>OX387195.1:20963157-21277303 GCA_947561395.2 Buxus sempervirens
TTTTCTGTGGGACCCACGCTTTCCGGATATCCAAACGCACACATTTTGGCGGAAAGTTCATTTTCTTGCAAATTCTGGACTATTCCGGCTATCCAAACGCAGCCTTGAAGAGAAGACCCCTCCATCTGAAGAGAAGCAGTTCAAAGAAGCAAACCATCCACCAAAGGTAGAAACAAATCAAATATAGAAGAAAATCAAAGGCAGGAGCAAATCAGAGAAAACCTAGACCCTAAAGAAGAAAGGAGCACTTCTCTTGAAGATAAAACCTCCATCCTAAAGATGAAAGGGGCACTTCTCTACAAAGAGAAAATCCTCTTTCAATCAAGCCTCAAATCTGAAGCAAGCACAAAACATGGAGTGAAGAAATATCCACAACTACTCTAAAATTAAAAAATGTCATCTGGCATTCGTCTACATCAAATTATTCGTCAACCAGAGATCATGTGATCCAGCACCAAAGAGAGTAAAATCCTCGTTTCATCAAAATTTCATTATTATTATTTGTAGCCATCATATTTTGTGTTGAAGTGAAATATACGAAATTTGTGTGTACAGAAAGAATAAAATACTGTTTTATATTTCCTTACTTTTGATAGTAACTTTTTGAAAGCAAATCCAAATAAAGGATTATTCTATAATTGAACCAAAACCCGAATCCATTTACATTAATATTTCAACCAAAAATTTTCTATTAAACTGCATATTCAACTAATATTCGATTGGATCAAATATGAAGTCGAATTCAGACTTAAATTCAATTAAGATTAATTTTTATAATATTTAAAGGTTCAAGCATTAAAAAAGACACTTTGAACCCAATAATTCAATCAAGCATCAAAAGAACTATTATCAACCCCTACCATGATTTACATATTTGACCATTTTGGATCACACACCATAATGCACTTTCTAGATGCTTTATTGAGAGATCAAATGTCTTTTCTTGCATATCTTACTCATCATCCAAACAAAAGCAATGAGGGCCAACTCGGATTCCAGATGCACACAAACTCAGCTGCTAGGTGCCAGAGAAGAAAATCTGTCACAAGAATTGTTATTCTGTTATGTCTCACCAGCCTACCCCATCTAAGCACAAAAATTAATGCTTTGTTGACAAAATTTAGCACAGACAGGACTGTCACAACCGTAGAGCACCCCACGTTAAAGGCAATTTGATTGCAACCCACAAGGGTTCCTATCATTCATGAACACTTCAATCAATATCCACTTGAGAAAATGCATGAACCCACTTCCCAGATGTTTAAAAAGAATTTTTCTGACAGGAAGAAACCACAAGACTGATGAAATCTATCCATTGCAGTACCACAGAAACACACCACCACCAGCACAAACAAACTACATTACTTAGATTACACAGTGAAAGACAAGTAGAGAGAAAGTGCAGTTTTTCATTATGAGATGGACCGAAAATGCAGGGAAGAGATGAGTATGAGACAGATGATTGTGATGATGATGGTGATGTAAGAAAAGGACAACTGTTTATTTCAGAGTTTTCTTAAAGTTCCATCAGTACAGATATTAACAACAAAGGTAAAAAGGACAGAACAAGTAAAACAAATTCTGAGTAACTTTCTATATCCTACTTTCCTTGCTGCTGCTTCAATCCTAACCCTACCTCCTTTTCCTTCCTTAACAACTGATCTGTTTGACAAAGGACCACGAAATTATATTTGTTTAGTCTGCAACTGATCAGCTCTGGTATGTTACAGATCAATAAGATACAGATTCTTTGAGACCCCTTGTCCTATTAGACAGCAAAGAAGAAAGGGTGGTGGGAATGGAGCCACCACCACCACCACCATGGCAACAATAACCACCAACCCCATTCCTGCTACTCCCTTCAAAATCCAAGTTCATCATCGACAAGTTGCAGGAAAAAGATGCCCTGATGGAACAAGCATCCACTCCACCTATGGATTTACTTTCACCCATTCATAACGACCGGGAAGGGGCAATTCGTTCACGGGATCAAAGTTGTACCTGCATAGATCCAGACAAGAAGACACCAAGTCAATGGGGTTAAAAAGAAACTTGCAACCAGTAGATCACATTGAGTTATCACAATGACTTACACAAAAAGGGAAAAACAAAAGTTACCACAATAACAAGAGTCACATTCTCAATAAGGAAGATAATCATGAACGAATAATTGAAATATGCATATGTAATATACTTCTCAGCGAATAATCTTTGTTGCTGTTTCTCTGCACTAGCAAAGAATTCCTCCATTTCATTTGTTGCTGGCATATTTCTTCGCATGTTTTCTATCCTCCGGATGCTTGCACGTCTGGTGGTAGAACCGGGAGTTCCAACAGCATCCGAGTCTCTTATCAGACTACAAGGTGTGGATTCCCTAGTGCTCCTGTGAAACAGAGAAAAAGTGATTAAGCTCTTGTGAATAATATGTCCCAAGGGCTATCATATCATGTAATGAAGCACAGGCACCTAAATGTGCAAGCTTTTGTGCCAAAAGCAAAAGCTAAAGAAAACAAAAAGATAGAAAACATATCCTGTCCCTTCTCAAGGGCCTTGGAACACAGACTACTCCACATATATGTTTTAGTCAGTGACATGGCCCCATGAATTACATTTCTTTGCAAAATTCAAGAGACACAAAAGGGTTTTCTGCCATTGCAACAAGTAAACAATCTCGTACCACGATATGGACCCAAGTTTCTACGCAAATTCATTGGAAAAAGTACAATAATTCAACAACAAAGATCACAGTGAATAGCCCAACATATTATTCACTTGTTTTTTTTCCCATTTCTGTACTCACTGGCACCTACTAGCCTAGCCAACGTTTTCTAGCTATTTTCTTGATTCATGAACCTGAATACCAGCAAAGCAGTTTCAGCATCAATATCAGTTTCATGTCTTGCAAAAAAACCCCTGCTTTAGAAAACAAATAAATGAAAAAAATAAAATAAATTAAAAAGACTTGTTACTTACTCATAATACAAGAAATAAATAAAACACAGGATATAGTAATTACAAGAAATAGTAAAAATTTATTTTAAAAAAAAAACAGCTTTTATTTTCTTTGGCTTTTCCCCTGATACCCTTAAAGAAATAAAGAGCATTAATTAGATTCCTCAATATAAATAAAAAAAAGAAAAAATTTATTTGCAACAATAAGCCTCAAATAAACAGGTCATTGAAGGGTGGAATCTGATGTTCCAGAAGGGTATCTTTCCATAGAAAACAGTCCCATAAATTAATAACCATAAATGAAATGTTACACAAGAACCATGACCTGAAAGTCTGAAACACAACAGAGCCACAAAATGAAAGATAGAATTAGAAACAAAATAGAAAAGAGAAGGAAGATTTTCTATTATGATATATGAAAAAAAATATAGAAGCATCCATGTTCATGACATACACAAACAATATTTTAGGACATATGTAACTTCAAACACCATATTTTAGCACTGCCATAATTCTAGAAACAGAAGGAAAAAAAACATCAAAACAGCAAGGGTAGGTAGCAACACATACATGCAAATAAATATTACTCAAACAGGATTTCGCAGCTCAAGTTTCAGAAACAGACCAGAACATGCACTACAAGAACCGCAGACAAGTGAAGCAAAACCCCAAAAAGAAAAAGGAAAGGAAGAAAGAAAGAAAAGCAGCAATCTTAGACATATAAAAATCTCTGACACAAAGTGGGTTTTCCTGGGTACAAATCCTCTAAAAAATCCCAACTGAAATAACATGCATGCATTCAGAGCTAAAACAAGAAATCGAAAAACAAATTATTTGTTTAAAAACCTAAATCAGCTTTCCGGAGACAAACATGAAAATCACTTATAAAATAGTACAATAATAGCTAAAATAATTGAATTTTTTTTACCAGCAGTTAAAGGGGGAGAGGAACCAAAACCCCATAACAGAAGGAAAAAAAACAGGGAAAATTTTTCTCAAATACAATTGCAATCACCCATTCTAATCAAACTAATAACGAATTGAACACTACCCCAGAAAGAGAAAAAGAGGTAGTTTCACACAGAACCAACAAACCCCACCTATCTCTTCCTTCAAACTCCAAAAAATTCTCCCCAAAAGAAGCTTCCAAACCCCCATCGTTACTGTTGTTGTTCTGGGTCTCTTCCCCTTGTCCTCCCACCTCAATCGCCTCCTTAGTCGAGTACCCATGTTCGGTCTTTGAACAGCTCAAAGAGACCGACCCAATAGACCCCGAATTCACCGAAACCACACCCAACTTAGAACTGGTTCTGGGTTTATGGTTCGACTTGCAACTCTCCTTGTGTGCCTGTTGCTGTTTTCTGGACTCGTTATTGCCGGCCACAAGCAGCGGAGGCTTCTCGAGCCTGCGACTTCGTAGCTGCAGATAACACTCCCCCGAGTTCGTCGTCGTTGTCGTCGCCGTTGACGCCTGAAGTCTCTGTAGGGCCAGGGTTCTGGCTCTGGTTTGAACCCCCAGAGACGCCTGCGAGACCTCCATCACAGCTACCTCACCAGAAATCTTCGCTTTCCTCATGTACTTCCCCATTTCTTCTTCTCTTACTACTCCCTCATGAAGACTCAAACAACAAAGAGAGAGGGAGAACCAGAAAGAAAGACTTAGAGAGAGAGAGAGAGAAAGAAGGAGACAGAGGTTTGGAATGGAGTTAGAGAGGAGGGAAAAGCCCAGGAGGTATTTGTAAGTGGGGAGAGGAAAAAAGTAGGGTTGGGGCTAAGGAAACCGCACTATCAATTTTTCATGATATTTTGGTGATAATTTGATATTTTCAATATCTCGAAGATGTTGAATGATGAGTGCTATGGTTTGAGCTGGTTTTTCTTAATTTAGATTCTCTCGTGGGATTAATCTACACGTGTGTGGTTAAAGGAATTAACTTTATTTCCATCCATGTAATTCACCCACAAATGTTTACATAGGTATTTAACCAGCAAGTATTTCCTTTTATACAACTTTGGATTTTTTTTGGGTGTAAAACCTTGAAGATAGAACTTGATTGCTCTATGATTTTACTTATTAATATGTGAAAATTTAAATGTTCAAGGATTAGTGTATTATTTATTTTCTTTTTCTTTTCTTTATTTGTTAGTTTATAGTGGAAGATTTTTTGGTGTTTAGGTCCTTTTTATGGAATTAAACTCTATCTCATTTTATTGACTCTTGAAATAAAAAAACTTTAAACTAAACTAATCTTAAATTGGAAAATTAAGCAAGGCATGAAAATGATGCATCTCTACAATAAATCTTACCACAAAATTATAAGGGAAAGTTTTGTAAGGAAAATATCCACATAAGGGAAATTTTGGCATTTTTGAAATGAAGAAATTTAGAAGAAAAAAAAAGGTTTTAATCATAAGCTTTTAGTAGATTAATTAGGGTTTACTAGCACAAAAACAGTTCACAAAATGACTAGTTTAAAAATAATAGAAAACTAATCCTGGGCTATATTTCAATTGGTGGAAAAAGTGAGTAAAAGAGCATTTTCATTTTCTTTCAATTGATGTCCTTTCCTGGAGAGAAAATCTTGGAGAGCCCTTCATTGAAAAAATGAAACCTTTTTGAAAAAATTAATTTCCAATGGGCCCACATTTTCACATAATCCAGACATGCAAGTTTCCATATGCCTATGCGAAAGATTGGTTTTAATTCGACAAATAACAATTACTTCGATACTTTGGTCATTCATCAACATTTTCATTTTATCGCATTTTTTGTTTCAAGTTTTCCCGAGTAAAAATAAAAGAACTAAGATTCTTTCATGGGCGTTGGCATAAATTCAGAATTAATTGTCAAGGATATTTTGTGCATGTCATGTGATCTTGTGTATTTTTGAATTTCAACCCCAATCTTTAAATGAATCTTTGCTATAAATGGATAGAATTTGGCTATTAATTATCAAACAAGTAAAACATAATAGCTATTGAATAGACAATTTCTATCTATCCTTCTAGCGCATATCGTATATAACCAAAATTATGCACTAGTGCTTGCACCGGTACTATGATTGGTTCATTCTCTTTAAAAAATTATTTGGAAAACGAAATTGATTTTTAAATTAAATACAGCAATCACAATGCCTGGTAAACGGGCAATGCAGCATTTTGGGTGGAGAAGATTTCCAACCCTAGCCTTGCTTGATATATCTTGATATGAGAAGTTAAGGTTCTCAACTTAACGGCTAAGGCATTGGATACCTTCTCTAGTTATGAATAGACTACAAGCAGGTGCAGTTTTTTCGAATGACAAGGTTAAGTCAGCTTGCTTTGTTTCTAGAGGATAGTCTTAAAAGAAGGGATTTTCAAAGTTTGAAGTCAAATGAATGGCCTTATACAACCTTGTAATCCTAACAACACGTACAAATGGTGGCCCTTCATTTTAGTGGGATAACTTTAAAAGCTAAAATCAACATTTCCTCATTTTGATTTGATGACTTGGAAAAAACAATGAATATTTCCACCATTTTGGTGGGATGACTTTGAAGTTTTTCAACAGGCAACAAAGAAAGAGCTTTGATCGGTTTAGGAGAATAACCTAACTTTTTTAGTAGAAAGAAATGAAGTTAAAAGTCTTATTGGCATGGCTCCAGAGATTATTAAAAAATAAGAACCTTTTCCACCTCTAATGGTGGCAGTTTTCAAGGAAGGGTTTTTTTTTTTCTTCTTTTTTTCCTTTGTTTCACATGGGGCCTTTCTCTGAAAAGACCATCTTTAGATTTATATAGGGTTTCTGAATTTTTATGTTTGAAAACAAAACTTTGGAACTAAAAGCTTTGTGCTTCTATTATCTTCATTAAAACTATCAGAAAAAAAAAGGAAAGAAGAATTTTTTGTATTATAAAAAGAACCTATTGATTGGAGGCTTGGAGCACTACAGGCAGTTAATGATATAAGATGTATTATAGGGTAAGGCCTTAAGCTTTCTTATTGAGATTAATTTTTATCTTATCCTTTTTTTTTTAAGTTTTTTTTTTAGATTTTATTTACTAGTGTGAATACCTAGAGTTCCCTAACCTAGAGCCTAGAGGACTCCATCTATACCCATTTCAGCTTTTAGAATTCTAGGAATCCATTGATTTTTACCTTAAAAAAGAAAAACAAACAAACAAAGAACAACAACAAGAAGGTGCCATCTTTCTTTATTTATTTATTGCTTTGGTTAAGAAGCTCTATCTTTATTTCCCTAACATGAGAACTACTATATTTGTAGCTTTCTTCAACATGAACAAAGGAATCTTGAGGAACTATCTATTTTCATTAATATTAATAAACTTAAAAGAAAAAAAATTAAAAAAATGGGAACTCATTTACAAGTGATTGGAGTAGGATTAAGTTTAACAAATTTACATCTTAAAAAAAATGAAATTGTTTCAATGTTGAATGGTCAATCTCAAGGACTTAGTTATTGTTTCAAACACCATATAGATTTAATATTTAAACTGAAATTAATTCCTTGATCCCCTTTTTTTTTCCAAATACAGGATTGGGTGAGACCATCTAAAGACCCAAATGGAAAGGCCAAAAATCTCCATTTGAATAGCATGAACATTCCTATAATTTACATGCCTAACCTATACTCATGCATTAATACACCTATGCATAATCTATCCTATATATATAGTCAATGGCGGAACCACGTTAAAAATATATATTTTTTAATTGAAATTTATGTTTTGGCCCCTCTAAAATTTCTGGTTTGCCCCTCGTAACTCATTGAAATTTCTATATTTCATGAGAAGTGTTAATTGAACTTTTTTTTTGCCTTCTCAGATTTGGAGACCTGGTTCCCCATTGTATATAGCACATATTATAAACCCATTCAAATACCCTTTCTCTTCTCAAGCAAATTAATTTTATAATCTTTTTTAATTTTTGAAAAAAATTTATAAAAATAACTTGAACAAATACTCAATATCTTCCAAACAAAGAATTAGATTAGGTATATGCTTCATCACATATGGTTTCCACACTAAAAGGTTTTCTCTAAGCATAAAGCAAGTTAGATTCGATATAGTCAGATTTGTAATGACACATGGACTAGCCTCAATCAAAGCATGTCCCTTAATTTGCATTATCTACCAAAGTAGCATCACCAAGTTTTATCCCTTGACTATAGTATATTACTTGATCACACACATATGGTAGCAAAGATTAATCTCATTAGATAGAGGCTATGGCTAAGGATTGAGTCAGCCATGAACAGATAAGTTTATCCAAATCACATAGGAATTACTCAATTCTTTCAATCACCATCACAAACCCTTTCTTGGCCAATATCTATAGGTAATGTGATCAATTATTGATTAATTACATCAATGTCCATGAGATCAAATGTTGACCATGGGAAGCTCAAGGTGGGGTCCATATCTCTAATGAATATCTTCTCATTTCACCTAAGGTAGTGTACTCTAAAGCTAGTAGGTTACTGCAAGCAATGATTACCACATAATTGATTTCATCAACATGTTTTGATTTTTATTAGTTTAGAAATTGAATGAATTCTCTATTTATAACAAATTAATCTTATTTTAAATCCATTTATCTAGTCTACATTTCAAGAGTAAATTCAAATTTTATCTTATAAAGTTTTTGAGGATATCTTATCTCTCTCTCCCTCCCCATCTTCCCTTTCTTTGATTACACTACTTTCATCATTTGGATGAATTTCTTTTAACCAGCTAAGAGAGAATTTGCAAATTGGTAAAACCCAATTGACGAATTTTCTATCTCTAAGGAAAGACACTTTGATCTCTTATCAGAAAAAAAAATCCCAGTTGCCCCTTTGGGACTCCAACTCTCACATAAAGTTCTTATTTCAACAATTCAAAAGCAGAAAGCTAGGCAATCCCTATGTACGCATTTCCTCTAGGGCATATACCACCGGCTAGGATTATATTTTGGGGTGTGGGGCACTCTACTGCCACATAAATAGGTTCCCACATTCCACTGAGGATGACATTTACTATAATTTTGTACTGCATTGTTCCTTGCTGTTGAGATCAGATGGTACCACGTGCAGCATCTGACAATTAGTGTTTTTCTCAAGTAAGCCCCATCGAAAACATTTACAATAACAAAAACACTATATAGCAACATCAGCAAGGACCAATGCAAGATAACATTGCAGTAGATGCCGTCCCATTTCATTGATGGTACAAAATCATCTCAATGCCTACCTAAGGAAAAAAAATCAATATTATCCACCAGCCTACCATACCCACCTGCCCTTGACCTCCCTAGAAGAACAGCTTCCAAAGGGGACCTGCAAAAATTCTCTAGTGGCAACCCAATTGATATTATTTGTAGGTGAACCCTCAAGCAAATGCCTTTCAATTCAGAAACATAGGATTCCATCCTGGGAACTGGAGTCAATGCCTCCAAAATCTTTATCACATGTCAGAAGGTATCTTCTTCTCATTTCATGTTATAACTGAAAAACCATGATATGCCTTCAAAGTTAGAAGAAAACCACCTTTCTAACAATGCAACATTGAAAATGTGTTCTCTCCTTTTAATTTAATAGAAAGTTGTTTATTGAAAATGTGTTCTCAAAGGAGAATTCCAAAAAGAGAATTTGTTTATTTCCAAAAAAAAAAAAGGAATAAAGATTGTTTTTAGGTCAGATTACAATATAAGGGATGGTATGAAAATTATAATAAGCGGACGGATGGATTAGCAGTTAATATGCCCTAAATTTTCATTAAACCTATATGATAAACAACAGGAAGCAGTCCTTGGAGAGCGTGCCAAAGAAAAGTTATTATTTTTTAGAACAACCTTAAAATGCCCAAAAGGGTGAGTTAAGTCTTTTTGTTTTCTATTTCTAAAAATTGCCCTTTTGTAATTTTTGAGCCCTTGAATGTCCCAAACAATTACTTATATCTAGGTTTTCATTTATCTACATGATTGAACTAGAATGCTAATTGCTAATGATGGAATTATATCGAAATTCGGTTCATAATACTACATTTTATATTAATCCTCCTTTCTTAAACCTCATACAAAATCACAAATCATTAAGTACCTCCTCCTTTATTAATCTTCTCCAAATTTAGAGAAACCCAAGTAAAACCCTCTTTCATATCTTTCCCCAAATTCAGGGCCTTCTTTCTGTCTGTGTGGTGGGGTACAAGCAAAATAATAACCAATTCTTAACACATCATTAAAAGCATTTAATTCCCATAAAAATCATCTTATTGGGGTGGCCTCTCCCCCAATGCAAAAAAGGAATCTTTTCATTTCAAAGTTTTCCCGCCAAAACCAATTCTTGGGCTGCTCCATGTGATGGATGAGGCAAACCACATTCAAGGGGGAGTTCCAAGTCCCTCTCTGGTTCCCATTCAACTACAGTAACAGTATTGAGTGTAGAGTGTAGACCCCACTTTTCTAAAACCCTAAAAAATGAAGGAGAATCCGCCTACCCTCAAAGACCACTAAGAAACCCTAACCCTAGTTTACAATAAAAATAATTTCTGTTGGTCTTGTTGTCAAGGGCACGGATTCCTAATGGCTTTCCACCTCGTTTTGCTCGGCGTGAACCGCCGTACATGGCCAACGTGTGTGAGTACTCGGCAAATCATAAAACTGCACAGACCTCAAGTCATTCCTTCCAAAATATCAACCAACCTATGATTTTCTCTCTCTTCTTCTCAATTTCGGCTGTGTTTGGAAGATTGGATTTTGTAGGGTTAAGAAAGAGGTCCTGACTTTGTTAAAAAGAAAAGGGCAATTCAGATTACAAGGGCATGCAAAAATGCATGAGGCCCACAAAAAACATATTCCCATTGATTCCAAAGCACCTAAAAAGGCCATCCGTCCCACAAATTCTACCCATGAACACAAGAAATTATTGTAATATGGGCCATTCTCCTTACTATATCGCAAGTATCATTCGCACCCAAAAAAAAATATCGCAAGCATCATTACCATCTTTTTTTTAATCATAAACGTTCCCTGCCTCTGCCTTTGCCTCTCATTTTCACATAAATTAAGATACACTTGTGTCTTGTAATGCTTCTTTGGGGCCACACTTTGAAGAAAGTCTCTGCTTCTCAAAACTGCTTTTACAAGAATTAGTTTCGTCACCTAAATGGTACTAACAGGCTGCACGTGCAATACTGCACATAGA
Source organism: Buxus sempervirens (assembly GCA_947561395.2). Lineage (NCBI taxonomy): Eukaryota > Viridiplantae > Streptophyta > Magnoliopsida > Buxales > Buxaceae > Buxus > Buxus sempervirens. The sequence continues at coordinate 20,974,292 of OX387195.1, forward strand.
GAGAAAGGAATAGTTTTACAACTATTCAGATTTTAAATGAATATACAGAGTTTTTACTATTTTAAAGTTATATTAATTATGCCTTAACGACGAACAATAAAGACTTTTTGGAAAAGTCGTGCACAGTTGTTGGCACACTTCTCGAGGGGCATATTCTCATTATATATGGCATAGATTCTATAATACTCATCTTGCCTTTATAACATTTATGCTTAAAAACACTTTGTTAAAAAAGCATCTACCAAATGCTATCTCTACAAAATACAATTAAAATAACATTACAAAGTGCTTAGTATAATCTATTCTAAAGGAATTACCTTTCCTTTTAGGGAACAACGCCAAACAAGGCCTAGTAACGTTCGGTTAGAGAAGACATTATGGAACGTGAGTAAAACAAAGCTTTCCTTTTTATTGTGTCTTTTACATTTTATGAACGGAGCTTTGGAGGACTTTTAATGACAAAATCATGCTCCTTTGTAAAAACATTTTCCTATAGAATCGTATTGTGCCATGAATCAAATATTCAAATTCTATTAGAAAGTTCATTTTACTTCCCTTTTTAAACTTTCCTACACACACTTTTCTATCTAACCAAACATGCCCTTAACCGAATCGTTTATATTTTTCCCTTTTTAAACTTTCCTCCACACTTTTTCCTATCTAACCACACATGTCCTTTACCTTCTCCTAGAACTTACATATCACTTTACTTCCACATACCACTCTCCCAAAAAAATCTCCAGCCATCCACCATACCCTTGCTAGCAAAAAACTCCAATTTTTGCCTAATTTTCTCTTCAGCTTTAAAGGAAAATTCATGCCATTTCATCTCACCAGATAGAAATCCTCCTCCTGCCTAAAAAAGGCAGCATATATGTTATCTATATTTCACCTCCAATAAAGAATGTACGGTAGATAACACATTGATTTATTTGATTCTGGAGCCTGACCATTCTCTATTTAAGATATTCAAGCCTTTTTGACAACATTGATACTTGAACCCAGTAAAAAAAAAAAAATTTCCTTCAGTGCAACTAGGCACTCATAAAATTCAATCTTCCCTTCATCCTTGCAAAGCAGTCACATGAGATATTTGTGTCTACTACAAATTTCAGATGGTAGAATGGATATGCATTCGATCCTTCAGAGCATCATCTGAGGTAACATAAGAAGCAAAACAATCTCATGGAGTCTCCGATGCGTCACTGGAAGAATTAGGAGGAGAACCATCTGCCGAATACCTAGAAGTATCATCGGGTACAGCGGGGGTAGTAGAATCATCTGCAGAAAGTTCAGCCACCAGCCTGAATAATAAACCATACATCCTGTTTAGCGGAATAAGCTCGAATTTGTGTTCCTGTGTATGCTGCTGATTGAAACGGCCAGGGCGCTTGGAGCGAGTATTATAGCAGTATCCACACAGGTCAAAGCCTATTGCCTCTGAACAATCTTGGCATTTGTATCTCTGCCCAATTATCGGATACATCTGCCCAGACAAAATAACAAGTGCTTGCTTCAGAAACTTGAACAAGGGAATGACATGAGGACCAAGATACCTAGATACTTGCTTCGGTTGACGCTTAAGCAAGAAAATGGCACACAGACGACGTTATATCTGCAAAGATAAAATCGCAAGGGCTATTGTACATATGCAGATATAAAATAACTAGTACCTGATTTGGGTGACACTAAAGCAACAGAATGACATGAGGACTAAGGTTTAGCCTTTCTAGCATGAAAAAATGCATAAAAACACACACACATAGATGGAAAGGAGAGGAATGGGAGCAAGAAGGGAGGAATTTTCCTGGCTCCGCCCTTGGTCACCATGGCAATCTTAGCCAAACACAGGCAACATTAAATTGGGAGAAGATCAGAAGAAAAAATATTACTCAGAAAATGGAAGGTAGTTAGGAGAGATTACCCCACAAGAATCACAACCAACTCCAACATGAACTTTTGTGCTTCCCCACCCAGATGACTTAGTCCGTTTCTGGGCTTGAATTTCACCTGACACCACACAACCGATCAAGAAGGTGCGAACTCATAACGGGAAACTCACAAAAGTAAGCCAAAAGAATGTTACATCTAACACAGTAGTAGGTAAAGGTTAAGAAGATAGCTGCTTTCACATATCTGAATACACTCCTAAGATAATTCGTAACAGGAAAAAAATAATTATTGAAATTCTGTACATGAACATGGTAAAGAATCTGCAAAGTTGGAATCTTACTACAGCCCCTATGTTTTATCTGTATCATCATTTCCCATGTTCCTGCATTTTCTATTTATTCCTCAGACCAATCAGATTCTTGTAATCCATAGCTGTCAGCTCTTAAATAAACTCAGCTAATTTATTTCAAATGCCTTTTAGTTTAGGATAAGAAATTTATTCACAACATAAAGCTACTTCTAATGTCACTCAATTTACACAAGAAATAGAACCAAAAGTATGAGATCATTCAAAGATTCATACTTACGTGCAGCCTCACAGACATTCATTCAAGAAATGCAAAATTCACTTGAACAATCTCCAAGAAAGTCCAATATGCTGCAAGCTGGATAGTTTTATTTGATCCGACTGCTAGTAATGGGAGCAAGAATGAGTTATTACTCATTCAGTGCTAGTTAGATGAAATAGAGATTTGCTTGTTGAGTCTCATATGACTGGCATACTCCAATCAACCTGGAAGGAAATTTTTCAATGACTGCTAGAGGACCAGGTATGTTCTATGGAACAAAATCCTTGGCAACTAAGACATCATAGTGATTAGCTTGGTAGCTAAGATAAGATACTGAAATCGGAGAGCAGGATGAGGAATGCATTTGGGAGTCAATTAGCACCACAAGTGTAAGTCACCTGATTGTTTTAGGCACATTAGGTGAAGACCAACGACTATAGTAGGAGGAAAATATAATTATGCAGGCTCCAAAGGGGAAATGGAACCGCTACAGAAGAAATAAATGGGATTAGTGAGGAAACATTTTTAAGTTTTGTTGAAACTGAAAAAAGGGTCTTGATAGGCTGGAAAGTTTTTTAATAGGAATCTCTAGCAATACTAGTTACAAAATGGTAATGTTGATTCATCAATTGACTACCTGAACAATGAGGTTTGTGCTAAATTATAAATATATATATATTTTGGATCATGTAAACTAGTTTCTCAGCGTGTTTGGTTTCCTAAAGCTATTTGAACAAAATGTAAACAATTGAGGAAAAATGAAATTGATAATCATGAAAATAGACTTTAAGTGGATGAACAAGTGAATCATTCTCACTAAGAATGCAATGGCAAATAAGCCAGATATCCTTAGCAACACAAAGCATGCTCTTAAGATGCTGCCATGACAACATAGCACTATCTTCATCCTTAAAAAGGTAATATTGAACATCTTTAAGAAGGAAGCTTTATCATGGTGGTTAACTGGTTCATTAACTCGTCTGGCTCACACATGCAGCATTTTTAGATAGGCCTGTCAATAGATCAGATCATATCACAAATTGGATACAAATACATAGAATTTGATATAGGTTTTACAATATGACAATCTAATTACTACCAACGTGATCCTATCCCCGTCTTGATCAGAACATATTAGGATACAACCCTATCTGATCCAATAAAAATCTGGTCTGATCAACATGAAGTATGTATTTTTACAGGGGAAAAACATTGTTTACAAAGACATCTGATTTGTTAACGGGTTGATGATAAAATCATCTGATCCGCTTTGAATCTTAATCAAACTAAATTCAGATATCCGAAGTTTCTAGTCGGAAAAAATTTGGATATGCCACAATCTCATCCAAACCTGTTTACAGGTTTAGTGGTAGGGAATAATAGTCCACTTCCCCTCAATTACATGATCCCTAAGAGTGTTTTGATAGGAATCTCATTTTAAATGAAAACCACCTAGGAGTTGGAACTCTCAAATTGAGTTTGGACAGAGCAATGAATGGATAGCAGTCTATCATTGAAATGAGGAATTAACAAAAGAAATCCCTGTTTCAATTTAGGGAATTTTTTTTTAATAGGTGACTAGGAACCTAGGTGACTTTGATGTTTTTTCCTGAGGTATTAGGCACAGGTGGTGACCAGCATTGCCTAGGCAACCAAATGACCAACTAGGCATGATGTTGATAAAGTAGACTGCTTATGCAAATTAATTGTATAATTTTTTATTTTTTTCTTACCCGTATAGCTTACATTATAAAGCAATTATATATTAAGTTATTAATAGTAAATTACTATGTAAGTAAATATTGAGCATACTACTAGTTCAGTTATCGATTCAAGCTTCTTCACAAGACATGGATCAAAATCCAACCAGAGCACTCAACCAGGTAAGTTTCTTTCTTCATGATCTCAGCATTTATCACCAATGCATAGTGCTCTAGATTTTTATATACAATTAAAGGAAGCCCACTACCACCTTCTTGTATCTCCACAATTAATCATATCCTTTGATTATTATGTTCCTTTTTCTTACAAGTGGTTTATATTCTCTCTCTCTCCCTTCCACCTCCCTCCAATCCCCACCTTCACCGCGCCCCCACCCACACCCCCCCCCCCCCAAAAAAAAAACCCCGCCCCCACCCCATCCCTTCCCTCACTCCCCCCTCCTTCCGCCACCCCAACCACTCTTTCCCTCTCTCCCTCCCTCCCTCTCTCTCTCTAATCTATATTCTTGCCTCCCTTTACCTCATTTTAATCTTTTTTTGTTAATTCTATTAAATATGAAAATGGATATGGTGTGTTTAGTTTAATTAATTCTATTCATAAGGAATATCATTGATGTTATGGTAAAATTTTCAAATTGCAAATATGAGAACGCAAGCCCAAGCTGGAGTACAACAACTTTTCACAAAGATGCTAAAAGTTATGTCCATTGCTAGTCCATCCGTTCTGTCCCATGAAATAGGCTCAATGGGAGCCAAATTAGGTTATGATCCCTTTAAGTAGTTGTATAAATATTTTTAATATGGAGTATTGTAATTGGTTAATAATTTCTTAGACTTTTAGACACAACAATGGCATATATTCCCTTCATATAACGGCATTCATGTAACCTTAAATACAGTGTACCCGTTTCGGCAGCACGCCCAAGACACCCCAACAATACGTTCCTTAGGATTATTTTGCTCTTTTACAAATCAAGCAAAATTTCGAGTGACACAATCGAAACACTGCAGTGTGTCGAGCGAAACGAGGGAAATGCAAACTTAAAAAAATATATATTTTTGGGAGGCACAAAGTGAAATTTCGCTCAATTTGGGTGAAATTTCCCCAAATCCAAAAAAAAAACCCACATTTTGTTTGTTCCTTTCGATTTTCCAGCATTTGCCACTGAAGTTTCATTCATGCCCTGTGCGGCACGCCCAGTGGCACTGAAATGATAAACCTTGCTTAAATACTTTCTAGATGTTTTATGATTTATTAATCAAATCAGTTCTATAATTCCTTCACTTTTATTTAAATTTGAGTTAATGCTATCCTATGTTGTTCATGTCTAATACATTGCCCCTCATTCCATTAGACTATGTTGATAGGACATGAGTCATATTGACTTTTAGAAAATATGGCATATGTTGTTCAACTTATTATAGAGTAGTTAGCAATAATATATAAAAAATTACTAATGAAACCTTGGAATCGGTCACTGATCAAATTTAGTACCTTTACTAGATTGACCTCAACAGAAAACTAAAGAACATCGGCATCAAATGATTGAATTCCATATTTCCTCATATGAAATTACTGACTCTAGAGGTATGGTAGTATGGAGAAGAAACTTTCCAGACAAAACATACAAAGAGAACCACAAAAAATCAAGTAATTAGTGAACATCTGAAAGATATTTATAGTTAGAGTTTCTCACATATGTGATCATCTAGGATACAAGCAAGTCCATTGCAGAGCTTCACCTAAATGTTCTAAAAACCATAGTATGCTGTGTTGGAAAAATTTTCACCTATCATCATCATCAACAACAAGGACAACATAGTCCAGTTCGCACCAGTGAGGTCGGCGATACCAATCTCTCTCCATCCCGTTCTATCAAAAATCATACCTTTAGTTACTTTATGTTTATGTAAACCCTGTTTTATTAACTCAATCCATGCTTTTTAGGTCTTTCTCTTGATCTCTTAAGCTCACACCTTCTTACAGGTGCATCCCTGAAACCTTTAGCAAGGAAGCCCCATACTCGATATTCCAATACTCATAACAATAAAAAAACTACAATGTCCCGAGAAGATGCAAAGAAAGCTACATATGGCCCCATCTATTATTCAATAATAGATGATTCCAGCAATAACAAATTATTCAACCAAAATAGTAAGGTCAATAATAAAACATGAGAATCACTTAGTGCGTTGAGACATACAGGTTGGTGGATTATTGAGCTGAAAATGAACTTTCCGCTGCAGCACAGTCTCTCTTCTCAGTGCATATTCTTTGGAGAAGCACTCTGCCAAGAAACGGTCAAGCTCCAAAAATATTTTTGGAAACCCCACTGGATGAAGGCTTTGACAGACTTGACAGTGAATCGTTTCATCTGCTTGGACTACTATACACGAATGACAACATACTGCACAAACAGAAATATGAAAATGTGAGCATGAATATTTGATCCTGCACCAGCTAAAATGAATAAAAGCTGAAGTTCAAGTTTACCATCTCCACAATTCAGCACAGCAGGTTGAAAGAGCAGTTGCTTGCATACGGCACATTGTACATCATCAATTGAAACATGCTTGCTACTACCATTCTTAAGATCATTCAGAGGCATAATATTTCCTTCAATGGTGAAATCTTTTGTGGTTTCAAAATTTGCAGCAAACCTTCTTTCAGGAAGATTTGTTACATTTTCTTGAAGCAACAAGGAAGATTCTGATGGCTCCATGGTTACTGAAGGTTTCCTGTTTCCAGTAGAACAAGCGCCCGGGTAAGATTTGATCTGAGAGCTCGTGGAAACGGAATCCAGTTGATAGCTCAGAAGATTCTCTTCTTTATTAGTATGTGATTTAGCTAAATGACCATCAAACTGAGGTGAGAAGTTTCCTGACTTCTTTTCTTCTTCTGAAATTTACAAAAGCCAACATTTAACGAACTCATCAGATGAAACCAACAATTTTTAACACGAACACGGTGCAAGCGTCAGCCATATAAATATTATATCAATCACGGTGATATAAATGTCAACAAATAACATATACCAATCACCGAATACCAAATTCCAGAAGTACAAGAAGAAATTTCATTATCATCTCTTTTACAAAGTAACAACAATGTATCAGGTATATCGTGCTCTTAATGGCCAATATGCACGAAAGGCTAAGAAATCATTTTACAGTCAGATAAAAATACACATAGATACTTGTTATGCTTTTCTTTAGAGCACCATTCCCATGAGTTCTATCAAGCCAACCCATAGTTTGTCAACCTGAGGTAGACAGATGAAAAACACTAGATCTAGAACCTTGGCGTGGAGGCTTTCAAGCATGGCAGACGATCTGGCAAATATCACATTTGCAAATTTATTTCCATATTACCCACTACACATACAAGATTTCATCCCAGATAAATTCACACGCAAAAAAATATATATTCATATCTAACATTATTCTTGAGCAGAACTAAAAAATTTAATGGTTGTTATTGATGTAAGAGTAAACATAATAGCTTTTTACTTCTTATTGGATATTAAATAAATAACACTTTCAAAATATACTTTTCACCAAGGTTCATTGTGCTGGTTTTGCCAGCATGCTGCCTCCCAAGCCATCACATTTTTTGTGCCACTATGCCAAAAAACTTTCAAAATTCTAAGAAATTCTAAAAAGCCTAAAAAAAAAAATTTGTAAAATCAACTTAATAATATATAGTAATTTATAATATTTATTTAAATTTTTTAGCAAAAAAATTAAATTCCATTCAACTGTCACATGTTTATCTTCGAATCACATCATACATGCAAAATTATGACACTTAAAGATCCTTACACGGATACTTATAGACACACACTAATACGAGCCTTCTGTAATATACCGTAATATGAGTTACGAATAACAGAACTAAACCTTTTTTTATTTTGGCATGGATAATTTATGGTGTCAAGGACCTTCATATGGTCCTGGAGCTTTTTTACATTGGAACTCCTCTTCATCAAGGACGCTTATATAAGGCTTACTAGAAACTCCCTTCTTTATAACTTAAAAGACATCACGTGCATTAGCAATAGGAATAAGATAACACCTCTCACAAAAAAAATTGTGGGAATGAGGTAATAATGAACAGGTTGTAAGTTCTAAGTTAGTCTAAAATGAATCAACTCCCTCGTTTGTGGGAAACAAGGAATAAGATAACTCCTTCCCCAGCAATTTGAAGGAAATATGGTCACCCTCTCTCCCTCCCTCTATTTCTCGCTGGTTTTCTTCCTTTCCTTCTTCAGAAATTAAATTAAAAAAGAGGAAATGGTTGAACTCAACCGGAATTAGAATCAATGGATTCCACTAATTCTATCTTAGATTTTACCTGCATAGACAAATTTTTTGCCTGTGCCGGTAAAAGATGGTGGTTTTAAGCCCCCACCAAAATCCAATAGGTTCTAGCAGCGAAATTTTTTTGGCACTGCGATTACTGTTTTTCACAAAAAAGGAAAAAAAAAAAAGGTACATACAATATATGGTTTAATGACTAGATTATAATTAATGAGCCAATCAAGTGTCATAAATAGCCATGACATGCAATGTAAACTTTGAAGAAAGTGAAGGCAATTAATGGCTGTCCTTTTATTCTATAATTGTTTCCTCAAAAAAAAAAATTTCTTTAATTGTTTAGACATGTTTGAGTTATTCTTGTAACTATATACATGTGGTAGTCAACCAAGGCATCATGATTATTTATTGTTTTGCTGACTTCGATATCAACATTTATAGTCATATTCGCAGTGATTTTTACATAGCTTATTTAGCAATAAACAATTCATTTGAAGTTTAACAATGTTCCCAATGTTCTTTAATCATTTTTCCTCTTTTTTTTTTTTTTTTTTGACTTTTGCATTTCCATACATGTCAATTTGTATTCTCAAATCTCAATCTTTCTAATTATCAATGCATGCTCATATAAATGTGCAAAACTGCAAAAATTTAGGTTAAAAATTACCATCTGCAAAGTGATAATGGTTGCAGCAAGGAAATATTGCCTGGTAATCACCAAGCAACTGTCAGACAATTTATGTTGGTGCTAAGCAACTAGTTTGGACAAAAAGAAAAATCAATTAATTAACTGATTCATAAAAAAACTCATTTCAAAATTCTAATTCTGCCAAAACCAATCTGTGCTGCAAGCCTGCAAATCAGAAATTCTACAATACTTTTGCAAAATTGGAATTTTCAAAAAATTCAACATAAAATCAAGTGTTTTTCAGTTGTCACATTAAGAGATTATATGATAGAACCACTAAAAATGGAATAACATTCTAGTCATGTCACCTTTAGTGCCCTTCACCTAGGAGGAGCAACAATGGTAATGCAAATCATAAAAACCTGATGAGAATACAGGCATTATAAATTAAAGAAGAAATGATTCTTCCCTGCATATGAGTGAGAATATATATGAAGTTACCATATCCTTGGTACAGATTTGGCATTCCTTGAGACAAAGAGGGTGAAAGTTATAAAAGTAAGCACTCGCATAACTCAGGCTGTAAAGACTTAAGGCAGAGACAATAAATGCATTAATTAGGTGCAGTAATATGTTTATCACAATGAACTATTTAATTGGCTTTGATGGCTATACAGAGATGTGCCAACCTGACTTGTTACACTCTTCTGGGCACAATATTAAGTGAAGTACTCAGGCACGAGATTTTTACCTCATATTGTCATGTAACGACAATGTCATAAATGAAAAGAAGAGGCACATTCAACATGTATGCTCCACCACAGTAATACACAAAAAAAAAAAATTTATCGGTAATAAAGGAAATATATATTAATCAATCAAAAAGATTCGAAACAGGTACAAGAAATGAAGAAAAGGGTACAAACACCAAAAAGAACCCAACCCCTACAATTCCAAGAAGTTTTCACAAGAAAGAAGCTCCTCACTATCTAAGCCTCTACCAGAATCTGTACTTGAAATCCAACACAGTAGCACACAAAACTTTAGAAGTAAACTCTAATTAGTTAAAAGAGAATATATTCTTGGCTTCTTGCAAAATGACAACCATTACAAATAGTTCTATAATTTTGAAGCAAGCATTCAATAACACTGAGCTACTAAAACTTCAAAAACTATATAAAGCCCACCTAGAACCTGTGTTTCCCTTCTCTTGTAGGCTACAGGGTACATCTTCATGAGCAGGAAATGGAACAATTGACAGATGGCCGAGAAATAACTATATGGGTGCCCACAAGTAGGACATTGAGATTGCTTGGAACCATTCATGGTTCTATGAATACACCAGAAACAAGAAACATGGCCACATACTGCAACAAAAAGCAAGAAATTACTAAAAAGGAAAAATAATTTGATTCAAAGCTCGTGATCTTTGTGATGCCTTACCAAGTACAACTGGCTTGTAGAGGACATCCCTGCAACATCAAATGGAAATTACCTCAAGACACCAAATAAGAAAAAAAATTACAATAAGTTTAGGTTTAAGACATAGAAAATAATAAATAAATAAATAAGTGCAATACAAGCTATATTCAAAACCTCTTTGGAGTAATCATTTTGTTACAAAAGTAAACCTGCATATTTTCTGCTATTCATCTGTTTTGAGGTGGTTTTGGGCATGTGAGTTGGAACCTACTATGATGTCAATTAAAAGTGATGAGAAGGTTCAAGCTAGAGGATCCAAAAGAGTTAAAGATCCAAAATGACATGGAATATGTTGCAAACAATGTGTGGGATCTAAATGAAGTTACATTTTCAACATGTTGGAATGGTAAAACAGTTGCCAACAGTAACTAGTTGGAACTTGAAAAAAATGCATTTTTTTGATTGATTAATTGGCAAATGAAAAACAAATTGGCCTGGAGATAAGATTCTGGTGTGTTCCATCCATTAACAATGTCATCGATTGTGATTGCAGTCTTTTTCCAAGTATCGAATCATACTCTAAAGATATTTCTAGGGAAAACTAAGCTTTATTGAAGACTCCATTCCTTTCAAAAGTTGAGAGGCTAATTCTTCTGAAGGGAACTCTGTTGAATATCGATCGTCAAGCAGTATTCTTAAAGATGGTTCCCTAGTTGACTGCTTGTTTTGAGGAGTTAGGCAATCCTTACCTAGACTAGTATCACCTAGGCAAACATTGGACACTTGGGCAATTTCCTAGCTTTGACCTTGGGCAGGCAACCATATAGTCTAATTGATTGCATAATTTGAATTTTTTTCTAGTCTTTCTATCTTATAACTGCTGCATACGGTTCTATGATATATATATATATATATATATATATTTTTTTTTTCTTTTTACTGGAAGCCTTATTACATTCTCTCATTCTCCAAGCATCTAATCATCAAAATTGATTCCTTTACCTCTTTTGTTCTTATCAAGTTATTTCTAATTTTTCTCCCCCTTTGTCCACATTCCATGATTAATTGTTTACTTTTTATATATCTTACAAGCACATTAATCTTCTACCGTCCTTACGATATTTTAAATCTCTTTTTTTTTTTGTGATATGTAACAAGTATTGCATTTTTTTTAAAGAATTTGTTATTATTATTTAATTAATTTTGTTCATGCCTTTTTTAATATAATATGATGTATTGCAATCAATTGATATGTTCAATTGTCTTACAAGCATTATAATAACATGCATTACCTTCATTTGATGAAGGTATTCAAGTAATCTAGCTTATTTGCTAGCCGTTACATTATTTGTGACTGATACCTGTTTCATAATTCTTTCAAATTATGTGGACGGCAGCTTTAGGGAAAATCCTAACAGTGGATAATTTGATGAAGCGCGCTGGCAGCTACCTAATAGGTGTGTGATATGCAAATCAGAGGCGGAATCGGTGAATCATTTATTAATTCATTGCAAGGTGGCGGATGCTGTTTGGTCTGCTTTCTTGGGTAAATTTGGACAGCCGTGGGTGCAACCCCAAGGAGTAGATCAGGTGCTTATTGCATGGAACATGACTAGAGGTGCTTCTCCTTTTGGGGTCATCTGGAATTTGGCTCCGGCGGCTATTTTGCAGGCAATTTGGAAGGAAAGGAATAAAAGAATTTTTAAGGATTCTTCTACTCCCTTAAGGGAGCTGATTTGAGTGGCTCTTAGCTATCTTCTTGGTGGATTTCTAGCACAAATTTTGGTAGAGGTCTAGATAGTCAAGAGTTCTTTTCTTGTGAAAGTTTCTTGGAGTTGTAGAAGCTGGGGTTTTTATGTGTGTACACTTTTCATGTACATGTTTTGAGAACTTTTGATAATTAATATATTTCTCTTATTACCAATCAAAAAAATAATAATAATTCTTTCAAATTATTTTTCATTGGAATTCATCTCATTCTAATATTCTACCGTCTAATAAATTGCATATGTTATTGTTTTCACAAGTGTCTTTGCAATCTCCAGGGAAATCTATAAGAAAGAGAATAAAAAGCTGTTTGAGGGTGAAACCCCAAATAGTTCAGTGATCTTCTCTATGGTGCTATTATCACTGTTACATTGAGCTAGTATGTTGCCAACGGGGTAACAATTGGCCGTTCCAGGCTACGCTTTATCCTAGGCTATGAGAGCCGTTATGAATGCCCAAACCCAGCTTGGCCCGAATATCAGTCCTTACACTCAAGCCCAAGCACTACCCTAAAGTAATATTAACAGCTTGAGCACCCATTTTTGTAATTTTTTTTTTATTTTCAAATTTTATCAGTTTAAAATTCTTACTATATATATATTCACCTATATTTTAAGATGCTGATACCTATTTTTTGACATCTCAAGTAAAAACACATAAAAAAGCCCATAAACTGAATTATAAATATGATTAAAAAAAAATCAAAAGTGTAAAACCATCAAACCTGGGTTTTATACATGCATTAAAATTGAAAACAGGTTGGGATGGGCTTCAACATGCCTAATAGAATCTGGGCCCTAATTATTTCGGGATTTACAAAAACGAGCCAAATAAGCCCACAAGCCTTGAAAATCAGGCCAAAGCTAGGTTCAAACCTAGTTGGCTCATCAAGGCTAGTTAATCAAGCCTAAAATTTCAAACCCCTAATGTTGATTGAATTTTAGGGACTTGAGTCCATCGTTTTAAATTTACACATAATATAAAGAAAAATTTTCCCTAAATATTCCTTTTCACAGGGCATCAAAATTTTCTTGACCTCGATATTTTTTATCCTATCTCAAAAATTTTGTATTATACTTATGGAAACTAACAAAATTTCCTTGTCCCAAAGCTGTTAAACTCCATATAAATTCACATCTAAGGCCATGCTTGAATCCCAATCTTATCTCAGTTAATATTACTAAGGAGGCCTTGGTTTTTTGTCTATGACATGGGTCATGTTTCCACTCATCATATAAAAAAAAGGATCATATTACTAGAAACAGCTCGTATGCACTCCAAGAAGATAGTAAAAAAGCTATGGTTGTTTAACACACCTAAAGGTAGCAAGGCAGTAACCTTATAGCTCATCAATTTGATGAAAAAGGCCACCAAATGGCCTTATGTGCTCATCAGCACAAGAATTGAAAACAGAAATATTCACTCAAACGTTCAGAATTTCTTGAAGGGATTTGGAGGGCTGCTAAGTGAAGATTTACCCAAGGGAGTTACCACCACTTTTGGGTATATATAATGCAAGTAAACTATTTCAAGGGAAATGCCATTAAATCACCAAAATATGATGAAAATACAAGTGGAAGAATTGATTAAAAAGAAGACTGTATTCAAAAGCAAGAGACTATGCGCTATGATGCCTGTTTTTTCCAATTTCTTCTCCAATATCACATTGCACAGCAGGTCAAGGGCTATCACCAAATCAGATTTCCAAGTTGTGACAAATTGAAGATAGCATATGGCCTTGATTCTATATCTGAGATAATAGATCACTTCCAATATGGCACAATTTATTCTGTGTGAAGATGTTGAATGCTTCTTATAATGCAAATATGCTCTTTAAATGGAGCTCCAGTTCCAATTGTTTCTGACACCGATCTAAGTTATTGGATCAGTGTTGGAATACCATGTGGAAGAAATTAGGCTAGTAGTTGCAATATTTCAGAATTTGTAATCCACAGAATGATGCCCAGACAAGAGAAAGTAATTAAAGCAATTGAAAATTTTATAGGTCAATACCATGTGAAGATACTGATTACAACTCTGTCTCAAGCAGAAATTTTACTTACTAATCACATCAACAAGAAGACCTTCATTGAGGCTGCTTATGGGTACACACCATGATATCTGCTACACAGTGTACTAGTGATAGAAAATGCACTAGCAAAGAGACAATGAATGCATTAAGCAGATTCAAAGAGATTTTTGTACTTTTGTCAAAACAACATGCAAGAGAAAGAAGCAGGAAAACCATCACCAAAGACGTAAGGAGTTTGCTAGAGGCAGTGAAGTTTGATGCATTTTAAGGAGAGGTTTGTCAAAGCAACAAGCAAGAGACAGAAGCAGGAAAACCATCACCGAAGACATTAAGGAGTTTGCTAGAGGCAATGAAGTTTAGTTCATTTGAGGGAGATTGAACCATGAAAAATTGTATATGAACATCAGCTCTAGTACTTGGATGGTGGAGCTACTTGATGTTCAATAACTGAACCTATCCTTAGTATATAAGACATATATGATTTCTATGGGCCCAATGGAGTTGAAAAGCTGTCCATGACACACAATGGTGCAAGTCAAATGATCAAGAAAGTTGCTAGAGGTCACTAACAAAGATCTAGATATAATGGCAGCTCACTCTTAAGTAGGAAAAAAAGATATTATTAGAAAGTGGCTTGTCAGGCCTTCAAGAAAACATCAATCCATCCCCAACAGGTCAAGGTTTACCAAGTCCCCTCTAACCTGTGGGGATTGATGCAGGAGCAGCAACTCTAAACTAAAAGCTATCGTAGAATATTAGCACAGGAAAACCAAAGAAGTACTGTTCATATACTATAGATACTTGCTTCCAAGGTTATTTCTGTCTCTTCACTTGTTGGTTTTTCCCCCTTCCTAATTCCTACTAAAGTTTATAACTCAGATTAGCTTAGATGAAGAGATGAGATTAATTGTTAGTAAAGTTATTATGATATGCAAGTGTCTCAATGGGAAAAAGTAATCAGTTTCCAGTAAGTCTATTCTTGCTCAACTTTAACGAGAGAGAAGCTCCTTTCTTATCTATGGCCATAAAAAAGAAATTTTCAGTTCTTAATAGCCCCCTTTCGCCCCCTTTTTTGTTTAGTCATCCCTATTCAAAACCCGATTAGATTGCTATTGACTGGAGCGATTCATTTCTGCCTCACACATAACACAAAAACCCGCAACCCAGATGACAACTAATCAAATAAACACAGTAAAAGGTAACTGGCTCCAATTTAAAGCTAAAGCCGATTTCGATTTCGAACCAAATCCATACAGGACCAATTTTAACTCAAAAGCAAACATGAACAACTCAAAAATTCAAATATAGATTACATTTCACCAATGATTCAGAAAAGAAGAGGAAAAAAAAGCTCTTGAGATCGAAAGGACTTACTGGCAGACATAACAAATAAACCCTTGGAAAATTTCTTCACCGGCAAAACCTGGGCTTTGATCTTCCATGGAAACATCCACATTAGCTGAACGTAAATCTTCCGGCGGTTTGTCTTCGTGCATTGTCGAGAGCCAAAACAAAACACTATCGAACAAAAGAAACCTCAAATTATACCGATTCTTTCCCTTCCCCTCACTTTATGATCTATTAATCCCTATTTCATGGCAAGAATCTCTGTTGTTTAGTTGCTTCTGGTGTCTTCTGCTCTGAAATAATGAAGGAGAATCCGCCTACCCTCAAAGACCACTAAGAAACCCTAACCCTAGTTTACAATAAAAATAATTTCTGTTGGTCTTGTTGTCAAGGGCACGGATTCCTAATGGCTTTCCACCTCGTTTTGCTCGGCGTGAACCGCCGTACATGGCCAACGTGTGTGAGTACTCGGCAAATCATAAAACTGCACAGACCTCAAGTCATTCCTTCCAAAATATCAACCAACCTATGATTTTCTCTCTCTTCTTCTCAATTTCGGCTGTGTTTGGAAGATTGGATTTTGTAGGGTTAAGAAAGAGGTCCTGACTTTGTTAAAAAGAAAAGGGCAATTCAGATTACAAGGGCATGCAAAAATGCATGAGGCCCACAAAAAACATATTCCCATTGATTCCAAAGCACCTAAAAAGGCCATCCGTCCCACAAATTCTACCCCTGCTATATCGCAAGTATCATTCGCACCAAAAAAAAAAAATATCGCAAGTATCATTACCACCTTTTTTTTTAATCATAAACGTTCCCTGCCTCTGCCTCTCATTTTCACATAAATTAAGATACATTTGTGTCTTGTAATGCTTCTTTGGGGCCACACTTTGAAGAAAGTCTCTGCTTCTCAAAACTGCTTTTACAAGAATTAGTTTCGTCACCTAAAAGGTACTAACAGTCTGCACGTGCAATACTGCACATAGAGAGAAAGGAATAGTTTTACAACTATTCAGATTTTAAATAAATAGACAGAGTTTTTACTATTTTAAAGTTATATTAATTATGCCTTAACGACGAACAATAAAGACTTTTTGGAAAAGTCGTGCACAGTTGTTGGCGCACTTCTCGAGGGGCCTATTCTCATTATATATGGCATAGATTCTATAATACTTATCTTGCCTTTATAACATTTATGCTTAAAAACACTTTGTTAAAAAAGCATCTACGAAATGCTATCTCTACAAAATACAATTAAAATAACATTACAAAGTGCTTAGTATAATCGATTCTAAAGGAATTACCTTTCCTTTTAGGGAACAACGCCAAACAAGGCCTAGTAACGTTTGGTTAGAGAAGACATTATGGAACGTGAGTAAAACAAAGCTTTCCTTTTTATTGTCTTTTCATTTTATGAAAGGAGCTTTGGAGGACTTTTAATGACAAAATCATGCTCCTTTGTAAAAACATTTTCCTATAGATTCGTATTGTGCCATGAATCAAATATTCAAATTCTATTAGAAAGTTCATTTTACTTCCCTTTTTAAACTTTCCTTCACACACTTTTCTATCTAACCAAACATGCCCTTAACCGAATTGTTTATGTTTTTCCCTTTTTAAACTTTCCTTCACACTTTTTCCTATCTAACCACACATGTCCTTTACCTTCTCCTAGAACTTACATATCACTTTACTTCCACATACCACTCTCCCAAAAAAATCTCCAGCCATCCACCATACCCTTGCTAGCAAAAAACTCCAATTTTTGCCTAATTTTCTCTTCAGCTTTAAAGGAAAATTCATGCCATTTCATCTCTCCAGATAGAAATCCTCCTCCTGCCTAAAAAAGGCAGCATATATGTTATCTATATTTCACCTCCAATAAAGAATGTACGGTAGATAACACATTGATTTATTTGATTCTGGAGCCTGACCATTCTCTATTTAAGATATTCAGGCCTTTTTGACAACATTGATACTTGAACCCAGTAAACAAAAAAAAAAAAATTCCTTCAGTGCAACTAGGCACTCATAAAATTCAATCTTCCCTTCATCCTTGCAAAGCAGTCACATGAGATATTTGTGTCTATTACCAATTTCAGATGGTAAAATGGATATGCATTCGATCCTTCAGAGCATCATCTGAGGTAACATAAGAAGCAAAGCAATCTCATGGAGTCTCCGATGCGTCACTGGAAGAATTAGGAGGAGAACCATCTGCCGAATACCTAGAAGTATCATCGGGTACAGCGGGGGTAGTAGAATAATCTACAGAAAGTTCAGCCACCAGCCTGAATAATAAACCATACATCCTGTTTAGCGGAATAAGCTCGAATTTGTGGTCCTGTGTATGCTGCTGATTGAAACGGCCGGGGCGCTTGGAGCGAGTATTATAGCAGTATCCACACAGGTCAAAGCCTATTGCCTCTGAACAATCTTGGCATTTGTATCTCTGCCCAATTATCGGATACATCTGCCCAGACAAAATAACAAGTGCTTGCTTCAGAAACTTGAACAAGGGAATGACATGAGGACCAAGATACCTAGATACTTGCTTCGGTTGACGCTTAAGCAAGAAAATGGCACACAGACTACGTTATATCTGCAAAGATAAAATTGCAAGGGCTATTGTACATATGCAGATATAAAATAACTAGTACCTGATTTGGGTGACACTAAAGCAACAGAATGACATGAGGACTAAGGTTTAGCCTTTCTAGCATGAAAAAAATGCATAAAAACACACACACACAGATGGAAAGGAGAGGAATGGGAGCAAGGAGGGAGGAATTTTCCTGGCTCCGCCCTTGGTCACCATGGCAATCTTAGCCAAACACAGGTAACATTAAATTGGGAGAAGATCAGAAGAAAATATATTACTCAGAAAATGGAAGGTAGTTAGGAGAGATTACCCCACAAGAATCACAACCAACTCTAACATGAACTTTTGTGCTTCCCCACCAAGATGACTTAGTCCGTTTCTGGGCTTGAATTTCACCTGACACCACAGAACCAATCAAGAAGGTGCGAACTCATAACGGGAAACTCACAAAAGTAAGCCAAAAGAATGTTACATCTAACACAGTAGTAGGTAAAGGTTAAGAAGATATCTGCTTTCACATATCTGAATACACTCCTAAGATAATTCGTAACAGGAAAAAAAATAATTATTGAAATTCTGTACATGAACACGGTAAAGAATCTGCAAAGTTGGAATCTTACTACAGCCCCTATGTTTTATCTGTATCATCATTTCCCATGTTCCTGCATTTTCTATTTATTCCTCAGACCAATCAGATTCTTGTAATCCATAGCTGTCAGCTCTTAAATAAACTCAGCTAATTTATTTCAAATGCCTTTTAGTTTACGATAAGAAATTTATTCACAGCATAAAGCTACTTCTAATGTCACTCAATTTACACAAGAAATAGAAGCAAAAGTATGAGATCATTTAAAGATTCATACTTACGTGCAGCCTCACAGACATTCATTCAAGAAATGCAAAATTCACTTGAACAATCTCCAAGAAAGTCCAATATGCTGCAAGCTGGATAGTTTTATTTGATCCGACTGCTAGTAATGGGAGAAAAAATGAGTTATTACTCATTCAGTGCTAGTTAGATGAAATAGAGATTTGCTTGTTGAGTCTCATATGACTGGCATACTCCAATCAACCTGGAAGGAAATTTTTCAATGACTGCTAGAGGACCAGGTATGTTCTATGGAACAAAATCCTTGGCAACTAAGACATCATAGTGATTAGCTCGGTAGCTAAGATAAGATACTGAAATCGGAGAGCAGGATGACGAATGCATTTGGGAGTCAATTAGCACCACAAGTGAAAGTCACCTGATTGTTTTAGGCACATTAGGTGAAGACCAACGACTATAGTAGGAGGAAAATATAATTATGCAGGCTCCAAAGGGGAAATGGAACCGCTACAGAAGAAATAAATGGGATTAGTGAGGAAACATTTTTAAGTTTTGTTGAAACTGAAAAAAGGGTCTTGATAGGCTGGAAAGTTTTTTAATAGGAATCTCTAGCAATACTAGTTACAAAATGATAATGTTGATTCATCAATTGACTACCTGAACAATGAGGTGTGTGCTAAATTATAAATATATATATATTTTGGATCATGTAAACTAGTTTCTCAGCGTGTTTGGTTTCCTAAAGCTATTTGAACAAAATGTAAACAATTGAGGAAAAATGAAATTGATAATCATGAAAATAGACTTTAAGTGGATGAACAAGTGAATCATTCTCACTAAGAATGCAATGGCAAATAAGCCAGATATCCTTAGCAACACAAAGCATGCTCTTAAGATGCTGCCATGACAACATAGCACTATCTTCATCCTTAAAAAGGTAATATTGAACATCTTTAAGAAGGAAGCTTTATCATGGTGGTTAACTGGTTCATTAACTCGTCTGGCTCACACATGCAGCATTTTTAGATAGGCCTGTCAATAGATCTGATCATATCACAAATTGGATACAAATACATAGAATTTGATATAGGTTTTACAATATGACATTCTAATTACTACCAACGTGATCCTATCCCCGTCTTGATCAGAACATATTAGGATACACCCCTATCTGATCCAATAAAAATCTGGTCTGATCAACATGAAGTATGTATTTTTAGAGGGGAAAAACATTGTTTACAAAGACATCTGATTTGTTAACGGGTTGATGATAAAATCATCTGATCCGCTTTGAATCTTAATCAAACTAAATTCAGATATCCGAAGTTTCTAGTCGGACAAAATTTGGATATGCCACAATCTCATCCAAACCTGTTTACAGGTTTAGTTGTAGGGAATAATAGTCCACTTCCCCTCAATTACATGATCCCTAAGAGTGTTTTGATAGGAATCTCATTTTAAATGAAAACCACCTAGGAGTTGGAACTCTCAAATTGAGTTTGGACAGAGCAATGAATGGATAGCAGTCTATCATTGAAATGAGGAATTAACAAAAGAAATCCCTGTTTCAATTTAGGGAATTTTTTTTTAATAGGTGACTAGGAACCTAGGTGACTTTGATGTTTTTTCCTGAGGTATTAGGCACAGGTGGTGACCAGCATTGCCTAGGCAACCAAGTGACCAACTAGGCATGATGTTGATAAAGTAGACTGCTTATGCAAATTAATTGTATAATTTTTTATTTTTTTCTTAACCGTATAGCTTACATTATAAAGCAATTATATATTAAGTTATTAATAGTAAATTACTATGTAAGTAAATATTGAGCATACTACTAGTTCAGTTATCGATTCAAGCTTCTTCACAAGACATGGATCAAAATCCAACCAGAGCACTCAACCAGGTAAGTTTCTTTCTTCATGATCTCAGCATTTATCACCAATGCTTAGTGCTCTAGATTTTTATATACAATTAAAGGAAGCCCACTACCACCTTCTTGTATCTCCACAATTAATCATATCCTTTGATTATTATGTTCCTTTTTCTTACAAGTGGTTTATATTCTCTCTCTCTCTCTCCCTTCCACCTCCCTCCAATCCCCACCTTCACCGCGCCCCCCCCCCCCCCCCCCCCCAAAAAACCCCGCCCCCAACCCATCCCCTCCCTCACTCCCCCCTCCTTCCGCTACCCCAACCACTATTTCCCTCTCTCCCTCCCTCCCTCTCTCTCTCTAATCTATATTCTTGCCTCCCTTTACCTCATTTTAATCTTTTTTTGTTAATTCTATTAAATATGAAAATGGATATGGTGTGTTTAGTTTAATTAATTAATTAATTCTATTCATAAGGAATATCATTGATGTTATGGTAAAATTTTCAAATTGCAAATATGAGAATGCAAGCCCAAGATGGAGTACAACTTTTCACAAAGATGCTAAAAGTTATGTCCATTGCTAGTCCATCCGTTCTGTCCCATGAAATAGGCTCAATGGGAGCCAAATTAGGTTACGATCCCTTTAAGTAGTTCTATAAATATTTTTAATATGGAGTATTGTAATTGGTTAATAATTTCTTAGACTTTTAGACACAACAATGGCATATATTCCCTTCATATAATGGCATTCATGTAACCTTAAATACAATGTACATGTTTCGGCAGCACGCCCAAGACACCCCAACAATACGTTCCTTAGGATTATTTTGCTCTTTTACAAATCAAGCAAAATTTCGAGTGACACAATCGAAACACTGCAATGTGTCGAGCGAAACGAGGTAAATGCAAATTTAAAAAAAAATTTATTTTTGGGAGGCACAAAGTGAAATTTCGCTCAATTTGGGTGAAATTTCCCTAAATCCAAAAAAAAACCCACGTTTTGTTTGTTCCTTTCAATTTTCCAGCATTTGCCACTGAAGTTTCATTCATGCCTTGTGCGGCACGCCCAGTGGCACTGAAATGATAAACCTTGCTTAAATACTTTCTAGATGTTTTATGATTTATTAATCAAATCAGTTCTATAATTCCTTCACTTTTATTTTAATTTGAGTTAATGCTATCCTATGTTGTTCATGTCTAATACATTGCCCCTCATTCCATTAGACTATGTTGATAGGACATGAGTCATATTGACTTTTAGAAAATATGGCATATGTTGTTCAACTTATTATAGAGTAGTTAGCAATAATATATAACAAATTACTAATGAAACCTTGGAATCGGTCACTGATCAAATTTAGTACCTTTAATAGATTGACCTCAACAGAAAACTAAAGAACATCAGCATCAAGTGATTGAATTCCATATTTCCTCATATGAAATTACTGACTCTAGAGGTATGGTGGTATGGAGAAGAAACTTTCCAAACAAAACATACAAAGAGAACCACAAAAAATCAAGTAATTAGCGAACATCTGAAAGATATTTATAGTTAGAGTTTCTCACATATGTGATCATCTAGGATACAAGCAAGTCCATTGCAGAGCTTCACCTAAATGTTCTAAAAACCATAGTTTGCTGTGTTGGAAAAATTTTCACCTATCATCATCATCAACAACAAGAAGGACAACATAGTCCAGTTCGCACCAGTGAGGTCAGCGATACCAATCTCTCTCCATCCCGTTCTATCAAAAATCATACCTTTAGTTACTTTATGTTTATGTAAACCCTGTTTTATTAACTCAATCCATGTCTTTTTAAGTCTTTCTCTTGATCTCTTAAGCTCACACCTTCTTACAGGTGCATCCCTGAAACCTTTAGCAAGGAAGCCCCATACTCGATATTCCAATACTCATAACAATAAAAAAACTACAATGTCCCGAGAAGATGCAAAGAAAGCTACATATGGCCCCATCTATTATTCAATAATAGATGATTCCAGCAATAACAAATTATTCAACCAAAATAGTAAGGTCAATAATAAAACATGAGAATCACTTAGTGCGTTGAGACATACAGGTTGGTGGATTATTGAGCTGAAAATGAACTTTCCGCTGCAGCACAGTCTCTCTTCTCAGTGCATATTCTTTGGAGAAGCACTCTGCCAAGAAATGGTCAAGCTCCAAACATATTTTTGGAAACCCCACTGGATGAAGGCTTTGACAGACTTGACAGTGAATCGTTTCATCTGCTTTGACTACTATACACGAATGACAACATACTGCACAAACAGAAATATGAAAATGTGAGCATGAATATTTGATCCTCCACCAGCTAAAATGAATAAAAGCTGAAGTTCAAGTTTACCATCTCCACAATTCAGCACAGCAGGTTGAAAGAGCAGTTGCTTGCATACGGCACATTGTACATCATCAATTGAAACATGCTTGCTACTTCCATTCTTAAGATCATTCAGAGGCATAATATTTCCTTCAATGGTGAAATCTTTTGTGGTTTCAAAATTTGCAGCAAACCTTCTTTCAGGAAGATTTGTTACATTTTCTTGAAGCAACAAGGAAGATTCTGATGGCTCCATGGTTACTGAAGGTTTCCTGTTTCCAGTAGAACAAGCGCCCGGGTAAGATTTGATCTGAGAGCTCGTGGAAACGGAATCCAGTTGATAGCTCAGAAGATTCTCTTCTTTATTAGTATGTGATTTAGCTAAATGACCATCAAACTGAGGTGATAAGTTTCCTGACTTCTTTTCTTCTTCTGAAATTTACAAAAGCCAACATTTAACGAACTCATCAGATGAAACCAACAAGTTTTAACACAAACACAGTGCAAGCGTCAGCCATATAAATATTATATCAATCATGGTGATATAAATGTCAACAAATAACATATACCAATCACCGAAAAACAAATTCCAGAAGTACGAGAAGAAATTTCATTATCATCTCTTTTACAAAGTAACAACAATGTATCAGGTATATCGTGCTCTTAATGGCCAATATGCACGAAAGGCTAAGACATCATTTTACAGTCAGATAAAAATATACATAGATACTTGTTATGCTTTCTTTAGAGCACCATTCCCATGAGTTCTATCAAGCCAACCCATAGTTTGTCAACCTGAGGTAGACAGATGAAAAACACTAGATCTAGAACCTTGGCGTGGAGGCTTTCAAGCATGGCAGACGATCTGGCAAATATCACATTTGCAAATTTATTTCCATATTACCCACTACACATACAATATTTCATCCCAGATAAATTCACACGCAAAAAAATATATATTTATATCTAACATTATTCTTGAGCAGAAATAAAAAATTTAATGGTTGTTATTGATGTAAGAGTAAACATAATAGCTTTTTACTTCTTATTGGATATTAAATAAATAACACTTTCAAAATATACTTTTCACCAAGGTTCATAGTGCTGGTTTTGCCAGCATGCTGCCTCCCAAGCCATTACAATTTTTGTGCCACTATGCCAAGAAACTTTCAAAATTCTAAGAAATTCTAAAAAGCCAAAAAAAAAAAAAAAATTTGTAAAATCAACTTATTAATATATAGTAATTTATAATATTTATTTAAATTTTTTAGCAAAAAAATTAAATTCCATTCAACTGTCACATGTTTATATTCGAATCACATCATACATGCAAAATTATGACACTTAAAGATCCTTACACGGATACTTATAGACACACACTAATACGAGCCTTCTGTAATATACCGTAATATGAGTTACGAATAACAGAACTAAACCTTTTTTTTATTTTGGCATGGATAATTTATGGTGTCAAGGACCTTCATATGGTCCTGGAGCTTTTTTACATTGGAACTCCTCTTCATCAAGGACGCTTATATAAGGCTTACTAGAAACTCCCTTCTTTATAACTTAAAAAGACATCACGTGCATTAGCAATAGGAATAAGATAACACCTCTCACAAAAAAATTGTGGGAATGAGGTAATAATGAACAGGTTGTAAGTTCTAAGTTAGTCTAAAATGTATCAACTCACTCGTCTGTGGGAAACAAGGAATAAGATAACTCCTTCCCCAGCAATTTGAAGGAAATATGGTCACCCTCTCTCCCTCCTCTATTTCTCGCTGGTTTTCTTCCTTTCCTTCTTCAGAAATTAAATTAAAAAAGAGGAAATGGTTGAACTCAACTGGAATTAGAATCAATGGATTCCACTAATTCTATCTTAGATTTTACCTGCATAGACAAAATTTTTGCCTGTGCCGGTAAAAGATGGTGGTTTTAAGCCCCCACCAAAATCCAATAGGTTCTAGCAGCGAAATTTTTTTGGCACTGCGATTACTGTTTTTCACAAAAAAAGGAAAAAAAAAAAAGGTACATACAATATATGGTTTAATGACTAGATTATAATTAATGAGCCAATCAAGTGTCATAAATAGCCATGACATACAATGTAAACTTTGAAGAAAGTGAAGGCAATTAATGGCTGTCCTTTTATTCTTTAATTGTTTCCTCAAAAAAAAAAATTTTCTTTAATTGTTTAGACATGTTAGAGTTATTCTTGTAACTATATACATGTGGTAGTCAACCAAGGCATCATGATTATGTATTGTTTTGCTGACTTCGATATCAACATTTATAGTCATATTCGCAGTGATTTTTACATAGCTTATTTAGCAATAAACAATTCATTTGAAGTTTAACAATGTTCCCAATGTTCTTTAATCATTTTTCCTCTTCTTTTTTTTTTTTGACTTTTGCATTTCCTTACATGTCAATTTGTATTCTCAAATCTCAATCTTTCTAATTATCAATGCATGCTCATATAAATGTGCAAAACTGCAAAAATTTAGGTTAAAAATTACCATCTGCAAAGTGATAATGGTTGCAGCAAGGAAATATTGCCTGGTAATCACCAAGCAACAGTCAGACAATTTATGTAGGTGCTAAGCAACTAGTTTGGACAAAAAGAAAAATCAATTAATTAACTGATTCATAAAAAAATTCATTTCAAAATTCTAATTCTGCCAAAACCAATCTGTGCTGCAAGCCTGCAAATCAGAAATTCTACAATATTTTTGCAAAATTGGAATTTTCAGAAAATTCAACATAAAATCAAGTGTTTTTCAGTTGTCACATTAAGAGATTATATGATAGAACCACTAAAAATGGAATAACATTCTAGTCATGTCACCTTTAGTGCCCTTCACCTAGGAGGAGCAACAATGGTAATGCAAATCATAAAAACCTGATGAGAATACAGGCATTATAAATTAAAGAAGAAATGATTCTTCCCTGCATATGAGTGAGAATATATATGAAGTTACCATATCCTTGGTACAGATTTGGCATTCCTTGAGACAAAGAGGGTGAAAGTTATAAAAGTAATCACTGGCATAACTCAGGCTGTAAAGACTTAAGGCAGAGACAATAAATGCATTAATTAGGTGCAGTAATATGTTTATCACAATGAACTATTTAATTGGCTTTGATGGCTATACAGAGATGTGCCAACCTGACTTGTTACACTCTTCTGGGCACAATATTAAGTGAAGTACTCAGGCACAAGATTTTTACCTCATATTGTCATGTAACGACAATGTCATAAATGAAAAGAAGAGGCACATTCAACATGTATGCTCGACCACAGTAGTACACAAAAAAAAAAAATTTTATCGGTAATAAAGGAAATATATATTAATCAATCAAAAAGATTCGAAACAGGTACAAGAAAAGGGTACAAACACCAAAAAGAACCCAACCCCTACAATTCCAAGAAGTTTTCACAAGAAAGAAGCTCCTCACTATCTAAGCCTCTACCAGAATCTGTACTTGAAATCCAACACAGTAGCACACAAAACTTTAGAAGTAAACTCTAATTAGTTAAAAGAGAATATATTCTTGGCTTCTTGCAAAATGACAACCATTACAAATAGTTCTATAATTATGAAGCAAGCATTCAATAACAGTGAGCTACTAAAACTTCAAAAACTATATAAAGCTCACCTAGAACCTGTGTTTCCCTTCTCTTGTAGGCTACAGGGTACATCTTCATGAGCAGGAAATGGAACAATTGACAGATGGCCGAGAAATAACCATATGGGTGCCTACAAGTAGGACATTGAGATTGCTTGGAACCATTCATGGCTCTATGAATACACCAGAAACAAGAAACATGGCCGCATACTGCAACAAAAAGCAAGAAATTAATAAAAAGGAAAAATAATTTGATTCAAAGCTCATGATCTTTGTGATGCCATACCAAGTACAACTGGCTTGTAGAGGACATCCCTGCAACATCAAATGGAAATTACCTCAAGACACCAAATAAGAAAAAAAATTACAATAAGTTTAGGTTTAAGACATAGAAAATAATAAATAAATAAAAAAGTGCAATACAAGCTATATTCAAAACCTCTTTGGAGTAATCATTTTGTTACAAAAGTAAACCAGCATATTTTCTGCTATTCATCTGTTTTGAGGTGGTTTTGGGCATGTGAGTTGGAACCTACTATGATGTCAATTAAAAGCGATGAGAAGGTTCAAGCTAGAGGATCCAAAAGAGTTAAAGATCCAAAATGACAAGGATGGAATATGCTGCAAATGATGTGTGGGATCTAAATGAAGTTACATTTTCAACATGTTGGAATGGAACAGTAACTAGTTGGAACTTGAAAAAAATGCATTTTTTTGATTGATTAATTGGCAAATGAAAAACAAATTGGCCTGGAGATAAGGTTCTGGTGTGTTCCATCCATTAACAATGTCATCGATTGTGATTGCAGTCTTTTTCCAAGTATCGAATCATACTCTAAAGATATTTCTAGGGAAAACTAAGCTTTATTGAAGACTCCATTCCTTTCAAAAGTTGAGAGGCTAATTCTTCTGAAGGGAACTCTATTGAATATCGATCGTCAAGCAGTATTCTTAAAGATGGTTCCCTAGTTGACTGCTTGTTTTGAGGGGTTAGGCAATCCTTACCTAGACTAGTATCACCAAGGCAAACATTGGACACTTAGGCAATTTCATAGCTTTGACCTTGGGCAGGCAACCATATAGTCTAATTGATTGCATAATTTGAATTTTTTTCTAGTCTTTCTATCTTATAACTGCTGCATATGGTTCTATGATATATATATATTTTTTCTTTTTACTGGAAGCCTTATTACGTTCTCTCATTCTCCAAGCATCTAATCATAAAAATTGATTCCTTTACCTCTTTTGTTCTTATCAAGTTATTTCTACAATTTCTCCCCCTTTGTCCACATTCCGTGATTAATTGTTTACTTTTTATATATCTTACAAGCACATTAATCTTCTACCGTCCTTACGATATTTTAAATCTCTTCTTTTTTTTGGTGATATGCAACGAGTATTGCATTTTTTTTTTAAAGAATTTGTTATTATGATTTAATTAATTTTGTTCATGCCTTTTTTAATATAATATGATGTATTGCAATCAATTGATATGTTCGATTGTCTTACAAGCATTATAATAACATGCATTACCTTCATTTGATGAGGGTATTCAAGTAATCTAGCTTATTTGCTAGCCGTTACATTATTTGTGACTGATACCTGTTTCATAATTCTTTCAAATTATGTGGACGGCTTCTTTATGTGGACGGCAGCTTTAGGGAAAATCCTAACAGTGGATAATTTGATGAAGTGCGCTGGCAGCTACCTAATAGGTGTGTGATATGCAAATCAGAGGCGGAATCGGTGAATCATTTATTAATTCATTGCACGGTGGCGGATGCTGTTTGGGCTGCTTTCTTGGGTAAATTTGGACAGCCGTGGGTGCAACCCCAAGGAGTAGATCAGGTGCTTATTGCATCGAACATGACTAGAGGTGCTTCTCCTGTTGGGGTCATCTGGAATTTGGCTCCGGCGGCTATTTTGCAGGCAATTTGGAAGGAAAGGAATAGAAGAATTTTTAAGGATTCTTCTACTCCCTTAAGGGAGCTGATTTGAGTGGCTCTTAGCTATCTTCTTGGTGGATTTCTAGCACAAAGTTTGGTAGAGGTCTAGATAGTCAAGAGTTCTTTTCTTGTGAAAGTTTCTTGGAGTTGTAGAAGCTGGGGTTTTTATGTGTGTACACTTTTCATGTACATGTTTTGAGAACTTTTGATAATTAATATATTTCTCTTATTACCAATCAAAAAAATAATAATAATTCTTTCAAATTATTTTTCCTTGGAATTCATCTCATTCTAATATTCTACCGTCTAATAAATTGCATATGTTATTGTTTTCACAAGTGTCTTTGAAATCTCCAGGGAAATCTAGAAGAAAGAGAATAAAAAGCTGTTTGAGGGTGAAACCCCAAATAGTTCAGTGATCTTCTCTAAGGTGCTATTATCGCTGTTACATTGAGCTAGTATGTTGCCAACAGGGTGACAATTGGCCGTTCCAGGCTATGCTTTATCCTAGGTTATGAGAGCCGTTATGAATGCCCAAACCCAACTTGGCCCGAATATCAGTCCTTACACTCAAGCCCAAGCACTACCCTAAAGTAATATTAACAGCTTGAGCACCCATTTTTGTAATTTTTTTTTATTTTCAAATTTTATCAGTTTAAAATTCTTACTATATTTATATTCACCTATATTTTAAGATGCTGATACCTATTTTTTGGCATCTCAAGTAAAAACACATAAAAAAGCCCATAAACTGAATTATAAATATGATTAAAAAAAAATCAAAAGTGTAAAACCATCAAACCTGGGTTTTATACATGCATTAAAATTGAAAACAGGTTGGGATGGGCTTCAACATGCCTAATAGAATCTGGGCCCTAATAATTTCGGGATTTACAAAAACGAGCCAAATAAGCCCACAAGCCATGAAAATCAGGCCAAAGCTAGGTTCAAACCAAGGATCGACTTTTCGGCGATTCGTGGTGCGCCGCTAGGCGGCCGAAACGAAATTTCGGCGAAATTCGGTCGAAATGGTCCGAAATGGCCCAAAACAAGTTTTTAGCGAAATTGGCGGCGTGCCGCCGAGGTGCCGCCGAAATGCCATTTTTGAAAAAAAAAACATAAATAAATTAGACAAACACAACAATTAGCGAAATTTTCAGCGTGCCAGCGGTGTGCCAGAATTTCTCCAGAATTAGCAAAATTCTGGAGAACTGTTGGCGAAATTGGCGAAATTTAGCGGCGTGCCGGCGAAAAGCCAGCGAAACGCAGGCAGGACCATTTCGAGGCCATTTTTCGTGCCGCTGACCTAGCGAAATACGAAATTTCGGCGGCACCTCGCGAGGTGCCGCCGAAACGGCAAACCTTGGTTCAAACCTAGTTGGCTCATCAAGGCTAGTTAATCAAGCCTAAAATTTCAAACCCCTAATGTTGATTGAATTTTAGGGACTTGAGTCCATCGTTTTAAATTTACACATAATATAAAGAAAAATTTTCCCTAAATATTCCTCTTCACAGGGCATCAAAATTTTCTTGACCTCGATATTTTTTATCCTATCTCAAAAATTTTGTATTATACTTATGGAAACTAACAAAATTTCCTTGTCCCAAAGGTGTTAAACTCCATATAAATTCACATCTAAGGCCATGCTTGAATCCCAATCTTATCTCAGTTCATATTACTAAGGAGGCCTTGGTTTTTTGTCTATGACATGGGTCATATTTCCACTCATCATATAAAAAAAAGGATCATATTACTAGAAACAGCTCGTATGCACTCCAAGAAGATAGTAAAAAAGCTATAGTTGTTTAACACACCTAAAGGTAGCAAGGCAGTAACCTTATAGCTCATCAATTTGATGAAAAAGGCCACCAAATGGCCTTATGTGCTCATCAGCACAAGAATTGAAAACAGAAATATTCACTCAAAGGTTCAGAATTTCTTGAAGGGATTTGGAGGGCTGCTAAGTGAAGATTTACCCAAGGGATTTACCACCAATTTTGGGTATACATAATGCAAGTAAACTATTTCAAGGGAAATGCCATTAAATCACCAAAATATGATGAAAATACAAGTGGAAGAATTGATTAAAAAGAAGACTGTATTCAAAAGCAAGAGACTATGCGCTATGATGCCTGTTTTTTCCAATTTCTTCTCCAATATCACATTGCACAGCAGGTCAAGGGCTATCACCAAATCAGATTTCCAAGTTGTGACAAATTGAAGATAGCATATGGCCTTGATTCTATATCTGAGATAATAGATCACTTCCAATATGGCACAATTTATTCTGTGTGAAGATGTTGAATGCTTCTTATAATGCAAATATGCTCTTTAAATGGAGCTCCAGTTCCAATTGTTTCTGACACCGATCTAAGTTATTGGATCAGTTTTGGAATACCATGTGGAAGAAATTAGGCTAGTAGTTGCAATATTTCAGAATTTGTAATCCACAGAATGATGCCCAGACAAGAGAAAGTAATTAAAGCAATTGAAAATTTTATAGGTCAATACCATGTGAAGATACTGATTACAACTCTGTCTCAAGCAGAAATTTTACTTATTAATCACAACATCAAGAAGACCTTCATTGAGGCTGCTTATGGGTACACACCATGATATCTGCTACACAGTGTACTAGTGATAGAAAATGCACTAGCAAAGAGACAATGAATGCATTAAGCAGATTCAAAGAGATTTTTGTACTTTTGTCAAAACAACATGCAAGAGAAAGAAGCAGGGAAACCATCACCAAAGATGTAAGGAGTTTGCTAGAGGCAGTGAAGTTTGATGTATTTTAAGGAGAGGTTTGTCAAAGCAACAAGCAAGAGACAGAAGCAGGAAAACCATCACCGAAGACATTAAGGAGTTTGCTAGAGGCAATGAAGTTTAGTTCATTTGAGGGAGATTGAACCATGCAAAATTGTATATGAACATCAGCTCTAGTACTTCGATGGTGGAGCTACTTGATGTTCAATAACTGAACCTATCCTTAGTATATAAGACATATATGATTTCTATGGGCCCAATGGAGTTGAAAAGCTGCCCATGACACACAATGGTGCAAGTAAAATGATCAAGAAAGTTGCTAGAGGTCACTAACAAAGATCTAGATATAATGGCAGCTCACTCTTAAGTAGGAAAAAAAGATATTATTAGAAAGTGGCTTGTCAGGCCTTCAAGAAAACATCAATCCATCCCCAACAGGTCAAGGTTTACCAAGTCCCCTCTAACCTGTGGTGATTGATGCAGGAGCAGCAATTCTAAACTAAAAGCTATCATAGAATATTAGCACAGGAAAACCAAAGAAGTACTGTTCATGATACTATAGATACTTGCTTCCAAGGTTATTTCTGTCTCTTCACTTGTTGGTTTTTCCCCCTTCCTAATTCCTACTAAAGTTTATAACTCAGATTAGCTTAGATGAAGAGATGAGATTAATTGTTAGTAAAGTTATTATGATATGCAAGTGTCTCAACGGGAAAAAGTAATCAGTTTCCAGTAAGTCTATTCTTGCTCAACTTTGACGAGAGAGAAGCTCCTTTCTTATCTATGGCCATAAAAAAGAAAATTTCAGTTCTTAATAGCGCCCGTTCGCCCCCTTTTTTGTTTAGTCATCCCTATTCAAAACCCGATTAGATTGCTATTGACTGGAGCGATTCATTTCTGCCTCACACATAACACAAAAACCCGCAACCCAGATGACAACTAATCAAATAAACACAGTAAAAGGTAACTGGCTCCAATTTAAAGCTAAAGCCGATTCCGATTACGAACCAAATCCATACAGGACCAATTTTAACTCAAAAGCAAACATGAACAACTCAAAAATTCAAATATAGATTACAATTCACCAATAATTCAGAAAATAAGAGGAAAAAAAAGCTCTTGAGATCGAAAGGACTTACAGGCAGACACAACAAATAAACCCTTCTAAAATTTCTTCTTCACCGGCAAAACCTGGGCTTTGATCTTCCATGGAAACGTCCACATTAGCTGAACGTAAATCTTCCGGCGGTTTGTCTTCGTGCATTGTCGAGAGCCAAAACAAAACACTATCGAACAAAAGAAACCTCAAATTATAGCGATTCTTTCCCTTCCCCTCACTTCATGATCTATTAATCCCTATTTCATGGCAAGAATCTCTGTTGTTTAGTTGCTTCTGGTGTCTTCTGCTCTGAAATAATGCGGTGCACAGGATATCTACGTCTCTTCGCTTTGTGACCTTTTCGTTTGCTCTTTTACTGTTCCTAATTTGAGTAAAAGAACATGCACGCGTGCCATGCACGTGGAATTTTTCATAATATATAGATCGAAATATTAGGAAAAAATATGTAAAAATGAAAAATAAAAACTTCTTAAAATGGATGTTTAAAATACAGTAATTACTTGTAAAATTCATCTTTTATATTAAAAATCCATATTACTATTAAAAGCACGAACTACCTTAAGTGTTTTCAATTTTCACATATCTAAAATGCCCTTCCCTATAATCTTTAATTCCACATATTTAAATAGGACAAAAAGAGAAATTAGATAATAGTTAACTTATTTAACTCTATTATTTCATTAGGCCTGGAGAATAAAAATATAAATAATTTTAATTAATATGTATTACATTATTAACTAATGGATTATATTAGTGTTTTCAGGAGAAGGTCAACAATCTACTCAAAATGGAAACAAAAAGTACAAAAGAAAACCGACTGGGCTCACAGGACCGACTGTCCTGGTCTTATAGCCGTAATCGGGTATAAGCGCAGGAGGAAGGGGGCGGCTGCTTGCAAAGCCAGTTCAGGGGGTTCACCTTGGATTGCTGCTTACCCGAAAATACACGTCACCTGGCATGAACAGAGCGAGTCTCGGGACCGGCTGCTCGGGATTTTGTAAAGACAGAACTGCGAGTCAGGGGCGGCCTCAACTTACTCTCCGGTGGCAGGATTCTGATGTTAATCGGAG
Organism: Buxus sempervirens; assembly: GCA_947561395.2. Lineage (NCBI taxonomy): Eukaryota > Viridiplantae > Streptophyta > Magnoliopsida > Buxales > Buxaceae > Buxus > Buxus sempervirens. The sequence continues at coordinate 21,008,164 of OX387195.1, forward strand.
TAAAGAGGGGTCGAAGATGTCACTGCGACTGGAAGCAGTGAGAGAAGTCCTAGTTTATCCGTCTGTATTAGAGGGGATAAAGGATCACGGATGATCAAAATATAATAACCGGTTGCGGTTGTGTGGATTGTGTCCCTGAGCTCTTCGAATTGGGGCCTTTTATAGCCGCTCCTTGACGGTTGCTCAACGTCCTACTCTCGCACGATCTTCATGGCAGTTGGTTATCTTCAGTTCTCTGTTTCAAAGTGATAACCGCCCGGCCATGATCTAAAAATAGTTTTATTCTTGAACGGCCGATGGCACGATCCTCTGATATTTATGGTTTTGTCGTATTGGCTTGCGTGGCTCGAACCGCATTCTTCTGTATGCGTGCTGACGTGGCCTGCTCAACCCTTCAAAGTCTACGGGCCGTGGCCTAACCAAGCCACCTAGGCACCACGTGTTCTTCTCTTATTCGTCGGTTATATAGGGTGTAAACAATTAGTTAACTTATCTATGATATTATTTATCTTCAATATTTAACTGGAATCATATTTTCCTTATCCAATATTTATCTACCTAAAAATAAATTACCGTTACCTATTTAATTTTCTCTTTGCACTCAAAAAAATTTTGATAAAAGTTGGCGGAATTGAGTTATAATTAACAAATTAATAAAACACTGGGAATTACATAATTGTCAATAAATAAATAATTACACCACTTGCACTTGTATCACTTAGAACCCTATTAAATGTAAGAATTCTATCTATTAATAACTGTAATTCCAAATCCTTATCTAACAAAACGAAAAGGCAAAGCCTACTTAATTCAAAATCCTTATCTAACAAAACAAAAAGGAGAATCCTACTATAATTAGAAATCTTATCTAACTAATAAAGGACGATAATTAGTAATTTAGGAGGATGTTTTTTTTATTTGTTCTTATCTTAATTTTATTGATAATAATAATTCATTACCATTCTATTTTTTTATTTGTTATTTTTATTTTCTTATTTATTCTTATCTTAAATTTCATTTGTTCTTCTCTTAAATAAATTTTTTTTCTTTTTGTTTAAAATCTTTATTCATTTTAGAGTCTCATATTATTGGAGCAAGTCTTTTAGAAAGAAAAGGAAATTAATTACCCTTTTTTTGGAATTCTATCTACCTTTTTATAATATTTTCGTTAAAAAAAAATTTACCCTTTTTATCTTTTAGAAAATTCTATCTTTAATTTTCCAATTAACGACTTTAATTGATCAAAGCAAAAAGTGAATCGTACTATAATTGAAAATCCTTATCTATGAGATTAAATTTTAAATGAATCTCAAGATGTATTCTCAAGAAAAATGAAAAATATATTTTTATTCTTACAAATAGTTTTTTTAGTACAAAATAATAACATATTCATCTTACTTCATTAATAAATTCTCATGCACCTAGAGAAATTTAGCCAAATAATTATAACTAAAAATTTCTAATAATTTAATAAAAAAAGAGGACGACTAAAAAAATTAGTCAAACAATTATAAGTTAAAATGTTACCACCTTTCTTATATAAAATTAAATAATATATTTATTAATACTTTATATCATTGAATTCGAAATGTTTAACTTTTTCAGAGTCCTGCTTTATTTTCACAGATCTTACTATGACTCTTAACTAAATCAAAATAACATAGCTTCTTAAAAGGAAAAAAAAAAAAAAGAAGACGTAATTGTATTCAAATTAATACAAATTAAGTAGCAACTCTTTATATAATTGGAATTAGTGGACAGAATTGGCATTCCTCTAGTACAGCTTCTGATACGCTATTTGGGGTTGCCTCTAATTTCTACGAAACTATTGGTCAAGGATTACGAACCATTGCTGAATCCAGTGGTGGAACCAGGCTATAGCTAAGGGGGGCAATTGCCCCCCCTAAATTTTTATTTTTTAATTAAAAATATATATTTTTCTATATTTTTTAATTGAAATTTATGTTTTGCCCCCCCTAAAATTTCTGATTTGCCCCTCTTAACTCCTTGAAATTTTTATATTTCATGTATAAGTGTTAATTGAAAATTTTTTTTGCCCCCTCAGATTTGGAGTCCTGGTTCCGCCACTGGCTGAATCGGGTGAAGAACAAGATTGAATCGTGGAGTAGTAGATTAATCTCTTATGCAGGAAGATGTGTTCTTGTGAAAACAGTATTGTTTTCCATTAAGGTACAGTGGCTTTCAACCTTTATTCTACCTACTTTTATAATAAGAGAACTCAACCGCTTATGCAGATCCTTTCTTTGGTCTTGGAGTTCCTCTTCTAAGAAGGTAGTTCCTATGTGTTGGGAGGTGGTGTGCTCCCCGAAGGCTGAAGGTGGGTTGCCATTGTTTAATCTATCCAAATGGAACCAAGCGGCAATCCAAAAGATCACCTGGAAAATTGTTTCTCAAGATGATAGTCTTTGGTGTGATTGGGTGCACAAATATCTCTTGAAAAGAAAAAGTTTCTTGTCAATCAAAATTCCTTCTTGTTGCTCTTGGACATGGCGTAAAATCTTGAAAGCCCGGGCATATACCATGTCTAAAGTTAAAATGAAGATAGGCAATGGCTTCAACACTTCAATTTGGTTTGATAATTGGCACCCAGTGGGACCAATTGTGCATCAACATGGCCGCACGTTCACTATTGATAGTATTATTAAAAATCCCTTATTCAAAATTTAACCTTATATAATGATATTTTCATGTTTTAACCAATTATGAAAGTTAACCACTTTGTATAGAAGCCATCTTGCAAGTGTGTTAGATCAAATTGAGTCTTTAAACACAAAGATAATTGGAATCTAAGTTAGAGGGCAATTTATTATGTGCAATTTTTACTATTAATGAAAAAAAAAAAAAAAGAAAACAAAAAAATACATAAGAAAAGAGGAAAACAAAAAGATTAGATTCTCATGACATGCTCTTCTTGTTCATGCTAAGGTCCAAATGACTAATAGTCTAATACATTGGTGGTAAAGTCTTGCACTACTCTTAGCTGAGAGCTAGGTTCCACTCCAGCCCTCATCATCAATAAAGGGAGATCGCTCGACAACATATCTCCAGCTGAGACAAAGTAGTCATTTGAGTAGTCGTTTGAGTTGCCGCTCTATGTGGCTTAATAAGCGTCTGTTGACGTCACGCTCCTATGAAGGTTAATGGAACATGTGTGCGTGTAGATCCAAACTATGGACAGGGTAGGCAGTGCCGGAAGTCGTCGTACAATAAAATAAAAAATTGTTCTGAAATGCTTTATGGCAATTAATGGCTTTTGTTGGAATCATGTCCCATACTTAACAAGTCATCCCATGAGAACTGAAACTCCACCAAAAGAAACAACTATGCATATTAAATGGCTTAAGCTATCTGCTTATCGTCCATTAAAGATAGCAATAGCTTACCCTTTGTGCTTTCTTTTTATCAATAACTATATAAGTAGTTAATTTTCACACGAAACTCTTTCATAAGATTTCAATAACCATATAAGTATTCTTCTGGACTTGAAACTTTTAAAGCAAGATCCTTCTGGTTTCTATGTTGAAGACTTTGTTTATGAGGTTGTCCCAACCGATTCACAATAACGTATTTAGATAGCACTTTTAAGATTGTAAGCTACTTTATAACTTGGAAAGTGAAAAACAGGTTCCCAAAAGGTAGAATAGAGCCACATCTGTGAAGCTATTGGGAATACAACTAAAACAATCAAGGAAGATGAGCATAATACAAAGATAAAATTACTTTTGCAGCATTTCGTAATTGGAATGTTCAATCCTAAATGAAGATATCACCAGAAAGAACTGAACTTAATCCATATCAAGCAGCTGTAATTAGAAGATTTTGGCTTTCTGGGGTGCTTTCCATTTGCAGTGCATCCATGAAAAAACCTGCTGACATTTTTTTTTTTTGATAGTGAACCTGCTGACATGAAGCCATCTTTTGGATCAGGTGTTTGTTATTTATTATCACAGTAATATTTTCTCAATTATGTGGTTGAAATGAATGACATTGTCTAAACCTGCACCCAACCCGGCAATAACGGATCACTCTTTACAGCAAACATAGAGAGATAAAACAGACAAAAGTTTTGAGTATAAAAAGTTAATATTATGATGGCTCAAGCAATACATGTAGGCCTAAAAACAAGATAACCAATCTAATGTCTGTCCACATTGGTTGCCTGAGAAATGGCTTCACTCCTTAGAAAAGCTTTCTTGCATATGCCTTCTTGTCGTGCCCAGCACCAGCCAACTTCCCATCTGAAGAGAAGTGGCAACAGACAACTTCTCTATTGCTTATTCTTATACAATCAAATTCACTGCAGATAAATCTCAAATGATGAACGTGCCAATGGCAACAATCAACTCGAACAACTACGATTTCTGGGGACACACCAATCATAAATTACCCTTAGAAGACTCTGCACTGTGCTCAGTGGGACTTCTTTTTAATGTGCCAAATAAATCCCTTCCATCGGCATCATCCTGGAGATATGATTCCACAGTGTCATCAAAAGAGCCCACATCTGCAAAATGATCCAAGTCATCCTGCAAGAGAAAAGAACATGATCAGCACAATTATTTATGTGCATATGCCGTGGTTGTTTCTGGGCTACACAACTTGGGACAAAATTCCAGAAATAGAAGTAGGCACTTAGATACTGATCCCAATAGACCCGATAAACATGAGTGCCTGTCAGTTGATGCGCAAACCAGGGATTCCACTCTATAAAGTGACATTTATTGCATTTTTTGATGTGTTACTCCGATGATGATATGGTACATAAACATGTCTTTTGAGGTAAATGAATTCACATTGATATAAGTCTTCTGGATGGTAAATAATCTAATGATACATAACTTTTTAAAAAAGTCATGAATAAGGACCAAAATTAAGACACTTGATAAAATTAAGTAAATAAATAAGATCAACACCATACTAACAAAACACGCGGCACGAAATCATCATAAAAAGATGTAGTGCCTGTTATGTAGTTTCTAGGGCATGTAAATAAGCAAAAGATGGACCTACCAGTTGATTTGCAGATGATTTAAGGCCCCCGGTCCCATCTTGACCAAACATCATCATTCCTTTAGGCATGCTGCTAACATGCTGCATACCATTTGCCATGGCAATTCCATCACCAGATGTATGAATCGATGGAGTAGATGGAGGAGAGGTAGGTGAAGGTCCCACAGTATTTCCCGTACCAGTACTATTAGCAGCTCCGGAAGAAGAATGTTGTTTCCTTTTTCTATTATTCTGTGACATAATGACGACCAAAAGAAATTGATTAGCAATATGTATATAAGAAACAACCACCCATAACTGCAAGAACAGAAGATAACACCAGCAAGTTGATCACATCTGCAAAAAATAAAATTCTATGAAATAACAAAACTGCATGAACAAGATCTTTCAATGTCATGCAAGTATTCTGACATTGTTTGGCATAATCCTATTTATATTTATAACATAAAATTAAAAATTAAAATAGAATAAAATAAACTACTTCCAATGGCAAGAACAGATAATGGCAGCAGAGAGCTGAATCACAGATTCAAAAGTACAAACAACAAAAATCTGTAAAAAGTTTGAATCGAAAAGTTGAGAACTTGTTTCTTGTCTACAGAAATAAGCACACCTGTTGTAGTTGTTGTTGCTGCATCTGATCCTGCTGTTGTTGAGATGAGGACTGTTGCATCTGGGGCATTTTCATCTGTTTAAAAAAACCCATTAATGGCTCAGAAAGAAATCAAGAAACAAGACATGTACCATACACTACCTCCAAATAACTAAACTAGCATTTGATTAAATATTAATTTAAATGATTCACTGGACGCAGGTTGACTTATGCACAAATAACAAAAATACAAAATACGGATCAAATACAAATATAAAGGATAATTTTTCAGAGTTAAACATATAAAAAGGCATCATATGCATCTAATGCTACTGAGATTTTATTTGTGCGTTTTTTGTCCAAAAACAGAGTTAAAAAATCTACATCACTTCAGAATGAGTACTCTTTGCTGTTTCATTGGAATCTTGGATGAATTTTGCTGAAATGTGTTCTTTTTGCTATTTTTTCCTTCTATGTTTGTTTTCCTTCATTATACTATTTCTATCCAGAAAGTTAGCTTCTTATTTTATTGTCGCCAATGTGTTTGCCCCAGTTCACAATGTGAAACACATGATGTGTCTAAAAATATCAGTGTTGCCTCTCCCTATTTGAAGTCTTCACAAAGTTGATTAGTTGATTTCAAGTCAACATGTGACAAACATCCACAATTACAGATTTTAAAAGGATTATTATGAGTTTAAGCTGAAACCAAGCAAATTTCTTCATTTCGATTTAAGAAAATTCAAATGCGTATACCGCATGAAGGTTTCAAATTTTAATCTTGTAAAAAAAATTTTTATAGGTAAAATTTAATCTTGTAATTGGTGTAAAATTTGACTGCAGCCAGCAGTAAAGAGCACAATAATCCATCTAGTTCATGAGGTTTACGTGAAAGGAAGGACATAAAATAAAGATTTTGCAAGTTCTACTGTTTCTAAGAGAGAAAGAAGCTAACCTTTGGTGAACTTGATTGCATTGGAGAACCTATAGACCCATCATTTCCTGTAGGTTGACCATCTTTTGAATTCAAGCTACCCCTAGGTAATACCCTAAACCTCCGAGGATCAGCGTCTCCATAGTTAGGTAAGCCACCAAGGCTTCCATGTGTCTGAGCCTGTGCTAAGAATTGTTGCTGTTGCTGTGTTGTCAAAAGCTGAAACTGATTTGAGTTCTGCATAAAAGGCTTTTGAACCTGTGTACCTAAGCCTGGCCGTAGTTGCTCAATGCCCTGTAAAAGTTGGTACCATGGTAATCAATAATCAATAATTTGAATAAATTCTTACTAGATGTACTGAGAGAGTCATAGATCATTAAGTGTTCGACTATAACTTAATTTTAAGGAGAAGGAAATGCATATAACTTACCGTTAAAGGCCAACCCTTCAATGGAAGACCACTGACACCTTGGTTCAGTCCTAAATGAAAAAAATAAGGAAAATATGTTGTGAATGTAACATTTTTCATAAATTATAAATTCCATTTAAACCCAAATTGAATGTAACATTTTTGATAAATTATAAATTCCATTTAAACATGAATTAATGAAATACATCAGAAAACTAAAAGATGATTTCCAAATCCAGAAGGTCTAATTGCCAAAAATAGGATTACTAGAAGAACAATAATACTTAATTTACAAATGCTAGAATCAAAATAAAAAATAAAAAAAAAGTAAAGGAATAATGTTTTGGTGCATGTTGTGTATTGTAGAACAGCTATTGTTACAAGGGGTGGATTCCTTAGCAATAATCTCAATAGAATAATCTTGTTATCCCTATATAACTTCTTTGGGTTGGGTCAAAAAGGTTGAATACTCTACCAGTTGGCCTTTCAGACTATTTTGTGGTTTCTTTGACAAGAACAAAATAGGAGAAAATTTTATAAGGTATCATCACTGATTGAGGTAGTTATGGAGTCTATCAGGGCAGCTACGGTCTCATGGATTTCTGGGATGGAGATTTTCAGGGGAATCAACGAGTCCGAAATTTGAGGAATGGCATGCCATTTCCCATTTTTCAGGAGGAAGCAGTGTAGATATCCCTAGAGACCGGGGTATTGAAGATGAATGCGGATGGATTCTTTGGGTAACCTGGGAGCTTTGGGAGTTGGTTGGGTTCTTAGAAACCGCTTGGGTCAGACCATCTTCCTTTCCAGTGGTCATATAGGGGTTGGAGATTCTCTTCAAGCTGAGACCCTGGCAGTTATCAAGGGTCTTTCTTAGGCTATGATGCGAGGCTGCCATCATTGCATACTCGAGAGGCAGATTCTGCTGCGGTATTTGACTGGATGACAAAGGAGATTCAAGGGCCTTGGAGAATGCAATATTTGTTTCGACGATCACAATCCTTACTCTTTAGTTTGAACGTCTCATTCAAGCATGCGCTTAGATCAGGCAATGCAATTGCGGATTTTTTGGCAAAGGCAAGAGCATGTAGATCTGATTTTTTTGTGGGATCCCATGTGGATGACATAGTGGGAATGGATTAGTCTTTTCCCTTTTTCCCTTTTTCCATTTTTGCATCTTTGGTCTACTCTTTGAAGTTGACCTTGTACATTCTTTATCTCCTTCTTTTATATCATATCTTCATTACTCTTTAAAAAAAACCAAAAAAAATCTTGTTATCTATATGGCAAACAACTTTTTGAATAGGTCCATTTTTCCTTTTTTGATCTAAATCCAACTATCCAAATATCCGAATGCCTCATCCCAACTAGTTGAGGTCAGCAACATGAGTCCTATTTTTGCACCTCAATCTGTCAAGAACCATATCTTTTCTCACTTCAATAGGTCTTCACATTATATACACAAACCATCTTAACCTATTTTCTTTTATCTTATAATCTATTTAAGCAATATATACATACGTGCATACGAGCATGTGTTTGTGTGCGTGCGTGTGTAAGTATATATATATATAGAGAGAGAGAGAGTTTATATTGGTTTATTTTAGTGTTTATAGTTATTTATTCCATCCATTCTTGTGCAAAGGCTCAGATTCACAACTACCAAAATATATATATATAAATATAAACATATATATAGATAAGAAAAGAAGATTCAATTGTTTTTAAAATACCTGAATGATGGATACAAAGGAGAGCAAAAGATGCCCCCTGCTTTACAGTTAACGGTACTGCTGCTTTCTTTCTTCTAAAGTTACTTAAATTTCACTTCTGTTTAATCTCTCAAGCTGGGATCCACTGGACTAGAGGAAGGCTCTCATTAATATGATTATATTCATGTTCCCATAGCTATCAAATCATCAGGCCTCAAAGAGAACCCATTCATAATTGCAGCCAAGAAATCTTTTTTTCTTCTTGGTATAACATGAGCATGAAAGAAAAATGAGAAATATTTCTCTTCGTTTTCATGACTTCTTCATCATTTGAATTGCGTATGATTTATTCCTAGGTGGAAAAAGCTATGCTCATAATTGGAAAGCCGACCTTGTCAGAAAAACAAAGAATTTATTTTCAGTTATAACCACTGACTTTAATTGCTTGAAGTGAATACTATACACTGACAGCTTTGCTCTTTCTTCTTCTCTTATCTCAGCTCCTCTTATCAAAAATTGCTTTTCACACATATCAATCAAAGTTGGCCTTGATTTCAGGGCTCTTTTTCTCCACTCACAACCTGCTTGGACAGACTTTCACTTGAATCGGAACCATATAGTTGCAGATATCCTTTCCTCATTGTGGAACAAAACAAGGCAATTTGAACCAATAATTATAAATAATTGAAGTTTACTTACCAAAAGTATCTTCATAAGTTATATTTTACAGTAAGGCAAAAGGTATTCGTCTGTGTCACCAGTTTTAGTTGTCTAGAGGTACATGTTCTTCTTTTCTTTTCTTTTTCTTCTTTTCAACAGTGACTGAAGGGAACCAGATCCTCCAACTAGGCTGACACAAACTGAGGTAGCTTGGGTTTGCAAGCTGAAACTAAGCTTGAACGTAAATCTCATTTCCTCAACAAGCCTAAGCCAAGCTTGGTGGTTCTGTCAAGCTCAACTAACTGGCTTTATTTTATACATGCACACACACACACACATATAGAGAGAGAGAGAGAGAGAGAGAGAGAGAGAGACGCACATACATATATCACCCTAATTGTTCATAACATGAAGATCCTAGTTAACAAAGATGAGTGACAATAATAGAAAAGATTATGTTCCTTTAATTTTTGTTCACGCCAGTAATTTTTATTTTTTCATCAAAATAAAATAGTATCATTGAGTTTTGAGAATCAAATATTGTAACTCATTGTTTTATAGTTCTTTTTTAATGTTATATACTTCTAATTGAGAGCTATTTTTTTTTCATATTTTTTTGAGGGGTTTTATGCTCATTTGGTCCAATAACATTATTAGACCACACAATGAGCTTCTAAATAAGCACAACTTCAGCCAAAAATGTTGGAGAGCCTAACTGAACCTCAGGCTGAAAAATCCTAGATAGCTAGGCCTTGTTACCTGTCCAAGCAAATTCAATCGAACCTGACTCTGCCAATATTTTCACCAATAAACCTTCCCAATAATTTCACCATTAGGCCCAGGAAAATTTTGCTGAAATTTGAGGAAACACTTATGTTTTGCCAGATTTTTTGCCAATCAAGAGAAGAATTTTTTTAGGATCAGGAAAGCATGGGAGTTTTTTCCATGTGTAATATCAGCCATTAAATATTTGAATTTTATTGTTTTGCACAAAGAAGATGTCAAATTTAGAAGAGACTTTATTTTTATTTTTTTTGGTAACAAGGAAAATTTTTTAGGTTGAAACTTGACAAATTAGGTGGGATTAACATACATCACTTGGACACAAAAAATAATCACATACTAGTAAGTTCCAAATAACTCTAGGAAGGTTCATAGTTATCACAATTCACAAATATGTTATCACAAATAGTTATCCATGTGTAATATGTCATACTTCTGACCAAATATGAAATAGGAAATAACTAACTTTTTCTTGATTTGAAAGGCAATAAAGTGTGCCTCAACTCAATCCTAAATGCATTCGTCTGTCAGCTTAGTCCCTCTAAATGTGTAAATACACTGCTCCATCCAATTAAGCATCAGTTCTTTACACAATCTAGGGTTTGAAGTGGCCTGTTGTCGCTGGGTCCATAAACCATCTAGGCTGCATGCCGTTATAAATGCCAATTTAGGGTTTAGGTTTTACCAAGAAAAGACAACCCGAGGTATTGCATACACAAGAATGGTGGAGAAATTGTTACTTCCACAGACCCATGCAAAGCAGATAGAGAGTGTAGATATGAATCAGTCCTTTGACTGAATCCAGTACAAGCTTTCCTCTTAAACAAAAGGGGAAACAATGAAAAGGAAAGAAATGCTCCTTTTTTACTCTTTTTACTTTCCTCTGTATCATTTTCCACATAATCAAATATAGCCTAGTAGAATGGGACTAGCTGATCCTCAAATTTCAGTATCAGTTTACATTATTTTTGCTTGTTAAATAACATATCAGACTATTAAGCATACAATTCCAAGATAATTTTTTGTAATTAAAATGGCTTGTTATCTTTAAAGAAGATCAAGAAATCTTACCTGCACTGCCTAGGCCAGATTTTGACTGCATAAGTCCCTGCTCATAAATTGAGGATGGGTCCATGGGCAGAGATCTTTGATTCCCACCCAAGTTAACCTCACTTTTGATGTCCTATAATTGAAAAGCAATGCATCTCAAGTACTGGAAGAGAGGGTAAAGACAAAGAAAAATGCAGAGAACAAGGGAAATAAAGAATAACAACACAAGAACATATAGTCCTCGTAATAAAAGTTGTCTGCTAAGGTCACACCTGGATTTGCTGCAATGCTGGAGACACACTTCCAGGATTACCTTGGACTAACTGACTGTCAGCATGAAGATCAAAAAAGGATGAGCAACTCAATCAACCACAAGTAACAAGAATAGAAAACTTTCAGTACACCATACAAAAACAAGGCCAACAAGCAAGTCTACCTTGGATGATTTGTTGCTGACTTTAGAAGGGCCATCCTGCTGGCATCAATAAGTTGAGGGGATGTCTCTGAATCCATAGAATGAGGATGTTTCATTCGTTCTTCGTACATTTTCGCTGCCAATACACTGGCGGTAGCCTGCCCAAGCATTCCTCCAGAGTTTATAGCATTTATTGGACCACCAAGGGAAGGATGATTAGGATCCCTTCGTTGCAATTGAGCATGGCGTTGTTGCATGAGTTGCAACTGCTGCATTTGTATCTGTTGTTGCTGCTCCCTCGCCTTGAGTTGTTGTGACTAGTATCAACATCATTATGATAGCAATGTCAGGATAAGTTAGTCAGGCCTCCAAAATAAAATTTATATCGCAACGTCAACAGAAAAGAATGCAAAGAACCGCTAACTTCCTATAGGCACCTCTATATATGCTGTAGCAACCTCAGAATGTTTCTCACTTGTCCTTGCAATGAAGATGTCCCAAAAGACAGACCACCATTCAAAGAGAAATCCTCCAGGAGCATCAATAGCTGCATGTTCAAGCTACGCAGTAAATTCATTGCTGACAATGAATATCTTCTTTAGACATTACATTTCACCAACTTATTTAGCTAGCCATTACAAAATTTGTGGTCAAACATTCCCAATTTACCAATCACTAATATTCAATATCTTCGTCAATGTTCTGTCATGGATGTTTCCGTAGTTTTGAGTTCTACCATGTTGAAAAAGGATCCGTCTCTTGTCAATAATTACTGTTCCTTGATTTTTTCCCCCTCCAATTAAGTTTATTTCATATGTCATACAGTTCCTATATGTTCAAAATTTGGCTGGGTTCGTTTAATTAGGAAAGCAATTATTTTGGGGCTATAAAAATCTCTGTAAGGATCAGTTAGAAATCAGGTTCCACATCCTGGGGTATCCATATGAATCAGCCAAAAATATGGAAATCTGAAAGAGCTTCTTCAAGTGTCAGTGATACTATTGGCAGAGGTTTCGATCACTTTCGGCTGAAACACAAAACAATGACCATAACAGGTGCAGAACAATTCAAGTGTGTGTGTTAGATTATTCTAGTAAAATTATGTTATTACCTACTGGATCTGCAGATACCTTCCCCTCAGTCATGAAAGCCTTTGCAGATGAATGCAAATTTCTTTTCAAAAAATAGTCATAAATATAAACATCAAGCCTGCAATCAAAACAGAAAAGGGGGAAAAAAGAATCAAAATAGCAATCACATCAAAAGAACAACCCAAACGAGCAAAGGAACAACAAAATAACCAATGAGTCCAATACATACATCTTATCAGCTTCCCAGCTACTCTGAGCCATTGTTTGGTTCAAACACCAAACTCAGAAACATAAATGGAATCAGAAGAACTTCACTCGTGCAATCATGTCCTTCAATCAAAGATCTCATTCAGACGAATCCAAATTACTTACCATCAGAAAGTAAAAATTCATCAGATAGCAAAACGATAACAGAAGATTAAATTTTTAAATCAACCTGTTTCATTACGACAACCTCAGATCCTTCTATAACAACGGAGTAAAGCCCACATTACACGTTCTGTACGCTATGCAGACGCGATCTCCACGCCTCGAGACTAATCAGAAATTCAGAAACTAAAAATCACCAAAATTGACCTAGATATTAGGGAAAAATTTTTCAAACAAAACCCGGTGATCTTAACTATGGAAAAATAAATAAATAACGAAAAAATAATGGGAAAAAACGGAAGAGCGTGCAATGATCACGATTCGAACTTAGGCCTTGAGCATTGCGAAGGTTCGAATTTCTTAATTCTCTAAAAGCGTCAAAATTTCCGTAATTTACAACAGGAAAAGATCTATACAAATCAAAAATCTATTACCTCTCGAAAAATAGGGTTTTGATCGAAATGATTAAATTTAAGCTGAAAACTTCCACCTTTCACAGAAAGAGAAAAGCCCTTTCGAATCGAAGAAATCGATTTTAACACTAACGAGATGCGGATATGAGGCTCGGAAATATCGAGCCTGGTGCTCCTCGAATGTGTTGCTTTGGAGAATTAGCTTCGGAGAGGAGTGGTGAGGCTCGGAAAGTGAGATGATCGATTTTTAATAGCTTTGGAAAATGAATATATTCTCCGCGTTTGATACCTGCTTAAATATCGATTAGTTGTGGGACGGTAACAGCGTTTGATCGGCTTCGGTTCTTCCGAGCTGACATTAACCAATGAGGTCGAAGCTTAATAACAGAGATGATAACGGCGTTTGATCTGCTCGGGTTCTTGTCGCCACGATGTTAATCGGGTAAACCGCCTCAATATGTCCCTACTAATGGTCCGGGTTACCCAGCTAAATCGGGTTAGGATTCAGTCCAACCCACGCTAACCGGTTTAAAATCAACTGCTTCTTCCTGCAACAGACGATAAGGCACGAGGACCCGATTAATATATTACCACAAATCTCGCATGGTCTTGTGGGTTACGCCCATGTAGTTTGAAGGTGGAGGTCCTGTATTCAGGGGTTGGTATTAAGGACAAAACCAATTCTACCTGCAGGATTCGTTGCACTTTTCGTACTGCTATGGTGACGGTCCATTAGCCCCAAGCAAGGCAGGGATGTGTGTAAGCTAACATTCCACAACGGGGAGGAATCCACCATGGTCATGCCAGGGGATCGGCTACGCTAGTAGCTCCCTTCCTTTTTATTTGCTAGAAAAAGAAAAATACTGACATCCTTATGTGACTCCTATCAATATATTTTTATAGGCTTATTTAAGCATATAAGAAATGAGATATTCAACTCAAATGCCAAAATCAGGATTAAGGAAAGAAGATGAGATATCGTACATCCATCATCAAACAACTCGACCAAACCAAGCAGTAAATCCCATCAAGATTCCTCAAGTCAAGGCCAAATGCAACAATTGTATGAGATGGAGGATGGAGCAACCAACAAAATGAGGTACAATAAGAGCGTACATAGCACAACACAACAAAATAGAATCCTTAAAATCAACCCACGGTGCATCAGGCTCCTCAAAGATCATTCTATTCCTTTCTTTCCAAATGCCCCATAAGATGGTGTATGGAATCATCCTATACAAGGCATTCCCCTTCTTTCCAATCATGTAGATCTTACAAGGCATTCCCCTTCTTTCCAATCATGTAGATCTTCCATGCATTGAGCCAACATATGAGTAATCTTATATGGAAATCACCAATGGATGGCACATTTCCAAGCACCGACAAACAAATGCAATTCGAGTGAGAAGCTATCACGTGCAGCATCTCACGGTCAGTCTTTTTCAAGTTGAAAAATGTGAAAGTGTTTTTTTTACTAAAAAAATTACTAGCTGTGAGATGAAGACATAATTGCGCATGTGATTGACTTCGGCGTTGCAAAACTCTTAGTAGAAAGTGAGTTCACAACACAAACCATGACCCTTGCAACCATTGGGTATGTGGCCCCAGGTGATGTTATATCCTTTTTTGTTATAATTGTGTTACTTTTTTCTTCTAACAATATCTTATAGTAAACAGCAATGTTAAAAACTCAATTGTTGCATAGAAAACTCAGGTAAAGTAATCAGATCACAGAGATACTCGGCGCAAGCTATCAAGTTACTCGTATTGGAAAAGCTTTTCATTCTTAACAGTGGCCCCCTTGAATTTTTATTTTTTAATTAAAAATATATTTTTTATATGTTTTAATTGAAATTTATGTTTTGCCCTCTCTGAAATTTCTAGTTTGCCCCTCCTAACTCATTGAAATTTCTATATTTCATGAGAAGTGTTAATTGAATAAATTTTTTGCCCCCTCAGATTTGGAGTCCTGGTTTCGCCACTGATCCTTAGGAAAATGCAAGAAAAACACGCTCAAGGGAAGCTTCGCATTGTTAATGCAAAAATTTGTATCTTGATAGCTTTTATATTTACTTGTATATGGTATTGAGAATAGGGAAAGATAGATCTACACTTCATGCTTATATTGGTTTACGGGCTGTCCGTGGAGGATTAAATCCTTTTTATCAATGGCCCACTCACTCGTGATAAAAATGTTTACAAAAGACCCACATTTTATTTTCTCTTTTACGGGTGGTCAATTTCTCCGCTACGAAGAGGAGTTTTATCGGGGACAAAACAACCCCCCATAATAGGAGGCCATATCCGCTGGTCCCTTACGCTAGAGCATCTGCTGGTCCAACGGTGGAGGGTGTGTACACATAGGTTTCATGCACTTTATGTGGACACACATTTCATCGTAGGACCAGCAGATCTTCCAGCTAAGGGCTTCAGCAGATTTCAAGTCTCATAAAAGTTCAATACTAGCAAACAGCCCGTGCGATGTAAGGGCATCACATCTATAATTGTATACTTCACGGACAAATTAAGATTCACAATTCAATATTTGTGTCTTACCCACATATTTCTTGATGTTAGGTTTTTACCATTCCTAATATATATATTTAATTTGAATAGATACCCAACCGATTAACAAAGAGATTAAATGAAACTTTAATTGAAATGGGTACCCAATCAGTTGACCCATTTTTAGACGGGTTGAGAAAACCTAAACCCAAGCCCAACCCAATTATTAAATGGGTCAACCCGACCCCATTTAATCTGGGTTAGGTTCAGGTGGGTTGGCGGGTTGATTCAGAAATGGCCAGCTCTATGGGGAAGCAAAAACAAGGATGAAAAAAAAACTATTATAGTTTGAAGCTCAAATCCACACCCCATAAAAGAAGAGAAAAAAAAAAGGCTTAAAAAAAAAGATCTTCGGAAAACCTGTGAAATCTGAGTCTTTCTCCTCTCCAAACGAGAGGGTTTCACCTAGAGCCACTCAGTGGTGCCAGCGTG
Organism: Buxus sempervirens; assembly: GCA_947561395.2. Lineage (NCBI taxonomy): Eukaryota > Viridiplantae > Streptophyta > Magnoliopsida > Buxales > Buxaceae > Buxus > Buxus sempervirens. Next base: position 21,024,620 of record OX387195.1, read on the forward strand.
AAACGCACGGACGGATGTCCATGTCCAGAGGGGCCCCACACGTCCAAATTCAATCCTAACCAGTGGTTTCACGGAACCATCAGATTTTAACTCAAGAGGAAATGCTTTCTCTCCAAACACTCAAATCTCACTTCCAAAATCATAAAAAAAATCACTCACTGAACCAATCAAACAAATCCCAGAAATTCTTTTTCTAAGTGAACTCTCTTAGTCACCGAAATCTCCCTGCAATCTCAGGAGAGAGAGAAAAAAGCCTTCGAAGAAAATAACAAAAAGGAGGTGACGATTTTTTTTATTAACAAAATAAACATAAAAGGTTAAACAGAGACAGCTCCTCAGAAATTGATTACAGCTGTATTCATGCTTTCTTTCATTTGAAATAGAGAGAGAAAGAATAGGGCTGACCCGGGGCCCCTGCATTAAAGAAAGAGAGAAAAAAACTACTAAAGACAAGAATGAACCCATTAAAAAGAGCAAGAAAAAGATGGGGAGTTGTAATCCAATGAGGAAATCAAATTTAATTTCTATCTCTGAATAGCAATCGTCAGATCTCTCAAATTTGGGGATGATCATGAGAGGTATTGATTACTATCTATTTTTAGGTCTTTTCACTGTAAAGTGGTATAAGAACAAGAAGAAAGGAATTGACACATATGACTATAACTTGGGGCGTGTGTCGTGGTCCTCATGGACCCAAACCATAACTGCCTGTTACCCTCAATTGTCAAGGGGGGATTGGGAATTTGAGAAAAATGGGTCTCTGTTTTTTAATGCCGGCGGGTTGTAACGAAGGAAGGGAGATGAAAGAGACATATTTTATTTGTAGGTTGGGATTAAAGGTTCGGGCTATCGAGCCTGCTCGAGGCTGCCACGTCAGCCCGAGGCAACCAGAGGCTGACACGCCAACCGCCACCCCCGCCCAACCCGTGTTTCGCACGGGGCAAATAAATTGAATGATTATGATACTTCATATTTGTTTTTTTTTTTTTTTTTGATAAAATTTTGCTAATATTTGTTTTTTCTTTATAGTGCAACACAAATTGCTACTGAAGAGTAATGAAAAAAGCTTTGATTGAAGTCTTTAGGTAAAAATTGTTTGGACAAAAAAGAATATATCACAATAAAGAATACTTTTAGGCTCAAGGGGATAATATGTTTAGCTAGAAGCTTATTCATGTTGAACACGTCGAAGATTGATTTCTGGACGATGAAAAATGGCTTACCTAAGCATCAACAAATTGAAAATTACCTTAGCAATGTAAATGTAATTAACAAAATAATATATCATGAAAGCAAATAACGTGTGAAAATTGAATTATTAAAGTATTACAATTATTAAGATATGCTTTAGGCTGCCCGTGAGAAGGAAAAAAAAGATACAAAGAATCGATTTTGCACAAAGAACGGAAAGAAAAAAAGGTTGACATTGTGATCAAAACAGATATAATTGTAAAATATGTAATTTTGAGAAGTTATATAGAATAATAGGTTAAGTGAGCTATACTATAGTAGCTAAATGTTTTCCACCACAATATCATGATCAAGTTTAATGTTTGCCTCCTCCCCTCGTCTTGCCAACTCTTTCAACATCTTTGCAAATTTCCAAAATCAAAACCATTTGATTTGATCTCAAGGGACTCATCACACTATATCTTGAAAGCCAATTGACAAAGCGATGGTTTTCATTTAGGTTTTTTAACTTACCATAGCGGGTTCCAACTCCCTGACATCCTGCAGAGAATGCCAATGTTTCTCTGACTGTCATTTCTCCTATGCGGAGATCATCTGACTGATATAAGCTGCTGTCCTCTGAGGGACGAACTCATCCATTCCATGGCCATTGTAAGTTACTCTCCCAGAAAACTACGGTCTCAGAAGATGATATAGCTCACCAAAGTAGTAAATAGAGAACCCCACTAAAGATTCACAAAAGGAACTCAGATTTCCTTATTTTTCGTTCGGAATCGACCTTTCTAGCCAATGCCAATAGCAATGTGGTCTTTCCAGAGCTTGGAGGGCCCAGAATAAGGGTCATTCTACAAAAACCAAAGAAAAAACATTAGAAACAGCTTGTCTGAGAATCCATGTTTACATGTAAAAGGGAAAATCAATTTAATCGAAGTTTTGATTTAAAATGAACCCATCTTCTCATCTTCAAGGCTTCTTGATTCCACTGACATCATTAAGGATTGGAAACGATTTCTTTCTATTTGGAAGAACATGGATAAAATTCAGGAATCCTCTTTTCAACCAAAATAGAAAGAATCATACTATCAGTATTATGAATAAACAAAATGTAAGAATAATAGCAGAAAACGAAAAATTTCTGTAAATGAAATACCTTTATCAAAGTGATAGAGAAGTTGGGGATGGTCGGTGAAGCTCTGCTTCCCACATGAGCTGTTGCTTCAACATTTAGATGCTCAAACCGGATTTCAATCGTCGGAATATCGAGTCCAACTCTAAGAATTACCAAGAAATTAAACACAAAAAACATAACCGGGTATACAAAAAATCACAGAAAACATTTGAAGCGAGTGATATTGACTCTTTTCTATCATTTTGTTTTTTCAACGAATTCATGGATTAGGGAGAGAGTGAGGAGGAGAGAGATACCCATGACCATAGGCTGGTTCGGTGGGATGCCTTCCTTGTCTTGTATCTTGGCCTTGACGTTGTCGATGGTGTCGGAGCTCTCCACCTCCAAGGTTATCGTCTTTCTGGTGAGGGTCCTCACGAAGATCTGCATGCCTCCCCTCAATCGGAGAACCAGATGAAGTGTGGATTCCTTTTGGATGTTGTAGTCGGCCAAGGTTCGGCCGTCCTCAAGCTGCTTACCAGCGAAGATCAACCTCTGCTCGTCAGGAGGAATACCGTCCTTATCCTGGATCTTGGCTTTGACGTTATTGATGGTGTCAGAGTTCTCGACCTCGAGAGTAATGGTAGGGTGAAAGAATCAAAGGGGTTTTATGGCCGTATTCTGGTTTGCGTCTCTGTTGCTACGGTGAAGAAGATGAGAAAAAAAAAATGAGTCAGGCGCGAGGAATGCCTGTTTATGGTTTCGCCAACGGCTGAGGACTGATTGACAAGGAGAAGAAGGGAGACAGGGAGGGCTCAGGAGCCTTCTCGAACCTTCTCGACTTTACCTCCTAAAAGAACGAAGTCCCTTTTCTTTCGGAACGAGATCATCTACGGTTGAGCCCGTAAATAGGATTAATCGTATCCGATGGTTGCTTGCCAAGTAAGCAAATAACACTCCCTCAAAAAGTGAAAATCAATTTTTCATTTTTTCATGCAGAACCAAAGAAAAGAGAGAAAGGAGAGGGAGTATTGCTTGCCTACTTAACAAGCAACCATTGGATATGGTTGAGCTCATTTACGGACTCAACCGTAGATGATCTCATTCTTTTCTTTTCTTTTTTTTAGGAAAAAAGAGACTAGAGCACCCCAAATCCTGCGAGCTTGCCACCTCAGCCACAAAGCCTGCCACTTCACCCGCCACCCATGCTATGCTTGCTTAATATAATAGATTGGCTGAGCTCCAATTTAAACTGGGAAAATCACGAAAAAAGATTACTTTGCGTCGATAATTATAACAACTGTCCATCATAATTGGGAATTACAAAAAGGGTTACTTTTCATCGATAATTATTAAAATAGTCTATCATAATTAAATTACAGGATTACTTTTCAAAAATAAATAAATTTGAGGATCAATTTTCTTGGGACACAAGCACATTGTATGTGCATGGGATGCAAGCTTCTTTATGTGGGATACGAGCGCATCTTACATGAAACACAAACACATTTTACGTGGGATATGAGTGCATCATATGTGGATACAAACGTGTTTTACCTACAATACAAATGATACTATTTTTTAATTTTTTTAAAAAGTGGTCATTTTTTGTAAAATGAGATCTTTATAGACCGTTTTATAAATATAGGTAAAAAAGTGATTTTTTCATAACTTTCCCATTTAGATTGATAATTATAGTTTAATCCCATTTCAAACAATCTCACTTTTTCCCTTGGGCTGCGTTTGCATAGCCGAAAGTGTAAGAAAATTAACTTTCTAGCAAAACATTGGTGGGTGGATAGCCGGAAATCGTGCGTCCCCTGGAAAATACAATCGGTCAAAGTACTTCGAAGTTCGAACGCTTGTTTTGCCTGATTTCAAAATTCGACAATGCCGAAAAACTAAAGCAAGGACGGTGTCTTCCTTTTATACGCAGCGGCCCCCCTTTCCAGTCTTCGTTCAAACTCATCACCTCCCCATTCGCCTTTTCCCCTCATCCTTCCCTCCTCTCTCTATCTGCCCTTCTTGAAAAATGTTACAGAAAATGAGATCATCAACTCTACAAGTAGACTCCATTGAGAGTAAGAACTCTCTAAAGACCTCTTTTATTCTGTCTTCTTTTTATTTTTAGGGTTGTTGGGTTAGTCGATTAAGGCTAAAAACCTCTTTTATTTTGTCTCTTATCAATTTCATAATTTGTTAAGGGCGAACAGTCTGCGGCTTTAAAGTTTAGTTTGTGGTTTTATGAAGTCATTGAACCTGTTATTGAGAATAGAAGGTGAGCATTTAGAAGAAAATCCAAATGGGTGTGGAGGGATTCTAGTGGGATTGGTTTTTGAGTGGGTGTTGTGGGGAACCATGTAAGAGGGGTTTGAAGCAAACTAAAAATGGTTGCCATGAGTTTGCTGGGGTTAGAGATCGTGATTCTTGGTTCGGTGTTAAGAAGATGTGCATGGTTTAAATAGTTTAAAATGATAGGTGGATGTGGCTTTTGGTGCCTATCAAGAACATATTTACTGACCACCTGTGAAGGCGTACAAGATAAAAATGTTTTGTTGAGCAAGCAAAATGTGATTTGGAAGATTTGAGTTGGGCATATGTTGTTATAATGTTGGGATAAAAATGCCAGTATATCTAAAGAACTCTCAGCCAAATAAAAAGTTTGTTGCATGCTGATATTATATTCTATATATCTTTAATATAATTGTTTTTTGTTTGTCTTCATCAAACTATTCATTTTATAATAAAGGGTAAAATGGGTAAATGTAAAACTTTTCCCATTCATTCTAGTTAACCAAACAGCAAAACCAAGATTTTCCATCATTGTTCATATATTTTCCGAGTACATCTAAACAGCCTAGGCTGTGTTTGGATAGCCGGATTAAGTTAGAAAGTCTGTTGGGAAAGTGATATGCCAGAAAGTAATATTTCGGAAAGTGGAAATTAACTTTCCTGAATGTTGTTTGGATGTATCCAGAAAATTTATGAAAACTGATGGAAAATCCTAGTTATGCTGTTTGGTTAATCAGGATGAATGAGAAAAGTCTTACATTTTCTTATTTTACCCTTTAATTTTGTCCACATAAAATTGAAAAAAAAAATACTATAAACACCCATTCCCTATTTTTTTACTTAATTGTTTTAGTCAAGGACACGCAACACTTCCACTCCTTTAATTTATTTATTTTTTAAATGAAGAACACACACAGCACTACTCTTATTTTTTATTTTTTTAAGCAAAACACGATCTCCTATTTTTCCATTTTTAAGAAAGAATGGGGGCCACATGTTCACCCCCATGTTTCTTAAGAAAGAAGTGGGGCCACACGATGGAGAAAGGAGGGATTGGAAAAAAAAACCAGGGGTAAATAGGTAATAACCGTTGGTTGGACTTTCCTTCCTGGCAAAATCCGACCATTTTGGTCGGAAAACAAAACTGGGCAAAACATGCATTGATTGAATGTTGACTGATTTTAATTTCTGTGGGTCCCACATTTTCCTTCTAACCAAATGCCCCATTTATGAAGGAAAGTTTATTTTCCGGCAAAACCCGAAACAATCTGACTAACCAAACGTAGCCTTAAGGAAAGTTAACTTTCATTTTCCAGAATACTACTTTCTGGCATATCACTTTCCCAACTGACTTTCCAACTTAATCCAGCTATCAAAGCGCAAACTTGAGGTTTTTGAAATGCAAATTTATAATCTTAAGCCCTATTTGGATAGCAAGAGAATACAAGAAACTAAGAGAAAATAGGCTTTTCCTGCTTTCTAGGTGCATTTGGATGACTAAGAAACTGTGGGGCCCACAATTCCTTGAGATTAAAATTGATAATAATTGCCCATTTTTGTTTCTTGCATGTTAAGATCAGATTTTGCGTTGTGAGAAATGAGATTTGAAAATTTTCCAATAATACCCCTCTTCTAGTAACGGTTATCTTCTTCAACCCCTCTTCTTGTATCTGTATGATTCTTCTTTACATTCTTTTTTTAATTTATTTTCTTCCTTGCAACTTCTTGGATTCTTATTATTGGGAGTGCATCATGAACATAAATTGAAAGTATCAACATTGTCACATGTTAATAATTATATTTTTAATTATATAATTATTCATTAATAATTATAATTTTGGGTTATATCAATATTTAAGGGTAGGATTGAAAATATTGTTTAGGATTCTTATGATTTTCTTGTTATACAAAGATAAAATGTAAGATTTTTAATAATAACTATATAATTCTCTTGTACCATTCCAACAACATCAAGGAAGTTATTTTATTGTTTCTTTTCTTTTCACTTTTTTCTCTTTTGTTTTTTTTCTTCCCTTTTTTGCATTCTCTTGACATCAAAGGGAAGTTTTGAAGATATACGTAAGAGTTTGCTCGTTATAGAGATTTGACTGATGTGATGGGAAAACAAATATTGACAATTTGGCCCTTTTTAAATATCAAAAGTACCTCTAAAATAAAAGGGGCAAAATTGTCAATTTACACAAAATGGCAATTTTGTTACATCAGAAGAAAAGTAAAAGCGCCCAACAGGCCAGCCGCGTGCAAAGAGAGGCAGAACCACGCGGCAGAAAGACTTCTCATGGCACACGTGTCAAAATATCTGTGGTCGGCAACTTCTAGAATTCTCTTTCAAAGATCCGGTTGTCGTCGGTCCCATAACGCTGCAGGTTCTCTCCTCCACTATAAAAGGGTCTCCGGACGGTTTTCTGGGCTCAGCTAATATCTTTTCTAACACGAACGGAGGAAGCGAAAGCGAATTCCGAGCTTTCTTCTTCTGAATCGTCTCCGAGGTAATTTCGTTTCTCTCGTCAGATCCTTTTTTTTATTTTTTATTCTTGCTATTCGGTGATACCTCTTTCAGATCTACGTGTTTTTGGATGAATGCAGGCTGTTTTTCCCGCTATCTTTGGTTGGTTTTTGCCCTGACGATTGATTTTTACGTCAAATTTAGGGTTTCAGTTTAATTTCAGAAATCGTGAAATTTTGAGGTTTTTTGGGTTGAATTCTGGTGGTTGTTGTTTTCAATGAAATGGTGTTCACGGGTTAAATGTGTATTTGCGTTGGATCAATGTAGTGAGAATTTGTGAAATAGAAATGTAGTGAGATTTTGTGGAATAGATGAATCAGTTTTGTTGTGAAACCTGTTTTAGGGGAAATTGTTTGTAAATTGCGCCGACTTTAAAAAAAATTTTGGGTGGGCTAGATGAATCAATTATGTTTCTTTCATTTTGTCATAGATCATTTTTTTTTGGGTATGGCTATAAAATATATCTGTTTTGGATTGAAGGAAAGGAAAGTTCTTTACTACATTTCCGTTCAAGGTCTGAAATAGATTCGTGGAATTTCTTTTTTGGAAAGTTATCTGTTTTGTTCTGATGATGTGGAGCTTCATTTCTGTGGTTGATTCGTTCTAAGCCGTGATGTAAAGATTTGTTTTATCACTCACACTAAAGTTCAAACACTTTTAAGGAAATTTTAATTTATTTGCTAAATTTTCCTTCAAATTGTGAATTAGATAAGTTGAGTTTCATCTCCATTATCACCCTTTTTTTTTTTGGTTCATGTGGATCCCCGTTTGGTTTTTGAATCTCTCTTCATTTTTAATTGTGGCTCATAGGTTTTTCTTGATCATCTCCTAGGTGAACTTCAGCATTTAAAAAATTTGTCTCAAGTCTTTTGCCAGACTTCTGGAAGATGGCAGAGGTATAGAGTCATTTCTAATTTTCTGTGCTTCTTTTGTTCTATATTCTATTGCCTGTTCTAGTGTATTTGCATATGCACTTATGATGACATAATGCTGCAGGATGGTCACAAGGTCTCTTTGAATGTATATGATCTTAGCCAAGGACTTGCACGTCAACTTTCTACAACATTTTTGGGGAAAGCGATTGAAGGCATATGGTAAGTGATGCTTATTAGATGCCGCCTATAAGTAATAAAGATAGCAAACCTTAAATGTACTATTTTCCAGCAGACGTCATGTTATTTAAGTGCATTTTACTCAAATAGGATATATGATGTGAATATTGTTTACTCAAATCATTAGAAGAGACAGATCTAAAAGGTTGGTACTGCAGAGATACATCTAAATGGTAGGTACTGCATATTGGAAAATTAGAAACATTGTTTCTTCTGAATTATAGATAGAAGACTTAACATTGTTCTTGTTTTGAGTGGTGCTTTGACATAAATTCTAAGAAAGATATGTCCAAAACGAAAATTGGAGTCAGTGTATGTCTTCTTGTAGGTTTGGTCAATACTTATGACTTCAAAATTGGAATTTGACATCTGTATAGCAAAAAAAATATAGTGGAACATGTAAATTAAGCAATATAGCAATCACAGGATATGTCTCTTGTGGTGATATGATAATGTTCTTATTAATTAGTACTTGATTATGACCAAGTATATTGAATATAGCATTTATATGAACACTGACCGAGATGAAGCAATGGTAAGAATTGAGAATCAAGAGGTTCTTGAAAAATATTAAATTTTGTTATGTTAGATTAATTATTTACAATGATAGAGATTGATATGTTGTACATATAATCAGAGCGGGATAACTAAAGTGGAGGGGGTGAATCTAGAGCCTTGTATGATCAATGTGTCTCACTTAAACTAAAGCTAAAATTTCTAAAAATAGTTGTAAGGCTTGTTTAGATGTATGGATCAAAATGTTGGGCCACGAAAAAATAGCTTATATGTGGGATCAGGATTAAAGATATTAATGTTGAAATTGATGTATGGAAAAACTAGGAGAAATGTAAGAACTGAACAAATTCGATAATGGTCAGGTGTCAATAGAATAAGTGATAAGATAAAAAATATTAGGTTAAGATGATCTGGGCATGTAAAGCGAAGACTCAGGGAGACTTGTTAAAAATTTGAGAGTTATTCTTTAAAACATCTAAGAGGGTAAGATAAAGACTAGAAAGAACGTGGATGAAATTAAAAATGATATGAAATCCATAGGTTGATTGAAGATATGGCCTTTGATAGATTGGTATAGGGGAAAAGGTACAAGTTCCTGACCCCAAGTTGATAGGGTAAGGCATCTGGGAATTGATTGATTGGTTGATTTATTAACTTGGACCTACTTTGTGTTGTTAGTGTTAATTGTTCAATCCAGCATAGTAAAAGGTGTCAAATGTGCAATGCATCTGGTATAGTTTGAGTGTTGAACACATTTCTTAGTCCGCATATCTACATTCAAACAAGATCCAGATGGATTTTATGGATATGGGTCAATAGTTTGACAGCATCAGCTTTTAAATTGGTATTTTAAATAGGATGTTCCATTGCTGAACCACTATTCTTAACTGTAAAACAAGAGGACAAGAGGAGTGGGTCCTGATGCGCCCCATACTCTATATGACTTGGGTCATTATGGTGTTGTAAATTGTTAAACCATTTCTAACGTTGAATGGGTTCAGTTAATTATTTTGTTATAATATTTTTATATTGCATATCCGAATTATGGTAAGTGTCAAAATTCTAACTTCGAGTTTAGTATACTAGCGACAGATTTCTAGATCTTTATTCAATCCATAGGGTACGGTAGCATATCCATGTCTGCAATTTTCAAATTTAATACCAGTTGAAAGCATTACAGATCAGGCCTATCGACAGACTTAATTCTATGTTGAATTGGAATGCTAATGCTACAGATGCACTTTCTATGCAAGGGAGATTAGAGTAATCCTTGCATATGTGGTAAAAGAATATTAAATGGTTAATCAAATATAAGTATTTGACATCGGTGTTGTAGTGGAAGGTTTTGTGGGACAGAGTTCTCCTTTCAAAAATCTGGTGAAGTCTGGGACTGAACATTGAAATTCCGGGTATTGGTAGCTATTGTATTTGACTCATGTCTCATTTCCTGTAAATGGTACACTAACCTTAGTTATATTTTGAGGGTGGGGCTAAGACTGGATTTTATTTAGTGCTTGCTGTAAAATAGTCTGCTTTTATTTAATGCATAACGAAATGCATGCAAGCATGAATTTTTTATTTATTTATAAGTTGAAATTAAATTTGCAATTGCATTTTTCTTGATTCAATTTTTGTTATGTTCTTTTCTTGATTGCTGCAAACAGGCACACGGGAGTAGTGGTTTATGGCAATGAATATTACTTTGGCGGAGGCATCCAACACTCACCTGCGGGAAGAACACCATATGGAACTCCTGTTCGAGTGGTGGATTTGGGCATCACGCATGTGCCTAAGGAGCTCTTTGAAGAGTATCTTCAGGAAATCAGTCCCCGTTACACAGAAGAAACCTACAGCATACTAGGTCACAACTGCAACAACTTTAGCAATGAGGTTACTCAATTTCTAGTGGGTGCCACCATTCCTGAATATATCCTGCAGCTCCCCAGTGAAGTCGTCAACAGTCCAATGGGTGCTCTTATATGTGAGTATTCTGTTTGTTCACCCATTCTACTAGATCTTCATTTCCCCTTTCAGAATTGTGTAGGATTCATTTTCTGGGGGTTTCCTCCCTGGACTGGTGCTAATCCAGATTTGGAGTTGCATCACGGGATTAAATGGCTCAGTTTTTCTGTGACCTTTAGTACTTTTATGTTTAGGTCCCTTTAGTCTTAGGAGCATCTCAAACTCAATGTTTTGAAAATTAAGCTTTGATTAACTTTGTGATATATGTTAGAGCAGTTAAGTACAATCATTACCTGGTCCTATGGTTTACCAGACCAGCCATTTGGTCTGGATCTAGTCTGTACCACCTGGTCTGGATCAGAATCGGATGGCATCGGACCGAGACCATCCTTTTCAAAGGATGGAGATGGAGGAGACTCGAGCAGTCTCAACTCGGGACCACCAGAGGCACCAGAGGCATTGTCGACAGCAACTTAAAAGCTGCTGTTGAGTTCAGGCTGTACTACATGCTCTTTTATGCGTTAGACAATGTGTAGATCGTGTGTCATAGCTCAGCCCTCTAATTAGTCATCCTTATCCTTGAACAAGAATCATCCTTGATACAGACTAAACCTGTGGGCATTCATGAGAAATTATTACAGAGGATTTCCAATTTTCCATTCACAAGCATGCTCATTGTGGCAGAACCAATCACAAGTATTTGGACTCTTTTGGGAAGCCTGCCTAAGCATAATAAACCTTCATCATCTATGGTTCTGATGATGTCAACTTTAACCAAGTAATGAATACTAATTTGGTTCTAGTAGTGGCTCAATGATCCTTGAGTACACATTTATCTTCATAAAAAACAACTAATTTGATATCTTCTGCCTCTGTTCAATTTGAAATGTGATTGCTTTTCCACTTCCAAATGAGAAGGTCATGCTTAGAAAGGATTGTAGGTCTGTTTATCTGAGTTAAGAAAACGAGATATGTTCCTTTTACACAGTATGTTTAGATGTCTTGGGGCCCTTACATGTTTGATCTCTGTGGTTTCTCGTACTTCTAACACTTCGATGGATGAATACGTATGGCTGTACTATTTGATGAAATGAAAATCTGAAGATTTGTCTCTCAAATCATTCCACAATGAAATGAGAGTAAACCTAAGAATTTTTATTGATTTCCCCCCACCCCACCCCCCCAACCCCCTTCTCTATTTTTTGTAATTCTTTTCACATTTCTTAAAATTTTTCTGGAAATTCACTTCTCTATCAGTTTTATAAAATTATGACTGTGATACTAGGTTCTGATTTGTTTGGCCATCCTAATTGTTGTTAGACATTAACCAGTTACAGTGAAGTTTGTGAACATAATTAGATAGTCCCAACTAGATTCCCAAAAATTGGGGGATCAAAAACCAAGTGAATGAACAGAAAGCTGTTGATGTGGTAGTGATATTCCGATTTACATCTGCACATGCTGCATTCTAAATCTAAGGCATAAGAAGTTTTACTTTGCTTTTTTCTCAATAATTGAAGTATGATCACACTTTTTCTGTGGCATTGCAGTGCCTATGATCCAGCAGCTGGAGACAACATTAAGATCAGGAGCCGTCCCACTAGTCCCTCAGTTCAGGCCCCAGTCACTGGCGCAGCCTTCGCAGCCCATGTCCACTACCAGAATGGACTCCAATCAATACACAGTGAGCACTCCCAATATGAATGCCATTGATACAAGCACAAACAATGCCTGCGTGGAATCAAATGATCAAAGCTCGAAGGACACACACAATATGCCCGAGAAGCTACCAAATTCGGACAAGACAGTAGCACCTGCAGGAGCACAAGAGAAGGTAGTCAATGGAATTTCTGGCGACACTCTTGAGGATGCCCGAAGTAAAGTGCAGGAAGAGATCACCCGTGAGTTTGCGGCAATCATGGCAACTGGAACTCTGCGTGCAAGTGAGGCAGCAGCTCTTGCTACCAGGAGAGTGATGGAAAAGCACGGAAGAATGAACGTCGCAATGCAGTAGAGCTAGGAAACAAAGATAAAAGCATTCTTTCCTTAACAAATATATTTTTTTTGAAGGGGGCTGAACTGCCCGCTCAAATTGTGTAATGGAGTCTGGCCTTTGTTGGCATGTACTCTAACCGTGAAGTTTCTGTCATGAAAACTTTTGATGTCAGCTTGACTTGGACGTGAAGGCATTCATGTTGGTCTGGATAAAGGCTTTGTCACATTCTTGGATCTCTTGATCTTGACAATCTGCTCTGTTACGTTGGTCGTAATGTTCTTGGTATCCCTTCTCATATTATGGCATTCGTGTTGGACTTGATACGATACAGACGTGTGAGACCTACAACGACTCTGTATGAAGCTCGATTTGTCTCAAGATCCAACTTACAACAAAAAGTTAGGATGAACCAATTAACATGTCGGATAAACTTTATTTGTGTAAGGCGGAAGTGTGCACAAATTCCCTCATATAAAATCTTTCAAAGTGGTCATAAGGCCTACTTTATGTTGTTTTGAGTCCAGATGGTTCTTCCATTTATTTTTTATGCAATGATTGGCTATGGGAAGCCTAAAAGACATGAAATGCATTCTTACTCTTAATGGGGTAGCTTTAGCAAAGATTGAGCATTTGAGTAAAAGTGTGCACAAATTCTCTCATGTAGTCTTCAAATTTGTCATTGGAGCTAGTTTATGTGGCTTTGGGTCCAAACGGATGTTCCGCTTATGCTTGATGTATGGGTTGGCTATGAGTCCAAACCCGCTCCATTGCCATCCCTACCTACAAAGTGTAGGAAGCCTAATTAACTTAGATCACCTAGGTGTGTTTGGATAGCCGGATTAAGTTGGAAAGTCAATTGGGAAAGTGATATATCAGAAACTGATATTCCGGAAAGTGAAAGTCAACTTTCCTAAAAGTTGTTTGCATGTATTCGGAAAATTTATGAAAACTAATGGAAAATACTGATTGTGCTGTTTGGTTAATCTGAATTAACAAGAAAAGTTTTACATTTTCCTATTTTACCCTTTAATTTTGTCCATATAAAATTAAAAACAAAATACTGTAAACACTAACTCTTTTTATGAATAAATATGAATAATTTAACCTTTTTAACATATATAATATATTAGTAATTCCATATATATATCCTCTTTTTTTACAAGGGACACGAAACCTAATCCCCTATTTTTTTTACTTAAGCTTTTTTTTTTTTAATAGGGAACAAGCAACAACCCAATCCCTATTTATTTTACTTAATTTTTTTTAATAAAGGACATGCAACACTTCACCCCATTCTTTACTTTAATTTATTTATTTTAAATGAAGAACACACAACACCCCACTCCTTGTTTTTTTTTTACTTTTTACTTAAATATTTAATAAATGACAAGTAAAACACCAAAGAAAGAGGGTTTGAAACAAAAACAAAAAAAAAGACAAAAAGAGGGCAAATAGGTAAGAACGCAAGTCACATTTTATTTTTTGGCAAAATCTAACCATTTTGGGCGGAAAATGAAACCAAGCAAAAAGGCCTTTGAAAGTGGTTTGACTGAGATTTCGTTTTTTGTGGGACCCACGCTTTTCGGCTATCCAAACGCACAAATTTTGCCGGAAAGTTTATTTTCTTGCCAAGTCCGGAATATTCTGGCTATCCAAACGCAGCCCTAGTGTCTGAGATAATCTGGAATCCATCTATCCAAAAGGATTTCTGATAGAAGCAAACCATAAGATTGAAGTAGATACCACATGTTTGAAGGGAGAAGAGAAAAGTGCTCTACATTGATGATCATCCATATTGCATATATTGTGTACATTTACGAGAGAAGAAAATAATGGACTTATAAAGAAAATAAAACTATATACAAACTCCACAGCTCGAGCTCTCTATTAATACCCCCTTCAAGTTAGTGCATGGAGATCCGTAATGCCCAACTTGCATACCAGTGGTGGAACCAGGCTATAGTTAATTGCCCCCCCCTAAAATTTTATTTTTTAATTAAAAATATATATTTTTTAATTGAAATTTATGTTTTGCCCCTCTTAACTCCTTGAAATTTCTATATTTCATGTATAAGTGTTAATTGAAAATTTTTTTTGCCCCCTCAAATTTGGAGTCCTGTTTGCCACTGTTGCGTACAAAGTGACAAAAATTGATATGACCAAAAGCCTTGGTAAAAATGTCTACCAATTGATTTGAGGCCGAGACACATTTATGGGAAATGAATCAAGCGTGGAGGTTTTCACGAACTAAATTGCAGTAAATCTCAACATTTTTTGTTCGTTCGCTAAAACCTGGATTGCATGCAACGTAAAGAGCAGCCTGATTGTCACAATGGAGAAGCATCGGTTAAGGATGGGAGATGGCTAGAACACAAAGAAGTAGCTTGACCCAAACAAGTTCACACATACGGTGGAGCCCATGGAACGATATTCGACCTCTGCAGCAGAATGGGATACGGTTGGTTGCTTCTTTATGCACCAGGAGATAAAAGCTATCGCCAAGTTTGATAAAGAACTAGGTGATACAGCGATGTGTGAGAGGACAACTGGCCCAATCAGAATCTTAGTAGGCAGAGACTTGTCAAGAGTCAAAGCCCAGGTCGAAAATCTTCCACGAAGAGAAAAGAAGAGCATGGAGTTAAGTGGCCATTATTAAGATTTAAAGGAGAGATCACGTTAAAAGGGAAGCTTCATGATTTCCAGCTGAATGTTGAGTACTTTATATTAGCCAACTTGATTGAGTTGAATGTTTTGCAGAGTTGGAAGGGAATTAAAGATCACTAATGTCAAAGCAACGACCATGGCCACACACAGTCACGCTTTAGAGCTGGCCGGGGATTACGGTTGGAAAATAAATTAGCTGCCAAATGACTGATGAAGATTCATTCAATCTTGTACTGGTGGGGTGGTGGTGGTGTGATGCAGCTTTTCTCTTCTATAAATAATCTAAACTACCATTGTTGCGGTTATAGTAGTTGGTAATTTGGTAAAGATGAGTTTTTCTCGTTGCCTTGGTGTTGCGGTTTTATTAGTTTTGATCGTGAGTGAGGTAGTTTCTGCTGATGTTCATGGCATTGGTGATGATAAGCACTTCTTTGGACGTAAACATGGGAAGAAGGGTGGTGGGATAGGAGGAGGTTTTGGGGGTGGTGCCGGAGGTGGCGTGGGAGGTGGTGCTGGTGGAGGCGTAGGAGGAGGTGGTGGACTTGGTGGGGGTGCTGGAGGTGGAGCAGGAGGAGGTGGTGGATTTGGTGGTGGTGGAGGTGTAGGAGGAGGTGCAGGTGCCGGTGCTGGTGGTGGTTTTGGTGGTGGCACGGGTGCTGGTGGAGGTCTTGGAGGTGGTGCTGGTGGTGGAGGTGGAGGTGGATTTGGTGGCGGTGGAGGTGGTGGACTTGGTGGGGGTGCTGGTGCTGGTGCTGGAGGAGGGTTTGGAGCTGGTGGGGGTGCAGGTGCTGGAGGTGGAAAGGGTGGTGGACTCGGTGGAGGCGGTGGCGGTGGCCTTGGTGCTGGTGGTGGTGCTGGAGTTGGCGGTGGAGCTGGATTTGGTGGTGGTGCTGGTGGTCACTGAACTGATCAGTGATGAACTGCAACAACTCTAGTATTATCAATTGGAAGGATTGATTATGATTTGTTCAAATAATATTACTCTTTTCTTTCATCACTAGCTAGTAGTAGTACTGCATTAATTAGTAATCAAACCCACTTATGTTTCCATGAACTTGTAGTATTGAACTTTGGACTTGTTTGCATGGCAGTGCATGAGAAGTCAGTGCACTGTAAGTCTGTAACACCTCTTATTGTGATCAGTAAAGACACTTGCAGTCTACTGTGTTATTACTAACTTGTTCTTGATTTTTCACTTTGGCTTTCACTTTATTTTTGAACTCTCAAGAGCAGAAGCATTTGTGGGTATGGGCTGTTTTGATCCGTAAACCATTCTTCACTCTCCCTTTGCAGTTGCACATCATCTTGTGGCCTTGCTCTAAAAATCCTTCACAGGCAAATACCCTTCATGTAGATGACCTGTGGAAGATGTTCCTGATCTCTAGTCTCTACGCTGCATGCCTTATATTCACATTTCCGCAGCAAGGATTTCTCAAAGTAGAAAATTAGAATTAAAGCTTAAGGCATTAAAGAATGCCGCAAAAATGACGGGGCAAATGTTTTTTAGGAGCAAAAATTAAATGACGTCGCCATCTGATATATACATTAACATATATTTGTGTTCACAGCAAAATTTGTGTCACTAGAAAATTAATTTTTTTGAAGTGATTGATTTGTATTAATGAGCTCTTTCATTCTCAGGATTTAACAAATACTTGAGGAATGTACTTTTTTGTATCAGCAATGGCATTGATGGAATATAAGTATATAACCCTCTCAAATGCATTTTCTGAATGAACTGCTAGACAGGAAGGTCCCCACAAGTTCCAACACTGTTGCAGGCTGCGACAAATTTTGAAATGTGAGGTTTAGTTTGCCTTTGTAATCAAGCTGTAGGAGTTTCAGAGGTTGGTCAACATGTGTTGTAATCAACCTTCAGAAGGGGACTCATGAACTGGTAGCCCCCATGAAAGGAAGCTCTCAGTTCTTCCTCTTACATCCACACTTAGCTGTGTTTGTTGCCATTGAGCTTGAACAGAGCCGAAAGTTCAATTTGGTTTGCCTAAGTATATTCTCAAGCAATGCTTTACATCATTGTTTTGAATTCAGTCAGAAAAAAAAAAATTAAATTGGGAAGTAGCAAGGAAAGAAAGATAAGTAATGTCTCAGATGAAACTAGCGGCTTGACTGAAACAAACTCAAAAGTACCCATGTATGTCCACAGGTATTGCACCTAGCTTGATCCAGTTTCTCGCAAGGAAATCTTGGAGCATCCACAAAATCATCTTGCATCAATGACGCCATCGATATATACAAATTTTGATCTTACACAGGAAACATATCTATCCCTATCTTTTCAAGGCTAGCTGTATGTGCACTTCAATGTGTATATTAAGCATCTAGTGATTCTGGTTAAGCATATATGATTTCCATTGCAACTCTTATTATAAGACAGAACTTTGATAATCATGCAATATTTTTCATCTCAAACCAATCAACATTATATATGCAAAATCAATGTTCTTCCAAACTTCTATAACCATTAATGGAAGAAAGATAAAGAAAACTCCCGCAGTTTAAAACATACATGAAATGTAGAGAGCTCTGATCCATGCACAGAATCCTGCTTAACTGTTTATAGCTTTATCGTTGAAGGGCATCTTGTGATTACTCCAAACCAGATTTTCATTCTTCTCGTCAAACAGATATATAGAATATCTGTAGAAACCCACCAATGGGAGAAACCTAATTTATATGTATCCATCATAATTGAAGGATAGGAAGATGATCTTAAAATGATGAATAACTTCCACCCTGTGATCTCCTCCTATTTTGCCTTGAATTTGAACCCCATTCCATGGCTTCTGCTACAGCTCGTTTGCGCTCCTCTGCTTCGTCTTCACCCTGATGATATTCAATATCACTTACGATTTTCTGCTCGAGCATTGGTGAGAAAACTGGAGAAGGAACATAGCTCCCCTCCTCTGGAACCACTGAAAGGAAACCAAGAGCCGTGACAATGTCACTGATCAAGGGACGGAGCGATGCCTCTCCTTGGAGACACATGGCAGCTATAGCAACTGCTTGGTTCAAGCCTGTCACCGGGAATTCCCCAAAAAGAAGTGGATCAGCCATCTGAGAAAACCTTTTGGGGTCCTTGAAGATGGGTTGCGCCTGTTCAACACAAAAGAAAACAAACTTATTAAAAAATACAGATTTATATAAACACTCTTAAGGTTGCAATATGGAAGGACAGGATGAGGTAATGGTGCTAAATTTTGGTGCAATAAAGCTCAAATTTATGTATGACATTATATGGCTGAAACATACCAAATTATTCCAAACTTTGGTACCAATAGAGCCCATATTAAGTGAATGAATCAAGAATCCACTCGAGCTACAAACAGAACAAAATCTCTTCCAACTATTCTCCTTAATTGAAGGAAGGAAACATTAGAGTGAGATAGAACTTCTCATCTCATAGAGAGCTTCTTACACTCAACTAATGCAAATAGAAACTCATAATCACCATAATGAAGGTTGTACTTACTAGACTCTAGCATCTTATAATCCATTGGCATTCCCTAATTGCCCGGCTCTACAAACCATCCTGATTATTAGGTAAAAAAGTTTTTTTTTTCTTTAACTGAAGACCGTCAATTTAAAAACCTACAAAAAACTGACAAATCAAAGAGAGGTAATGCCTATTTTCATCAGAAAAACAGTGGAGATAGCATCCTTGAGAATATTTATCTAGATTCTCAAAGATCTCCTCAACAGTTAAAAAGTTAAAAGTGTATGTGAACTATAGTTATAAAATCAATAAACTAAGACATGTTTGCATATGGTCAAAGAGAGATACGGAATTAAAATGAAAACAGAATGATGATATATTACCCAAGCGACAAGATTTTGCTCCTCGGTTGGCCTTGTGGTGTCAATAACTCTTCGCCCGGTAATGAGCTCCAGTAGAACAACTCCGAAGCTGTAAACATCTGATTTTACGGTCAGATGACCTGTTGTTGCATACTCAGGGGCACAATAACCATATGTTCCCACCACCCTGGATGATACGTGTGACTTATCTCCAACAGGCCCGAGCTTTGCAAGTCCAAAATCTGAGAGTTTTGCATTGAACTCTTCATCCAGCAATATGTTGGAGCATTTTAAATCTCTGTATATAACAGGGGGATTGGCCTTATCATGCAAGTACTCTAGCCCTTTAGCAGCACCTGATGCTATTTTCATTCTTGTAAACCAGCTTAATGGTTTTTTATCTCCTGAAAGTTCTGCAAACACAAAGCTGGTTAGTAGAAGTCAGAGGGAAAGAAACCACTCAGGTTTCTTAAAAAGTCTTGAACCAAAAACAAAAGCAAAAAACAAAACAAAAAAACAAAAAAACAAAAACAAAAAAAACAAAAACAAAAAAGAAAAGAAGAAAAAATTGAGGAAAGGGAAAAAAATGGATGGTACCAAGTAGATGGTCTTCCAGAGACCCATTTGACATGTACTCATACACCAAAAGCCTCTGATCTCCATCAGCACAATATCCAATGAGATTCACCAAATTTTGATGGTGCAGGAGGCTCAGCATCAAAACCTCAACTAGAAACTCTCTGTTTCCTTGTAACCCATTCCTGTCAAGTTGTTTCACAGCCACAACCTGATGACAATTATCCAAAATCAGTGATTGAATTTATTTATTTAATTTTTTTTCTCTATAGTGGACAGAAAGCTACAGTCCTTACTTACCTGGCCCTTCTTCTCAAGCCACCCCCTATAAACTCGTCCAAATCCACCTTCACCTACTAGACATTCCTGCCGGAAATTCTTCGTTGCTGTGGCCAGCTCACGGAAGGTGAAAGTTTGTGCCGCAATATTTCCGTTGCCATCTTTGCTAGAGTCATGTGCCGCAATATTTCCGTTGCCAACTTTGCTAGAGTCATCCTTTTTGTTTTCATCCTGGGCCTTTACTCTAGCATTTTCTGCATAAGAAATAGTGAAGAATTAAGCTATCTTCCAATTAAACATAGATCAATAATAATTTTCTTGGCCGAGATTAGCAATATTTTCTGATTTTTCAGCTTGCACTACAATCAGATTGAAATTACATGAGTATTACAAAAGATAGTTATATATCACAAATGAAAATCCCTTTGAAACAAGGCAGTTTGATGAAATTTAACAAAAATATATCTCACACTTCACTGTGCTACAACAACTAAATTTATCTCACATGATTGCCATCTACGCTCAAATTGCACAACTCAAATAACTGCTCCTATCTATAAGTTGTCATTGCTAAATTTTTACATTCATGGTATAAGCACTTCAATGAAAAAAAAAAAAAAAAATCTGTATATTGAAGTTAGCAGACAATGATATTACCAGCAAGAGGGTACATGATTCAAATTACCATTAATCAGACATTATTTCCATGATTTAGCAGCTTTGAGTTAGAAAATTTTGGAACAAATGTACTAGAAAAGAATGAGAAAATAAGTAATCTGAATTATATCATATGATATGAGCTTGTTCAATGTAATAGATATTATCATCTCAAAACCATGGTTTGTAAGGAGCTTAGAATTGAGAAATGCAAAGTGAAAAACTTCTAAAGAACAGGATGGTATTCTTATATTCAGCTTTCTTCAAAAGATAGCAGAAGACGACGAGATTCTGTACACCACAACAAACTTCTATTTAAATTGTCAAACTCCATATATGCATTTGGCATAGTGAGTATCATTCTTTTCAGGATTTACCATTATTGCCTACAAAATCATTAGAAAAGTAGATAAAAGCTCACACTTACTTTAACATTTTAGAGGCAAATGTATGTACTAACCAGCTGGTGGTGGAGCTCTGGGTTCTGCAATTGGTGGTGGTGGAGCTCTGGGTTCTGTAATTGGGACAGTCTTCTCCCTTCTGCTATTTTGTCTTTTAGACGCCTTCTTGTGAAGGGATGAAAAACACGAAAAGCAACTCATGTCTTGAGTCCTCCAAGATCAAAGCCAGATTTTGCTGTGAATTCTTTAAACGTGGCTTCTTCAGCCCCAAAATTACTGCTCCTTGGAAGCTAGAATTTTTCCAAGAAAACTCCACAAACTGGCTCAATTTTTATTTTTATTTTACTATTATTATTTTTTTTTGTATGTTTGTTTCAAATTCTTAAATCCGTGTATTTACAGAAGGCCTTCTACAAATAATCTTCCTCAAATGGCCATGAGGAAAACAGTACAAGGAGCAAAGCTCTAAAATTAAAACATAACTTCTTCACAAAATAAAATATTTCATCCAAAGAGAGACCAGAAAAACCAGAATGTTGAAAACACAGATCAAAACCAGCTTTTTTTTTTACTTATTTATTTTTCAAATACTAAAATTTTTTTATGAATTTTTATAAGGCTTTCTTAATGACCATTAAAAATACAAGACAGTGAACATATCTCCGATGGTCTATCATCAGAAAGCTTCATAGACCACCAAATCAAATTCCATCTTAAGAGAGATTGAGGACAGCAGAATGTTGAAATCCATATCAAAAGAAGTTTGTTCGTTTGTTCCGAACACTAAAATGGTTAAAATGACTTACACAAGGCCTTCATCAAATTAGCTTCATTAAATTGCCATGAACAGACCTCAGGAAAGCAATGTTTCAAGGACCCCCAAATCAGAATTCTATAGGTGAAGAGATGTAAAACACCAAACCATTGAAAACCCAGATGCCAAAATCATGCCAATTGCTTGAAGATACAATTGATTCACCAAGAAAGGGCGAGAAATCGAAAAACCCCACAAAAGATCCATGCAATTCAGGACAAAAAATCATTATCAAAGGAACCCATGTTTTGAGGAGGAAAATGGGAAGACTTCCTCAAAAGACTTCCGGAGGAAAAGGAGCAAACAAGGGAAGGCCACTTTTAGAGGCGTGAAGGCAAGGTGAGAGGGTAAACGTGGGATCCAAATCCGTGGGGTTTGGCGGGGAATCCTTGAGGTTCCAGGCTATGTGGGTGGTGTAATGCCGTTAGAGATATTTGTTTAAACAGAGATATATATTTATGAGATTCTGAGGGAACAAAATCAAGAGCCCAAGAGAAGATGAGTTGGAAGGTGCGACATCTTTGACCGAGACGAATCAGGAGAGATAATGGTCTTCACGATTCACATCTCTCTCTATCTCTCTGTATGATCAGAATTATAATCAGAACTAGACGTGACACATAACGTTCACAAATTTGAATTGGAGCGCAGTAACGTTGCGGCGTATTTTATTTTTGCAGATTTAAGGATGGAAAGCCAACGTGCGCCGAGGCGGAAGAACCAAATCATTGAGATAATGAGATGTCCGTTGGCAGATTGGTTGGTCTTACCAAACCATAAGAGATTTTTTTTTTAATGGGAAAAAGAGAATTTATTACCGATAACGAGTATACACCACGGACTCACATTATGCGATTATCTAAAGCAACTTTACTCCGTATAATATCTATATTTGATATCAACTTAAATTCTGTTACGTGCCTAACCGTTGCTCTAAAAGTCCCGAGGCTTATGTAGACTTTGTTGGTTAAGCACTTAACCTTTAGGATGGTAACATTCCACCACGCTTTTGTAGCTGACGTCCACGGTGGTCCACCCTATCAACTCTAACTCAATAGTAGCCCTTTCTCTTTTGACGGCTTTACTCACCTATCAGTATTTAATGACTTAGCATCGTGCCCATACATAATACCAAGGAATTTTAATCCAACTTATAGGTCGTCCCTTCTGTGACTTGTAACCCGGAATGTGATGGTTGGCTTTGATACCATTTGTTATGTGCTTAACCATTGCTCCAAAAACCCAAGGCTTATGGAGACTTTGTTGGTTAAGCACTTAACCTTTAGGATCGTAACACATTCACTTCACATCGGGATCCAAGCATATCTGATCCTCATACATTGTCAAACAACCGTTGCACCTAAAAGCTTTACATGGTTTCATAGCAGTTGTTTAACAATGTTATTAAGCTTTTAGGTACAACGGTTATTTAACATGGTATCTTAGCAACAGGTCAAGTGTTTTACTCTCAGAGGCGAGTTGCCTTGGCATTTGTTCGTATCCAGGGTATATGTTCCCAGTGTTTGCCCTCCTCATGCATGTTCTCATGTGGGAGGTGTTGAGATATTATATTTAGGCCCTCATGTATACATAGCAGAGGAGTGTTGAGATACTATATTTGGCCCACTTATATACATAGTTATGCCTTCACTTATTAGTTTAAGCTTTTAGGTGCAACCATCCATACGCCTACTATGAGCCAACCAAACGAACCAGAAAGCGAAGAAGAAGGTAACTAAACATTCATCCCCTTCTACCAATATGTGAGAATCTCCATTGCGATGCATAATATGTATGGAGGCGCTCAATTAACTCCAAATGAGACTTACAAACTCACAATGCACATATAAATGATACAAACTCAGTCTTTCAAGCACCTGGAACAAAAGGTGGGTGGCAGAATCATAGACTTCCTTTGATCCGATTAACAAAATCAGTCTAGACTCTAAAAGAAGGCCTTCACGGGGGTGGCTAATGACTTCAAATGAAATAAGATACCAAAAGAATGACTTAAAAAGGAAAAAGCTTTTCCCTGATCAAGTAACCAAACTCAGGTATCTGAGATACATGGCTCGAGAACATCATCTTGAGGGCTCCCAACAAACAAAACAGAAATTCAGTGAACGGTATGCACGGTTGAAAGAGGTGCTGCTTGTGATCAATCTGCACACACAAAATTTCTTCTTCCCAATGATCATAAATACGCAAACTGAACATAAGATCAGCATCACAATAACAATGAGGTTTTAACATTGTAGCATAGGTACTTTCATAAGGTTATAAGATACAAATATTTACAATTGATCACAGTTATATCAGAATTGATACAAATTAACATTTCTTGTTGAGCAAGAACTAAGATGAAATGTGCAGCAGCAAGTATAGTCAGGTATGGTTCTATCATCATAGGGTTTGTCCCCTCTTGGATTTTGGGACTCGGTCTCGACTCTTGTAGCATTTCGAGTCAGGTCTATGCCGTAGAGTCCGTAGGGTTCCCATGATGGTCGAGTAACAGCTTGAATTGAAGTGATCGGCTACAATGAGGAAGAAAGATGATTTGCAGATTGCAGGGATGTGCGTCATGCATCCTCCTCTGAAAAGCATGTACTTCTTGAAATTAATGATCCTTCAGTTCCCGAGCTGTACAAGGATCTGGCTAGTTCCAGGCTCACCAGCAACATCAACTTCTCTCTTCCATCTCTCTCTTACTCTATAAGCTTCATTCCACATCCCTGCTTCTGCATAAATATTAGATAGTGTAATGTAGGTCTCAGAGACTTGTTGTTTCTTCTCTAGCATTGTCTCGGCCACCATAACCCCTATTTTCATGTCCCCATGCAACCTGCATGCACCCAACAATGCACCAAAGACTGCCCCTCTGGAATCATTATCTCTAATGTCTCCATCCTCCATTTTCTCCAGCAAGCTCCAAGCATCAGCAAGCCTTCCAGCTCGACCCAGAAGATCAATCGCACAAGTGTAGTGATCAACCATTGGAACAATTGAGTATTTCTCCCTCATCAGTTTAAAGTACTGCATTCCTTCATCTACCAAACCACTGTGGCTGCAAGCGGATAGAACTGAGACAAATGTGATTTCATTGGGTTCAATGCCCATCTCCATCATTTGCTGGAAAAGATCAAGGCCCTGAGAACCCAACCCATGAACAGCATAGCCTGTTATCATTGATGTCCATGATACCACATTTCTGTTCTCCATCCGATCAAAGACAATTTGAGCATAATCTAAACTACCTGACTTAGAGTACATGTCTAGTAAAGCTGTTCCAACAACAACATTAGTGGTATCAGCATTTACCATCATCCGAGTCAGTTTTGCATGGATCTGTTTGCCAACATCCAATTCTGTGAGAAGACTACATGCTTCGAGGCCTACAGCAAAAGTGAAGCAGTTCCCTTGCACTGTTATTCCATCTTCCTGGGTGTACATCTGTGAAAGCAATTTCAAACCCTCCAGTGGGAATCCACACTGCACAAGACCGGAAATCATTACAGTCCAAGAGACCACATTTCTCCCAGGAATAGCTTCGAAACAGACCTTCGCATCTTCAAGCAAACCATTATAAATATAACCTGTGATCATTGAATTCCAACAAGAAACATGATGGACAGGCAGCAAATTATTAAAAATCCATCGAGCCTCACTGACGTTGGCACACTTGCAGTACATGTCAATCAAAGTGCATCCAATAATAACAACACTCTCCACATCTAATTGGCTATCCCGGTGGAGTCCAAGCAACGTAACAAGAAGACCATGAACCTGCTTTCCAATTCTGAGCAAAGACAGGTTCGCAGATGCAGTCAGAAGAGAAACAATTACACCATAATCCACTTTGAGGAGTTCAGTAACATTGCTCTGGCAAGCAACATATCCTACCATATCTTGGTATCTCTCGTTGAATCCATAACCTTTGATCATTATAAGCTTCAATATATCAGTCTCTTCTCTTCCCCTTAAAAATCTCTCAGCACAAGAGACTTCACCACATCGAAAGTACATATTACAGATGGCATTCACGCAGTCTGATTCAAAACCAACAACAACAAGGTAAGCATGGACCTGCATGCCAAGCTTCAAATGATTTATCCATGCACAAGCTGCCAACACAGTGGCAACAGCAAACTCATCAGGTATGCAAAATTCAACACATTTCAATCTATAAAACAGATAAAACCCATGAATTTCCATCCCATTCTGCACATAACCAGAAATCATTGCATTCCAAGAAACCATATTTCTCTGCGGCATTTCATCGAACAGCATCCGCGAACACTCAATTTCACCCCATTTTGCATACATGTCGAGAAAAGCAGTTGTGACAACGACATGGGTTGGTATAAATCCAGTTTTAATTACGTTGGTATGAATGCTTTTGCCTAATTGGAGGTGGTCGCTGCTGGTAGAACCACAGGCTCGAGCGATGGTGGTGTAGACAAAATGATTGGGAAGTTGGTTTGAGAGGGATTGAGAGAGCATTTGAGAGAAGAGTTTTAGAGCCTTCTCGGGACTGCCCGAACGAGTGTAAGCGGAGAGAATGGAGGTCCATAGGACAGTATCTTTTAGGAAAACTTGATCAAACAGTTGTTGAGCGTAAGACAGTGAGTTCGGGACCTGTGAGACTACGTATGCGTTGAGCAACCGAGTCGCTATAATTGGCTTTGCGTCGAGGCCAAGCTTGATGAAACGGGCATGCGAGTTCATTCATGCTCTCTCCCCCCCTCTCTCCCTCCCTCCCTCCCTCTCCCCCTCTCTCTCTCTCTCTCTCTCTAAAAGAATCCCTTTTAATGACCCAAAAAAAGAACCAAAGGCAAAGAAAGCCCATTAGAGTTGTAACTTTTGTCCATGCAATGAGTTAGTTTGTATTTACCTAGCATAAGTTGTGTTGGGTTAAATCATCTAGAATCACTATTGTTTCTTTTATTTCATAAGTAATAAAGAGTCCCTTCTTTTTGTGAAATATACCAAAAAAGGAAAAGAAAAAACACACACACACACACTGCTAGAGGTGGCAATTGTGACCCGTGACCCGCCAACCGACCCGGTCTTAGGCGGCTTAGGTTTGACTGTTTCAACCCGCAGGTTGGGTTTGGGTCATGAATTCTCAACCCGATTATAAATGGGTTGGGTTAGGGTTTGACCCATCAACCCAAAATGACCTAATTACAACCCGTTTATTTTTTTGTGTAATAAAAGTTTGGAATATTATAATAACAATACTTGTGGCTATTCAACCTTTTTTCTTTTAATATAAATAATGACAAAAAATAAAATGAAGAAAGACTTTTTACGTATAAATATTTCAAAATTCTTAGCCTCTACTAATATAAATTGAGACATTGATGACAAGTAAAGTCTTTTAAGACTTTATTATTATGGTTTAGTTCTTTTCTTCATATTATTTTAGTTCTATCTTAATGATTGTTGTGTTATTATGCTTGTTAGGTGTCCTTTGATATTAAAATGAATTAAAAATTTTAATTTTTAATAGTAATTTAAATTATTTAAACGGGTTGGCGGGTTGGAACTAACCGTTGGAGCGGGTTGGCTTATGGTTGGGATATTCCAACCCGTTTATTAAACGGACGGGTTCGGGTTGAGCCTTGGCTTGTTAACCCCATACATCAACCCGACCCATTGCCACATCTACACACTGCATAACATTATATATGTGCATAACATTATATATGTGTGTGTCTGTATATATATATATATATATATATATTTTTTTTTCTCCTTTTCTTGATATATATCTTTACTAATATAAAGAGAATTGTGGAGATTCGGGCCTAACATTTTATTTTGGCCCGAATCACCCCTCAACTTTTTTTTTATTATGCCTGAATCACCCCTCAACTTTTTTATTTTGCGTATTTATTAAGCCACTTCAACATAACTAACAAAGATTTTGTAAGTGGTCCCCACACAATATTTAAAAATTAGGTATTTTATGGGGATGTGGTATTTCTTATTCTACATCATCGTAATTAACTTAGATTGTTTTTGTAAGTGGGCCCCCACAAAATATTTACAAATTAGGTGCTTTGGAATTGGCTACGCGCGTGACGTGTGCCGTCTCCTAATATACTATTATATAAAGCCAACCACTAATTTCTACTTGACATTTTATACTCAAAAGTCAAAATGTCCTCCAATTTATTATAATACCAAGATTTATTATTGCCACGTGTATGAATATCATAACTAACTGCCACCATAACATTTTATCCCCAAATGGCCTTTCTTTGTTTCTAATTCTTTTGCCACGCGCATAGTATCTATAAAAAAAAAATACAAATGCCCCAATAAGGCATAATCTTATGCTCTGAGGAAGACATAGCCATTGTTCCCCAAGCTCACATCCACAAGTGAAATTTTGCCCCAAATCATCTCTAGATTAGGCTTCAATTTATCAATGTCATTAGATCTTTATTGAAACAGTTCCCACATAACACAATCTTCAATAATCATCAATTAACACTCAAACCCCACAGAAATAAACATACAAATTATCTAAAATTGGCCACCCTCAAAGGTCTGACCAAAACCCCAGCTATCTGGTGCAACATTGTCAGACTCAACCATTCTGCCATCACTAGCAGTCACTTGGAATGACAAGGCCTGCCCAAGTAACCGAGTCCCAGTCTGCCATTTCTGTCCCCAGTTCCTACTCATCTGTATCCAAGCAGTGTTGGATCCCTTAATCTTCACATCCACAACCTCCCCCGCACCACCCACATTGTACACCAGTACAAGTATCCAGTTGGGGTTGCCATTGATCTCAAATTTTATGCCACCGTTCTTGACACAAAGGACTCGCCGGAATTGTACCGGAACGATTCCGGCCTCCTTCTGTTTGACTATCTTCAGGAACATAGGCATGGACAGGTCAAAGTGCTTTAGAGGGGGGTTGCACCAGTTCCCCTCAGGCTTGCTGTAGTTAGGTGGACAGAAGTTGGTTGCAGTGACCTGAATTGTACCAGGTAAGCACCATTGAGGGTCATTGTAGCACTGGATTTCAAAGCAGGCACCACAGGTTTGGCCATTGTTGAAGAGAGCTGTGCTCAATGCTGTCGTCTCCAGGCCGTAACCTTGTTTGAATAAGTCACCATAGCCACAAGCTCCCACTGTGAACATAACAATTAGAAAATAACTTCAAAGAGTGGATGGTATGGGTAAATGGGGTAGCAGATTGGGCCTGGTTCTAGTCATTTGAGGTTTAGTGCAAACTAAACAGTTGCTCAGACTCAGGCGTATCCAAACCATAAATCAGTACATTGAATGAACAGTTGTTCTTTCTTGTTAGCCCTTTAAAATTCGTAAATTGCATTGACCACCTTTCTCCAACTAGAAATTGAAAACTCAGGCATTGTTTGGATGGTGGGAAAGTACACAAAGTGAGAAAATTTTATATCGAAAATTCATTTTTGCTAAAGAGGTTGGAAAATACGAGAAGACGCATCATCAGAAATGTTTTTCTTGATATCCAAACACAACATAAATAACCTTAAAACAAAATCCAAAACTAACTTAAATGACAACTTCCAAACAATATATTTGGTATGGGACTGATTATAGAAAGAAAAAAGTGACTAAATATATTAATGGCTAAGCTTATAAACAAACCCATAAGAAAAATATATAAGATGGACACAAATCGTTTTCATGAAAATCATGCATCGGTGTTAGCATCAATTAGTTAACTCTAAAGAATCATTACATGAAAAGAAAAATGATTTTTTTTTTCATACCGAATCAATCAAAGCACCCCGTACACTCACTAAGACATACGGAGACCGTTTACTCTGGTACCACTCAGTGGTACCAACATAAAACATAGAACGGATGGATGGATGACGAAAGCATTTTCTCTAGAGCTAAAATCCGATAGTTCCACAAAACCACTGGTTGGGATGGAGTTTGGATGTGTGGGACCCCCTCTTGACATGAGCATCTATCCGTACGTTCCATGCTGGCACCACTGAATGGCACTAGGTGAAATGCTGTCATGGATGCCACATTTCAATAGGGGCCTACAACCCAAAACACATCCCACCAGGTGGTTTCACCGAACCATTGGATTTTGGCATCAGAAGAAATATGTTCATACAAATTTGCATTAGTACTAATACATGATTTTGGGTGTAGACAATTTCCATCAATATAGGAGCAATACAATCCAATAAGAACTAGTTTCCAATTGGGGATACAAAATCTAGTCAACTCTCTCGTAAATAAGAAACTCGTGTTTACACAGAAATGAGAGAGAGAGAGAGAGAGAGAGAGAGAGAGAGAGAGAGAGAGAGAGAGAGAGAGAGAGAGAGAGAGAGAGAGAGAGAGAGAGAGAGAGAGAGAGAGAGAGAGAGAGAGAGAGAGAGAGAGAGACCCGTGACCCAAGTCTCTGATCACTACTGCGAGTGCAGAGGATTTCTCACTAAAATATTTACCTAGAACCCCATCAATCAATCAAAGTATCTCGCTTGAGTTTGCCGAGATAGCAAATCCTGAGTTCTTAAACACTACAATAAGAAAACTGAAATTTAAGATAAAAGGGTGAGAAAAGCTCACTCATGGTCTCGTTGCCACTCATGTCACCATAGAAGGTTGCATGAGCAGTATCATCCCATCCCTCCAGACTTGTCACTGCGACGATCACGGAAAGCAAAACAATGGAGAAGACCTCTACACTGTAACCGGAGCTAGCCATGGTAGAGATACGGAGGTTTTATTACTATACACAAGAAAGCTCAAGAAAGAGCCTTTTATAGAGCAAAATTTATGAAAGCCAACTAAGATTTGACTATGAGTACAGTAACTGTTTCCTTTAAGAGTTAAGGAGCTTAATGGAGTTTCTGTATTTGGACTATTAACATTATTTCTCAAAATAACTTCAACCAATACCATAATTGAATTATACCATATATGTATCTATATATTAGAACTAGCCAGTGCAGGTGTAGTACTGCATGTACGAAGAAAGAGGTATAAATGGTTTTGCAACTAATTTTTAGGTTTTTTAAAAATTGAAACAGTTTTGACTATTGTACCATTTAATTAATAAATCTTCACAATAATGTGTATGGGCTATTTGGGAAGTCACACATATTGCTTGCCGTGATCCCCAAGGGCACCTCCTATTATATATAGGGAAATTTAATTTTTAGTGGTACTTTATCAAACTATTTAAGATTTAGTCTGCAAAGTTTTGAGTTTTAACTTTTAATACACCTTTATCAAAATAATTAATTTTTAATATCATTTCAATGTTACGGATAAATTCTTTCAAAAATACCCTTATACAACTTACTTCCAAAACTTATACAAGTCAATAAAGTGACTTGTACAAGTCATTTAGATAAGTGATGTAAGGGTATTTTTGGAATAATTGATTTGTAATAATGAAATGACACTAAAAATTAATTATTTTGATGAAGGTGTACTAAAAGTTAAAACTTAAAACTTTGCCGACTAAATCTTAAATAGTTTGATAAAGTACCATTAAAAATTAATTTTCTCTATATATACTAGCTGAGTATAGTAGAGGGAACAGTTTTGGAACTGTTTTAAAAGATTGAGACATTTTTTACTATTGTACCATTTTATTAATGAATTTTAATGATGAGATGCAATGGCTTTTTTTGAAAAGTCATACATTTTGGTTAGCACGATTCCCAAGGGAGCGACTCTTGTTACATATATATTAGAATTAGGGTCAAATAGATCTAATCCAACCCGAACCCAATTGAGACTTCATATAGAGTTTCATTAGTGGTCATCATTTGAATTTGGTTTGATTAGTAATTTTCAGGAGGGCTGTAACTTGGGTCGGTTCAAACCGAACAGTGAAAGACCTAGGTTTTAACATACCTGATCCAGTTTGATTCGAAAAGCACTAACCCAAATTAGGTGGGTTGGGCTTTTGATTAGAGTCATGGTTAAACCAAACGAAATTAAAACCCAACTTATAAACAGGTTTTTTCTAAACCCATCATATAGAGGGATGACAATGGGGCAGATTAAATGGGTAACCCACCCGACCCGCCTTAATGGTTAGAGTTTGGTAAGACATAATACAATGAAAAGCACCGATATAAGCATTTAGGACATACCAAACACGCTCCCAACCCTATCAGGCCGGTTGGGGGATAATTAAGATATTCACTTACAAAACATATATTTCTATATAAAATATATATAAATAGCTTATATTTGTGTGTATGTGTATGCATATATATAAGCATTAAGGCTGCGTTTGGTAGCGCTTTTGCTTTTTTGCTTCTAAAAGCAAGAAAGCAAAAAAGCAATTTTATGCTTTTCGAAAGATCTTTTCTTGAAGCAAATGCGTTTGGTAAACTTTTGCTTTGCTTCTAAGAAGCAAAAAAGCATGTTTGGTAATTGCAGTAACATAGAAATTGTTTTTTGCTTTCATAAAAGTATTGTACACAATTTATGTATTGTACTTAGAAATATACTCAAAAATATAAGTCCAATATTATAAAAGATTCATAAAA
This sequence comes from Buxus sempervirens, assembly GCA_947561395.2. NCBI lineage: Eukaryota > Viridiplantae > Streptophyta > Magnoliopsida > Buxales > Buxaceae > Buxus > Buxus sempervirens. The sequence goes on from OX387195.1 coordinate 21,057,063, forward strand.
TAGTCATTTAATTACATTCAAATAATCGGGTTGGGGTTAATTGGGCTGGAATAAATTAAGGTGGATTGGAAAACCCCCAACCCAAACCCAACCCGCCAACCAGATTATTATTATTTTTATTTTTTATTTTTCAAAAAATATTATTAAAATAGGATTAGGGAGTTAATTGGATCCGGTTGTACCGGGTTCGGGTCGGGTTTTTGGGGTTAATCGGGGTCGAAACACGATACTTTTGCCATCTTTTTTTTTTAATCGGGTTACCTATCGAGCAGGTCATAATCAGGTTGACCCGATTACTGTTATTTTTCAAAAAATATTATTAAAATAGGGTTGGGGGTTAATTGGATCCGGTTGTACCGGGTTCGGGTCGGGTTTTGGGGTTAATCCGGTCGAAACATGATACTTTTGCCATCTTTTTTTTTTTAATCGGGTTACCTGTCGGGTTGGCGGGCCATAATCGGGTTGACCCGATTACTGGCGGGTTGGGGAAACCCCAACCCAATTAATAAACGGGTCAACCCAACCCGTTTATAGTCGGGTCGGGTGGCATTTTGCCGACTCTAGCAATAACAATACGTTGTTGCTTCTTAGGTGAGTATGGAGGCATCATCTTTAATATAGGAATAAAGCAATAGGGTATCAAGGGGTTTTGAAAGCAATAAAGCAATTTTGTAAAAAAATTGAGAAGCAGCGTTTTGTTGCTTCCGGTGAAAAGCAATAAAATTGCTTCTTTGCTTTTAGTAAATTGCTTCTCGTGTGCGTTACCAAACGGTACTTTTGCTTTTAAAAGCAATTTTTTGCTTTCAAAAGCAAAAAAGTACTTCCGAAAAGCGTTACCAAACGCAGCCTAAATTTGTGTCAAATTGACCTAATCCAACCCAAGCCAAACTGGATTTTTAACCTGGGCTTGGTTTGGTTTGGGCTTGGAGTACTTTTTTTTTTCCAAGGTTCAGTTTTCGGGTGGGAAGGTCGGGCTTTAATTCGGTCCGATTTGATTTTGGATTACGTGTCAATAACCTTTGTTTGGTTTTGACTTGAATTTAACCCCTAGACGTAACAAAACTAATTGTCACTCCTAATGTTGAGGCTTTTGTGGTTCCAAAGTTAGTTTAGTTTAGTTTTGAGGTGACCTCCATTAAGCTTGGTTTGGATTGCTTTCAGTTTTCATCAACCCAAACCGAGTCCGAATGAAATCATCTACTACGATTTGATGAATTGGCGTCCGCTTTAGCAGTAAGATGATGTCATGTGGAGCATCTTACAATTAGTTTTTTTTCATTATTTTAGATGTTTCATGTGGAACCCACATAAAAAAGCATTTAGCCACTTACCATAAAATGCTCCAAATGGCAGCATCCCACGACCAAAGCAAGCACTACTTCACCAAAACATAGCAGGAGATTTCATCCCAACGGAGTCCAAATGAAATCATCCGCTATGTTTTGGTGAATTGGTGCCTGCTTTGGCCGTGAAATGCTGTCATGTGGAACGTCTCATGGAATGATCAATGTTTTTTTCATTGTTTTAAATGTTTCATGCAAAGCCCACATGAAAAAGCACCGACCATGAGATGCTCCACATAATAGCATCTCACGGCCAAATCACAGTTCACCTAAACATAATGATTCCATCTGAACGAGTTACACTCCAAACAAAGATGACTCGTCAAGTATGAAAAATCAAGGGGAAATTGGTTTTTAGTGTTAAAAATAATTGAAATTTTGTATCATTTTACTGTTCACATAAGACTTCTTCCAAAAATGCCCTCAAGAAACTTATTAACCTCATTAAAACACGATAACAAACAAATTTCTTTTATAAGTATCTTGAGGGCATTTTTGAAAAAAGAATTTCATGAATGTTTTATTGATTCACAACTATTTCAAAAAAAGTATCACTAATTTTCAATTATCAAGAATTTGATGACTGAATCAGGATTATTTAAAAAAAAATGGAACACTAAAAACCAATTTTCCCAAAAAATAAAATAAATTGCAGGAAAAAAAAATCATGACAACAAGGATGATTACCGGTAATGGAACTGTGATTCGATAATAGGAAATGACAACTGTTATTATTAAAAAATCATACTTCATGGCTTTAGATATCAAATCTCATCGGATGACGTGTTCGAGAAGACTACCGCAAAATCCATGGTGTTAATTAAATAATTTCTCAATCAATGCAAAAGGTGTTCACTTTAATCAGAATATGACATCGCTTATGTGAGATTAATTGAATCAATTTCCCTTCCTAATGTCCCTCCTTTCCTCCTGATCTTTAAAACCCAACAAAAAATTCAGAGCCATTCCTCTCATATCTTCCATCAGTTTCTTGTATCAGTATCCAGATTCAAAGCCATTCCTATCTTCTATTAATCTCTTGTATCAGGATCCAATGAGATTGACACACATGCCTCTTGAATTGGTTTAGGAATTTAAAAATACAAGGGAAAGCTTGCCAATTCAAGGGATATGTATAATTGTATATAAATCTCATTGGAGACTGATACAAGGAGAGGACCCAAGATCTGAGAGAAATTGCTCCGAATGCTCCATGACATCTCTCATGGTACGTCTTTCTAATTTGTACAAATCTTTCAATGTTTCTCTTGAACAAAAAACATAAAATAAAACAAAATGAAAAAAAAAAAAAAGGAAGAAGAAATCTAAATGGTTTAGATTTCTCATTGAATTTTTCATTTAAAAATGTTTCCCCAAGGAAACCCATCTTAGCAAAAATATTAACAAAACCAATAACATAGAAAAACTGGGGATTTTTACACTAAGCTCCATTTATTCCTCTACAAAACATCTCATAAATAAAAATAGTAATAACAAGACAAATTGATGAGAACATACAAGTATTGCTTGATCCACAATAGGAGGAGATGTGTTGATGAAAATGGTAACAGACCTCTCAATGAGGACAAAGAGTATTAATGGCAATGGTGATGATGACGACGATGATGATGATGGCAATGAAGCTTCCTTCCTACTTGTTGGAAATGGGATTTGGGCCACTAGGGACTTCATGAGCACCAGCTTCAAATTGTCCATGAGTTGAAGTAGATGGGGAAGAAGTACGAGTACTCTTGGCTTGCTGAGGATGAAATTTCATGGTGGATTGAGATGTTGTATGAGAATCAGAGAGAATCCTTTCTGTTGCTAATGTAGAGGCCATGGATATCCTTGACTGGTTCGTAGGGCGAGCCAAGAGAACAAAAACAATGAAGAGAAACCCAAGGAAGAGCAACAGAGCTTTTGATCGAGAAGCGTTTCCACAAACTGATGATTTTGCTGCTGCCATGCAATCAGGAAGAAGAGACCAACCCCCCAAGAAGCAACAGGAGATCAATATCCATGAACCAGGTGCAACACCAAGGATAAGAAGGAAGAAAGGAAGAATAAGTTTAGAAATAGCTCATGGAAAGGAAGGTTTGAAATCCAAAGCACATTTGCTGACATTTGAAACTTGGAACCAGTAATCAGACTAAACTTTAAGGTATAAATCAAAATGTTTGAACCTGAATAATGAAATTACCAAAATATCCCTCTTTTGATCATGAAACTACAAGGACAATCTAACTTGGAAAAAGCTAGGAAAGCTTGATATTTTGGAATGGAAAGACCAAAATAATCCCTTAGATTATATCTAAGACCAATGCTGTAAATAAATAAGCATTTTGCTCCCTACTTCCATATAAAATGAAATGTAAAAAAATCATTGAAATATAATGGCCCATTTCTCTAATGCATTCTACATGTAACTATATCTTTATTTCTTCATTCTGCATTGATTATCAATCACTTCCAGATAAAGCTCCCCACAAAAGAATTAAAAAGGAAAAAAAAACCTGTAGATATTAAGAGTTTACTGGTCCATCCTCATATCTAGAGCATCAGTCAGCACTGGGTAATAATGTAATTAGGTCAATAAAGATGCTTGAAAGATAAAGCCAAGTGGGATTAAACAAGTGGAACAGAGGGTGGTGGCTTTTTCTTGCTTGGCCAGTTGTCCAAGAGATCTCACTTCTTTGACTTGGAGAACCCAAGTTTCGCAGTAATTGTAGCATCTGGTGTTTACTTTGTTGCCATGAAAATTACAAGTATAGCAAAAGAGACACGGAAAGCAAAGCATCCTATAAGCAAACCCCATAAAGCAAGCCCTACTCCCTCTCTCTCTGCCCCTATGAGGTGCAGGTCTTTGTCTCCACGATGGGATGCATGAGTCCCCACCACACTTTAGTCACCCGTGCAACGTATGGACGGTACGTTAAGGTTATTCTAGTATTTACAACAGGTTCTCTTTCTAGGAGTCACTAATCTTTTTCTTTTTCTCTGTCTCTTTCTCTTTTTATCCTCCTATTGTTGGGCTGTGTTTATCCAAATAAGGACTCCAAATGCTTTCTTTCACATGCTGTAATCTATGCAGTACAGACTGCTTGCTCCAAGTTGGTTTTTGATTGGGATTTTGGAAATCCATGCTGATCATATTGGGATTATATATAAAGCTAGATGGAGGCGATCTTGTTTGGTTTGGCAAGGGCTATTACACCCTGTAGGAACTTGACCCTTGTGGGTTCTCAAAAAAACTGTTGGGAGAGAAATTCTCATAAAGTAGGACACTTCCAAGGGTGGAACCTGAAACATTACATTCTTTTTCATGCTTAGTTTTCAAGTAACTTGAGCAAAGAGAGTCCTAAAATCCCTAAAACATTACACAAACAAGTATCTTGCAAAAAATTCAACTATTCAAGATGTGAAACTAGGTACACATTTGAGTAATGATAAGAACTATAGTAAAGGACATCAACCGTCAAAATGTTAAGCAAGTAACCTAAGAGCATAGCTGAAGTACAAAAATCATGCAAACACAATTGAATTGATGATATTGGAGAAGTTGTGATCAGCACCACATGAAAGAACAAAGTTTACACTATTACCACAAATATGAAACTGCATTGTTAAGATATAAAAATACATGTATTAATATAAAATTTAAAATAAAATAAAGTGAATTAATAAGATTAGGGATATTAGTTATCGCCTGCTAAGGAAAAGTTAAAAAAGAAAAAGGTTCCACTTCTTCCAAATAAATTTTGGAGTAGTTAACCAACATTTGTCTGAAATCTAAAATATACGATACCTGAAGTGAAAGAAGGATTGCATGATTCATATTAAATTAGGTCCAAACGAAAAAACACCTCAATTATTTCTCAGACCTACACCATATGTATGCTTCTTCCAAAACATTTGGTGTTAGAAGTCAAATTGTCCTGCCATTTGCTATTAGCACCCAATAAATCAGGAATAATGTTCAAATATCGAGACAGATAGAGTCAATTCTTTACTGTTTTTTTCTTCTGGCCGGTACCTACCAACAAACCTGTTGAGAAGCTAAATGTCAACCAATTGAGCTAAGCAAAACAAGATTATTCATATAGGGACAGGCTCGTGTCTTTAAAATGCTCTGTTTGAGGGTATTCTAGACAGCAAATAAAAGATTATAAAGTTGCATACATGGATAGAAGAAAACATATGGTGCGTATTACGCATCTCACTGGGGTAAAGTAATCTGAAATGTGATGTATGAGTGAGTATGACAAAGTGACACCTTTATGAAGAAAAAGATGAACATAATGGCACTAAAAAGTATCCAAAGACAGTTCCATGCAGAACTTTAGTAATTCAACTAATAATTCAACACTATCTTTTGTCTCTTTTTCTTCACCCAAAAGATCCAGTTCCCATTTTGAGGTATGAAGTGAAACAATGATAGGGTAATTAATTCAATCTTGAACCAAAGTCTCCCCTGTTTTGTAAGTTGACAAAGAAAGTGTGTTTGGGGGGGTGGGGGGTGTGGATGATGATGTGTGTCCAGACTGACCAGCAGTGATTATGTTATGGTCTATGTTGAATCTATCACATTTATACTGATGATCAGGTTAAACCAGCAATTGACATTCGACACCCAACTAATACGCCAGTTCAAACCGGTTCTAAGGTTTTTGGTTTGACCCATTGGACGATGAATCACTTTAATCCAAGGCTAGCTGAACCATACTTGACTACACCACTTTTGATAGTTTCAGGTGACCAGTTTGGTCAACAGGCCAAACATGCAAAAGGGATCATAAATTTTACCGTAAATCAGTGATTTGGTTCAAAGAAGCTTAAATCTACAATAAAAACAACCTCCAGAAGGACATAAACAACAAAATAAGTGGAGTGAGCACAAGAAGAGCACTTCAAAATTACCGTGCACTATAATGTGACCCTTAATATTGCTAGAAAATCATCTAAGAAGAGAACAATTACTCAAGTTGATTCACTTGAATTCATTTACAGATACATGATAAGAGCATGAGAGGTATTGGTTCTGCCTTTTTGTATGATGGCTTTCTAAAAATACATTTAAACTTTGAGCTAACAATTAAACAGTCCCAAAACTGAAAAGCATGATGGGTTGGTCAAATACGAAAAAAGCAGACACTTTATACCAGAGCCTAAATTTGTAAATTGGGCTTGTTGATGAGAAAAATCAACATGCTTTATCATGTTGGTGTCATATGATACTGAAAACATATCAGTTAGGTTATGCTAAGCATAGCAAACTTACAAAGAATCTTGCCTCCATGTGGCATATAATGCATACATCATTATAAGTTCATGCTAGCCTCTTGATCTCTTTGAATTTCGAAGGGGAAACAACTGTCACCGATATTATGGAACTTACATAGTAAAGTCTACACATGACTAATTTCTGAGAAGTGAAGATCCAAGTATCCAACATTATATACCAAGTCCCAATGATCAAAATAATCAAATTATCATAGCCACTCTCTTTGTATAGGCATGATGTATAATAAATCTACCATTCACATAATTACACTAATAAGGCTGGATTTTACACCCAAATCACCTCACACAGAGTACATTAACATATTATGTTTTCCTTGTTTTGAGTCAAATTACCATAGTTTTATATGTCCAATTGAATTAATCCGTATCTCCTCAAGCTAGTAAATGCCTCAAAATTGCCTGGATGCTCTGTTTCATCATCTGCTCTGGACGCTGAATAGGTGCACACATATGTCTATAGAACCATTTGTACACCTGTTTCACCATCTGGACCATAGAATGAAACAGAGAGCACCTCCAAAGGATATGAGCTCCTAATAACCGCAATGAAAGATAAAAAAAAAAAGAAAAAAAAGAAAGAAAAGAAAAATCCATCCAAATTTATTGGGTCCACAATCACCACTCAAAAAATCTACGATCTTCTTTGAGAATTATTGTAAAAGAAGAAATGTCTATGCAGCACTGTTTAATTGGATTGTGATGTATCATCAATCTTGGGTCAGGAGACCTACCTTCTCTTCTATTGTTTGTCTCCTCAATTATGAAATCAACATCTTTTCAATCAGGACCTTAATTAGTGCCTCAATTCATTGAAATGTTTTTTTTTTGTTAAAACTTCAGAGAAAAGAAATAGGATGTGGGTCTCATATGAATATTCTTTAAAGGAAGGTCTGGACATCAAATTGTTAGTATATAATAAGAAGTTTCTTGGTAAAGGATATTACCATGTAAAGAAAGCAAAGGACAAGTATAAATCTATAGAATCCTGAAAAAGCGTATGCTTTCTTTTGTGATCTTCAGAAAAGTGTTTTCCACTATATACTTGTCATTTTCTCATGCTTGTCTCCCACCTCCTCTAGATTAAAAATATAACACACAACAACAACAACAACATGCTCAGAGAAATTTTGTGAAATCCTCTGCCTTATATCATGTGTGAAGCAGTAGATAGACAAGCAACAAGACAGATAAATCAAGAAATCAAACTAACAAATGTAATGGGCAGCATTGACGAAAATAGATGAAAAGGAAATTATAAATTAAATTTAGTGGAGAATGATGCACTAATTCCTCCAAATTTTAGTAAGATTTCTGACCGTAACTTTCATATCAAAACCTACATTCGACTGGCAATTGCTAAACGCCCATGGCAACTCGGTATCAGATTCAAGAATCATGTTTAGGAATAAACAGAATCAAGTGAGAATCTATAAGTTGAAACCTTCAATACTTCGTCGAAATTGAAGACGATCTCATCGATGGCTAATTGAATATAATCAGCTCAACGATAATGCGGACTGAATCTATTAAGGTTATGATTCCCCGGATTCGTCGTGGAAGGTCATCACGGCGATAACAAAATGCAAAACCCTAATTCATGAGGGTTTCGAGATTTCGGATTGCGCATACTACTTCAACAACTTCGAAAGCTCCTCGTTTTCGAACGGATGGCGATTGGGGAGACTTCCCGAAGCGGGACGTCAAGGCAAAACAAGCAGGCCCGAGACATGGTTTTTGGAAAAGTGTAAATTACAGAAATCTCCCCAAAGGTTTGCGTTAACTATGCATAACTCCTTTCACATTTCAGAAATAACATTTTCCCCTTGAGGCTTGTAAGAAGTTCACCTCTGGTACCATTGCTCTTTTTTTATTTTTTATTTTTAATGAAAATGGTTAATGTCCCCATCTATCTATCTATACTATATATAACAAGAATAGGTCCATTGGGAAGCGTGCCAACAATTATACACGATTTCCCTAAAAAGCCCTTGTCGTTTGTTGTTAAGGCATCATCAATATGGGGTTAAAATAGTCAAAATTCTATCTATTTGTTTAAAAGCTGACAGTTGTAATACTTTTTCCTCGCGTGCATCTTACTAGTCTATTACTATTATAAAGCCAACTGTCTCATTTTAGCTAATATTTGATACCTAAACTGCTCCATACATTTTGTTATATTCACTTTCATCTCCCTTCAACTAACTTACACTTGTATAACAACCTCATAATATCCAAAATGCCCTTTACTTTTGATTCTATTTACTTTTATACAAGAGTTTCAGTGGGTTGAGTGGGTCGAACATTCCGGAAAACCCTCATCGGCCATCCAGGAAGGAAAATCGAGCTGGAGAGAAGAGAGAATAAGAGAGGAGGGAGAGGTTTGGACGCCCAAAGCGGCCATGTTAGCCCGAGGCAATCAGTTTTAATATAATATTTATATTCTTACATATATGGCTATTTTTTTTCCTAAAATGTTCTTCAATTTATTTTTTCCATTATCTCCTAATTAATTGCATCCACTTATTTAATTCTTTTGCTACGCGTACATTTCCCCTAGTTTTCAAACGTAAAAGAATGAATTTGTCCTTCAAATTAAACTTTCTAAGAAACTAGAAAAAGAAACAAGGAAAGAGAAAGAGATAATTTTCCGCCAAGAAAAATTAGCCCATATCAAACCTACTCGTAACCCTATTGAGTTGATAATAGACTGAGCTATGTTGATTGGATGCCAAAATATGAATTTCTTTATCTTTAATAAAAAAATATTATAAACTAGTAATCTATATTATTATATAACGAGAATATGCTATTGGGAAACGTGCCAACAACTATGCACAACTTCCCCAAAAACCCTCATCGTTCATCATATAGGCTTCATTGATAGAGTGTTAATTTAGTCAAAACTCTAATTATTCATTGAAAATTTGGATAATTCCAAATTAGTTCCCGCTTTCTTTCGTGCAGTATCACACGTGCGACCCGCTAGTATAATGGAAGAAAATTAATATATGAAATGTGATATATGTGAAAAATAATCTATTAATGTTGGGTTGGGCTGAACCCTAACTATTTATGGGCGCTCGGGGCAGGTTGCCCGATTACCCACCCCTTGCCCCGTTTCCGACCCGAAGGGCGAGCCTAGCTTCAGGCTTCAGCCCAACTCGAGGTTAACAAAGCCCAAGCTAAGCTGGTTAATGCAAAAGCATGCATTTATTAAGAGCCTTAGGATTCACATCCAACGCTCCAGTTTAGTTCATGTAGATAACTTTATCTACAGCTACATCGCAGCGTGTTTTGGCTTCCCGCCAACACAAACCCATCGCCTGTGGTTCAAAATCCTCGCACTTTTAACAGATAAGACTCGAACTAAAATCTCTCTCTCTGGTCTTTAATGGCTTCTCTTTGTCCTCTCCCTCTTCATCCTCCTCTGGTTCATGGTCTGGAAAGGCCGAAAAATCCCATTTTAATAACGTCATTTCGGGTCCATAAAGCCTGGTCTTCTCCTTACAAAAGATCTCCGATATCCGTCTCTTCGTCGCCTTCGAACCAGTCAAATTGGGATCGAGAAGAGATCAGGTGGCTCAGAGAAGAGCAACGATGGCTTCGGGAGGAACAACGATGGATTCGAGAAGAATCGAGGTGGAATTCTGAGCGCGAATCCCTCCTCCGTGAAATCACCGAACTGAAGCTCCGAATTCAGAACTTGGAACGCTTTAATTCCGTGCAAGGAGCTTCAGTTTCCGAAACAGTGGCGAAAACCGCGTCTCTCCTGCAGACTTTGAAGGATTCAGAATCGATTTCGCCGGAGAAGAATCGGATTCCGGAAAGTGGTTCCAGTCCGGTGCCCATGTTCTTGGAATCGGAGAGTGAGGAGGTGAAGGAAATGGTTGTTCAGGGAATTGGGGTTTCGGAGAGTGACGGAGAAGACGAGAAGATGAAGCTGAAGACGAAGAAGGCAAAGAGGGTTTCTTTGAGGATAGGCTCGGAAGGCGAGGACGTTCGAGCGATGCAGGTCTGCGAGCGAAATGCATTTATTCTATGAATTAAAAGGCGAGTTCGATATAAAATTGTGTTTTGGTTTACTTAATTTTTTCTTGAATGCTTATGTTCACGGAAATTGACGATGACAAGATAAAGAACACATAGACACAAAAGGTATTATCAGAGATTTACATTACTGAAAGAGTAAGGTATAAGGGACTTGTCAGCTTTAATCTATAGCTTAGAGTTGATTTTTGGTGATCATTTGAAATAAGAGAGTGAATTATAGATGATGAGCTCTGTTTGCATTAGTTCCAAGATCTTTCTTTCAGTTTTCACACACTATCTCACGGTTCCATATATGACAAGAAGTAAATAGATGAGAAGTGGTCTTATGGTTTTAATTTATTGGTATCAATATTTGCTTTTAACTGGAGTGAAATCTCTGTCTCACTTTTCTTTATCTCACTACCTCTTTCTCTTTCCCTGCTCACTTCCAAAGTCATTCAGCGGCATTGATGCTGTTATGGCTGTTGTTTGTGTTCTCAGTCAATAAAAATTGAGTTAAGAATTAAACTACATCTTCTGTTTTCGTAAGTTAACTTTTTCTTTGTGAGGGGTTGTGTGTATGCATGTGCATACATTCAAACATGTGCCTTTGTGTATTTCTTATTTCAAGATGGAACTGCTCAAAAACTTAGAGATTAGCTTCTTACTTGAAAATGCAATAAGTAATGATGTGAAAGGAATCAATTTGAAAACAGCCTCTTTTAGATTATGGGATGTGGCCTCTGCTTTTACCTGAGCAAAAAATAAAGATGAATCTTCTAATGTAAAATCAGTGTTCCATTCTCCAATTTTGTAGGATGGTCTGTATCCAAGTAACCTTTCTGATGAAAGTGAAATTATCAGAGGAACATCATTTTTTAAATTGGACACTAAATGGCTGTCAGCAAGAAGGTCACTGAATAAATTTTAGATGATTGTAAGAGTGTGAGTAAAAAAACTGTGGGTAGGTGCCTGTATTTAGCCTGTACTTGTACAGCTAAGTAATTGTGCCCATCAGAAACAGTACACACTCTTCTACAAATTCCGAGCCCCGTGAGAGTTACTTGTTTCTTGTTATGATCCAGGCATGAAAGATGATTGTCAAGAAGAAGAAAATTTGGAACTAGGACAAACTGGTGCTTATATAAACTGTTGCTTAGATTTTGAACGTTGAAGATTATATCTTCAGATTGATAAAAAATGCTTTTTCTTCTAAATAATTATTTAACTTGTTAAACTGGTTATTTTTTTAACTTCGTAACAGAATTTTTTAAACGTAGTATGATAATTATCTTCTAAATCATGGGTTTGATACGGCAGGAAGCATTGCAAAAACTGGGATTTTATTCGGGGGAAGAAGATATGGAATATTCCAGCTTTTCAAGTGGGACTGAACGTGCTGTGAAGACCTGGCAGGTATGTATTTTGTTCTGTTTATCCAGTAACAACTCATCTCATGATCCCTTTTGCAAATCACATATAATAGAGCTGATTAATCCTTTTCTAATGTGAATGGTCTTGCTTGATAGGCCACACTAGATGCACATGAAGATGGAATCATGACTGCAGAACTTTTGGAGAGGTTGTTTTTGCAACTGCAAGTCACCGGTGCTGGCTTGAAATTGAATGCAGATCAGAGCGGAAATGTTGCGCGAGGGCCCCAAAAAGTATGTTGGTTACTTATGTAGGACTTGATTACAGCCATCTTGATTTTTCCCCTTCATCACGGTATATGATCTATATCCTTGGATAGTTTTTCCCCTTTGAACATGTTATTATGTTGCCGTAACATGCGAGGATGGGCGAGTACTGTTATCTGTGAAAATCTGCATTAGATGCGACCTTTAGCTTCCAACACCAATATATGATCTTTCCTAGCAATATCTATCTGCTTTGTTATCCATCTAGATTATCAAATCCTATGGGACCCTTATATAGACACATCTTAGAGTCTGCACTTTCGGAAGCAAATATAATCAGTTCACCGAAGATACAAGTTTAGGTGGCCAAGAAATAACATTCCAATACTGTATGCATGGTTCATGCATATATATATATATATAAGTGTGCATATCTGGGGCCTATTGTTGCGCTGACAGTATCCTAAAACGTGCAATTGTTAATTATGGATTGTACGAAGTGCAAACCTTGGATGTGATACATGATTTGTATAGTTCTTAGCTGCAAGCAGAGGATGACCAAAATATGCAAGTAGCACCCCTGTCCTTAACTTAAACCTCAATACTATTAAAATTTGGTTTAAAATGACCAAAATAACCTCAGTTAGACACATTACATGTCATAATATTCCTTCTTCCCACTTCTTCCTCTTTTTCGCTAATGATTAGACACATTCTATGTCATAACATAACTCTCTTTGTACAACTTTGGAGCTTAATTGAAGTTATTTTGGTCATTTTAGACTAAATTTTAACGGTGCTAAGGTTCCAGGTTATAGTAGGGGTGTTACCTGCATATTTCTTCTAATGTCAGGGGGTGTTAATGCTCTTTTTCAAATGTCAAGAGGTGTGAGTGCACCTCTCCCAAATCACAGGGGGTTTGTTGGGCATTGGAAGGTTTGTTGGGCAATTAATGTTTTTTGCCTTTTCTGAGGCCCTTTAACTGCACTTAATATTGTGTCTGGTTATAGAGGTTTGATGCATATGTTGCAGATCCAAAGTAGACCACACCCTGGCTTCCTCCCAATGATCTCAATTTCAGCTAAAATATCATAGCTGGCTAGATATTGCTGATCATGAAGTAGCTCCAACGAGATTCATTTAACCATTGCGAGCATCAAAGAGACTTTATGGCTCTCATCATGTAGATTTTTCCTTTTTTTTTTAAAAATATACAAATTTGCTTTAAGTATTGTATTTACATCCATACTTTGTTAAGTTGATTTTGCAACTCAAAACTTATGATTTACTTCTGCTGATTGCTAGGAGAATGCAAATGGAGCTGCTGTCACATCTGTCACAGGAATTTCAGAAGTTCAGCAGATATCTGTGAATGAAAGTGGTGTTACAGGATTTGAGTTATCTGATCGGCGAGTCTTTCTTCTAGGTGAGAATCGGTGGGAGGAACCATCCAGGCTCGTGAATACCCAGAAGGATGGAAGGAGCAGGACTAGTGGGTCTACAACAAAGTGTCTTACTTGTCATGGTGAAGGTCGCTTATTGTGTACAGGTAACTATCTTATTTATCATTCATGCTGTGAGTAAGTCCCTAGATTGGATAAGACCTTGGTTATTTTAAGAAACCTGTGCTGCTCAGCTGGTAGTCCAATGTCTTCACTCTCTAGACCAGTCCAGTTCTGGAAAACTAAAAAGACCTCTATATGGTATGAGTAGTGCATCTAAAAGTGTGTTTTCAATCACAAAACTGGCAAAAAGACATCAGCTTATGGTCATATGAGAGTTTAATTGGTAAATGTGTTTACAGATGCAACAAGTTTTCTAGTAAGTTTCCTGATCTCATTATTTATATCTCAAACCCAGACCATAGTCGTATAACTTGCATTTTCCTGTTGCAGAATGTGACGGGACAGGTGAGCCCAACGTGGAACCACAGGTGAGATGGCTTTGGACAAGCTTGAAATACAAGGTTTTAAGTATTGAAATACCGGTATTTATGGTAAAGACTGGCTGGTACTAATTGGTATCAGTCATTGCTATCACCATGGCCGATACCGAGCTTTTAGACCTTGTTGAAATATCTTGCTTCAATATATCTTGTTTCTTGCATTATGCTATTCAAACTTTTTGACTCTACCTCCAAATTTTTTGGTGCAGTTTTTGGAATGGGTGGATGAAGGGGTAAAGTGTCCGTATTGTGAAGGCCTTGGCTATACAATTTGCGATGTATGTGATGGAAAAGCAATGGTCTAGTATCATTCTTTTATCCCTTCTTTTTGTTTGTGTGTGGTTATATCTACTTGTGTATTCAATGTAGTCAGTCTGGCTCAGTTACATGATGTAGATATTAGAAGACCATTTCCAAACACAAAAGTCCTTGAAATTTTGAAATGATATGGCATGCCATTCTGTTATATCTAAACTCATTTAGGTTGTGAGAAGATGTAAATATCTCATTCTACAAGTTTGATGATTGCTAGTAGGGCTGCAACTTGGTTCGGTTAAATCTGAGAACCGTCAACCCAAACAAGTTGGTTTGGGATTGGTTCTAGAGCCGATGGTTTGGTTTTGGTTCTAAAATCTGTAAAACCGAATTAATTTTGGTTCGCTTTTGGGTTAATGTTTTGGTTAAACTGAAGGAAACCAAAACCCCACTTCAAAATATGCTTTACTAAACTGAACTGAATCTGTATATTATGATCATCACCAAGGTTTACAGATTCTAGAAAATGCCGCCGAAATTTGGTTCTTTTGGCCCCCAGCGATGCGTTTCGCTGGGGGAAATCGTCAGGGGGTGCATTGCTGGTGACTTAGCGAAATTTGGGCGATTTTTCAACGAAATGGAGTGGCGTGCCGAGCGAAACAGGCAAAAAGAAAAAAATTATTTTTTATTGACGAAATAAGGCGGTGTGCCGACGAAATGAAGCAACGTGCGACAAAATTTTCCCAAAATCCAAAAAAAACCAATTTTTTGACCATGTTTTGCCTTTCTATTTTTTCTATCATTTTCGAAATTTTGTTTTGACTACCGTCCACTGACACCGAAACTGTAAACCTTGATCATCACTTGTGCAAATCTTACGTTCCCTTTGAAGATGGGGCTCTCCTTTTGAAAATCAATTTTATATTTTTCCTCGGATATTGCAATCTTTTTATAGTGAAGCGGCTGAAGCCATTCATGTAAACCATTGTATATGTATATCTAATTGGTGTCTTCACCATGCTACCTGTCCAGGCCCAGTATATTTTTTTTGCCTTCTCTTTCTTTTGTCCAAGTTGTCATTTTAAGAGGAAATCAAAATTCTGAAAACCATTTTAGTAGGAAAATAAATACGTCAGTGAATTGTGATGGAAAATGACCTTTTTCTTTCGTTATTATTCTTTGTTTCCATTAAGGTTACTCCTACGGATACAACTTCTGTTTTGTTGGAATAGAGTAAAAACTTTAAGAAGAAAATTTGTTAAAATTAAAAAATTTCCCAAGGTCAAGATTTCAAAGAAAATAATAGAAGCATAACATAACTTCTGTTAACACTCTTAACTCAGCGTTTTCCATTCGTAATCCGAAGTTTTTAGAGTTGTGTTTTTAAGAATAAAATTTATTAATTTAAAAAAAAAAAAAAAAAAAACTCCCGAAAGGCCAATATATAAATAATTTCTTTTCTTTTGCTGTTTTGTTTTCTTTCTTTCTAAATCAAAGGTTGCATGCATGTAAGCCTAAAAAGTGATCACCACCCAATGTCGGGGCTTGTAAATTCAGATCGAGCACATCATGGTGCAAACCTAAACTTCTCTGTCCTACCAAAAAAAAAAAAAACCTAAACTTCTCTAACACGAGAATATTTAAATTTCCTTCAAATAATATTTTAGAATTTAATAAAATGACCAATCAACCAACAAATTTCTTTTTGCTTAAAACAATCTAACTCAACACTAATCAACACTACTCACGTAATCATGGTTTAAAATCTGATCTCATTACTAACCACCGAATCGGCCATTTCCATACTAGTACAGGCCTGTATATATGGGATGAAATCGTTTGCCGCAGGCATTCTGTGACAGACCCTGCAGCAACCATGGGATGATGCCACATGTAGCATCCCGCGACTTTTGGTTTTTTTTTTTTTATATTTTTAAATATGAAATGTCACCTCAACTAACATTTCCCATTAAAAATGTGAAATGTGCAGCAGCCGTGGGATGCTACACGTGGCAGCATCCCACAGATGCTGCAGGGTCTGCCTCAAAATCCCTGTGACAGACGATTTCAACCCTGTGTATATATATCAGTCAGTATTTATTTTCGATACCAGTATAGACTAATACTGAGTTGTACTAACTGGTATAACTTGGCACCGGCCTATTCTAAAGACCATGCCTCACCACCCCACTACGCAAGTCCAATCCGGCTTGTGGCCTTAGTTAAGAACTTGCAAATCCTCTTAAAACAAGCAGTTGATCAGTTATGAATACATAAAATTAAGAAATTGGGCTCTTAATTTCTTGATTACAACAAAATAACTTCAATATATACAAGTCTTATGTTATACTGATCTTCAGGTTCAACCAATCCAGGCTCCAATTATTTCCAACCCGCTGAGGACGGTAATTATCATTCTAGGGCTTAGCGGGTTGGCAGCTCATGAAACCGAGCGAAAAAAAGAATATGATTTTAGTATCAGAGCCCTACTTTATTTTTCGTTTATTTTTTTTTTCTGCATTTTCCTGTGTTCTTGCATTGTATTGTGTAAGAAATACCTAGTATGAAGAGAATATCTCTTCCAGTAGCCCACAGCAGTTCTCAATCTTCTAACTTCATAGATTTGTCTTAGCTCTGCTATCCACAGCAATACGCCTTGTCACTGATCTCATTGTCACAAATTCTTCCGCAGCAGATGGATGGATGCCCACCTGCGTAGAAAGGCAAAAACCTCTTAATTCAAAGAACAAATAATTGAAGCAAAACAAAGCTGATGAATAGCATAAGCATTGAAACATCTGGGATTCAATAACTGACAAAACAACAACAAAAAATTCTCGTCCTTTAACGACTTCCCCTCTGTTTGCATCTCCTTAAACTTTAGTAAATCACAAAACTAATTTACCAACATCATATTCATGTTTAAATATTGAATAGAACAATCTTCCTTTTGACATAAAAGTCCTATGTTGTTTTTTTCCCACGAATTCTAATATACCATGTAAGGGGTTAGGCTCCCAAAGGATATTATTCTTCTGCCAAAATAACATGGACGGTGTCCAATGAGTGAAAGACAAATCTAGACGAGATGAAAGAGCGCTATCATGTCATCAGATGTCTGAGATGCCATAGTCCTTGTTGTACCCCCATGCCAACAATCCAGAGAACTACTGTCTTGGCATCAAACTCCACCACCAACTCCATAAAGCATTCTTTAAGGTCCAACCCCTTAACAAGTGAAAGCAGTTCCGCTCTTATTGAATACCCTCATCAATCAGTCCAGCATACGCCAAGATGTGAGAACCCCTATACTCTGTAAAAGCCCCTCAATACCCCCAAAGTTCTGGGGTTCCCTAAAGAGATACCATCAAAATTCAATTCAAGAGTCCCTTCCTTGGGTGGTTGCCATTGCACATCAATATATGTCCTCTCTCGATATGTAAAATACACAGTCCCAAAATCCCATAAATTTCTGACCCTGAAATCCCATGAAATTTTGAATACCCTATAGCCAGAAAAATGGCAGCCGTCTTGACATGTTCGATTACAGTCTCTCTAGACTCAATTTGATCCTCAAATATCGTGTTGTCCTCTCCTTCCAAATATGCTATATAATAGCATATTAAAAGGAGTTGATAAAACTCCGTCTCTTAACAACATAGAAAACACCACTGATTAAACAACTCGTCCACTCTCCCCAGCATCAACCACTCTAATCCAAGCACCGCCAGAACCCCTCCCACATCCCTCTGGCAAAGCAACAACAAATGAAGATATGATCTAAAGATTCCCATTAGTACATAGAAAGAAAGCAAATGTTTGGTGATAAGGCCATCCATTCCCCCCTCCCTTTGTTTTTTGGGAGAATCCAACCATGTTTATCATGTAAAATAGAGCGGTCTACTGAAACGCGCCTTGTTCCTAGCAGAAAGGACAGGTTTCCAGAACATCTGCGGGCAGATTACCCCTCATCAAAAGCAGGTTATCACAGGGATGTCTAGAACACCTGCAGGCAGATTACCCCTTTCTAAAAATAGTGACTCAACATTGTGATATGATCAGTTGAAAGGCTGTAGAACTGCGGTATATACATAGAATACTATAGAAATACAAAGTAGTCAGGGACGAATCTATAGTGGGAATGTGAGCTATCTGATGTGTCAAATACACTTCACATTGCATTGGTATACAGCATTCCTGGTTGTAAAGGCTTTTATTTGTTTTTGCATGGCATGATATTCTAGAAGGATTTGTTTAGGACATGCATGAATACTAGGTTGTGTGAAATTGCATAAAATATAATCAAATTTTACATGCTTCAAATTCTATTTTTGCATGTTTTTGCTTTCTTGGGGTCATTCGACATGTCTAAAATTTCCAATAGAAAGCAATTATGTAAAATAATATCTACTGAGCTTTTCTCACCCTATTTTTACCACATGCAGGATTACTTACGAAGATCATCACTGAGTCCAGTAAACTAAGCTGGAATCGACGTACTAAGGTGTCAAGCTAAGTTTGCGTAAAGTAGTTAGATTTGTTTCAGTTGATAAGATATATTTATGGGATTTTATAGTTCATTTTGGTCATTTTGAATTATATGTGATTTAATTAATTAATTAATTAATTTATATACAGCTTGAATTTTATTGGGATGCATTACATACTTTATTATTAATGAATTGTTTTTGTAATTTTATTAATATCATACTCTAATTGATTTTATGTGTGCCTAGTCTGAGTCTTTTTTAGATTTGAATTATTGTTTTATGTTTTAAAATAAGTATGATAAGGTAAGATCACGTACGTGCTTAATTGTCATATGAGGTGAGAATTGTAGTAACACTGCAATCCAATGATTTCTATTATTATTGTTATTATTATCATTATTATACCAGATTTTGGGGGTTGACACATCTCATAACTACGTGCTTCTTGGATTATCTATGTAGTTCTATAGTGTCTTCTAGTGTATTACATTGTTTAATGGTGTTGCTGTTTTCTTTTCGTTTTACCTTTTTGCCCATATCTCGTACCTTTATATCCTCTTTACTATTTAGTGAAAATCCTCATTAATCATCAAAAATAAATAAATAAATAAATGGGAACCCTTACGGGGCATGATGTAGCCAAATCAGGCATCAGCTCATGGACAATTTTGGATGGCTCTCAAATTTCTCTCAGTTGGGGATAAATTATGACCAATAGCAGTTTGGCATTGACTTCTCCGATCAATAAAAGCAGATCATTATGCATGAAATATTAGGATATTGGGGCCAAGAGAAGTATGCTGATTTGTTCCTATTTAATGTCAACAAAGCCTCTTTCCTCATCAAATTACACAATAATATTTCCATTTGAGGGAAAACGGTCCTCACCCATTCGATGCAAAAGGGTTGTGTGTCTAAGGAGATGGTCCTATTCTTATCAGTGATTCAATCCAATTTTAACAAGGATATTGATTTACATGGTTGAACTTCCAGCACAATTCATCTGTCTCAACTGGTTTTTCCAGTAAAACATGGGAGAAGAACTCACATGGAGTGATGCTGTGGCTTATATGGATGGTCCACCTGCCTGAGGATCATCCAGATGGACCACACAGAAAAAAAATTACACTGACCTAAGTTTCATCGTAAATGTTTATCTAATTCTGTCGTATAAAAGCAGCCACAAAAACTTTTGACACATTTTGAGTTCTCAACAAGACCAAGTCGAGATGACAGATGCCTTTTTGGCCCTAGAAATAATATTCTCAAGGGGGTTCTCCAATTTCAGCATTACAAATTTAAACTTTGCAATCCAAATTTTGAGGGAACAATTGAAATATAAGAATTTGCCAAAATCCTTGGAAGAAAATAGGATATTTTGTTGATGGTTAGCGAAAACCTCCTAATTCCATTCTTTTTTTCTTTTTCCTTTTTTTTTTTGGCAATTTCTAGCCAAATATAAGAACCTTTTTTTTTAATATTTGAGAAAAAGGAGGTAAATTTTGGAAGATTTCATCACATATGGTGGTTTTAATGATTATGTGTCAATAATATGTTTCAAGTTTGAAGTTCTATTTAATCTTTTTCATAGATGCATCTAAGTAGACGCCATAAAGGATTTCAAACCACCCCTTGAGCGGTAATGACTAGCATTGAGAGTTGTCAAGTGAATGATCAAATTGTATGATCCTATGATGAGAAACCAAACTTACCGTGCTATCAAAGTGTGCTTTGGTTGCTCCACACTTCAACGCAACAGCAATACCCTGTGAAGGACACCCAGAAGCATAAGAAGCCAATTAGCACCAAGAAAGTAGAACCAGAAAGGCAAAGAAAATCTGAACATTCAGTTAGCTATTCTAGGATATTCATGATATTGACAATTGAATGAAGGCAACCCATGTCCAGATCTCGATTACTGCATGACAGTTGAAGCATTTCCAGCTCATATGGGGCATAGATTACATGGCCCTTAAGCACAAAGTGCTTCTATGATGTCCCTTGGAGTACATGAATACAAAAAGATTTGGGGTAAATAGGGGGAAATAAGTTTTTATGAAGAGTTAATCTACATTTCTTATCCAGGTAGTCCCCATTTTAGGTGACATCAGGCCATCCAAAGGACAGGCACCCTTCTACATTGGCATCTGAACAGACTACTTGTCATCATTAGCCCCATAATGTGATTAACAACCATAAATTTTCACTATTTATCCCTAAAACAAATGCAAAAATGTGATTTAGTTTGCAATATTAGAGGAAAGCTAGTGGATTAGAATTTGCCATGTGGAAAAATGATGAAGCAGGAAAACATGTGAATTGATGCTCATAACTGTTTATGGAGATGATAATAATTTCTGTGTCATGGTTATGTAGCAACAACATTATCATAGGGATTTCAACAATTTCATTGTTGCATTGCATGTCATTCATATGTTCTCTTTAAGAGTAATTAATGCAATGCAAAATAAAAACTTAGGAACGTTAGCCTGTCTGACAAAGAACTTGTGACAGCATCATCACATCAAACAGAACCTTATGACAACAAATTTTGAGAATCCTGTGCCATTCCATTCTATCTAAAGATCATATCCAACAAAACAAACAACAGAATGACTTATCCCAATTGGTTCAGGCAAATCTTCTGCAAAACAGTTCCAAAATTTTTCTATGGTTATTTAAATGGTATGCACCCAAAGGAAAATTTGAATATGGAAGCATTGTTTGTAAATTTAACAAGAAAATGCGGACTGTAGAATTCTGATTTATTTAAGATGAAAAAAAATGCCAATAAACAAAAAACCATATTCCTGTTTGATACTGCAGCTCTATATGTGGGAGACAAGAAAAGATTCATAAATTAAAATCTATGCACGAGCTAACAAGAGAGAGAGAGAGCCAATAAACAAACCAGATTCCTGTTTCATACTTCATCTTTATATATATGAGACAGAAAACAACTCAAACATAAAAATCTATGTTTCAAGGAAAACAAAATTCATACAAGGAAATCAGAATTTTCTAGTGTAAAAATACAGGAAATTGTGACTCGACACCGTGGATAGACACCTGCATAATTTCAGGTGCATCTGGCCCACACATGGATGCCCCAAGGACTTTATCTGTCTCAGCATCAACAACAAGCTTCATAGCTGCCTTTTCTTGCCTCCTAAAAGCACAAGATGACAAAAAAAGAATCAAAAAAGGACGTCACAAATGTATATAAAAAATGTTAGTAGACTCGACATATCAAATGAAATGCCAAATCTTAAAAGCTCATACAATATGCACACAACCATAATCACTACTAATCCTGTAAACAAAGATGCACACAACCACAATATATGTATCTCCACCGAAAGGCCATATGTCAGCTGGAGAACATATGCTTAATATGTAACAGTGACTCAAGTAGATATAACTAAATTTGTGTTTTTCTCTATACTAAGGTTTCCTTAAAGAAATCCATCTAGAGTAATGCTTTTATTCCATCCATGCTACCTTTCCTTACACCCTGTTATTTATTAAGGCTTGCCATTTCACAAAAATGGGAATTTTTGGCTTCTATTTTTCTTGGTACACAGAATTGGATGTGTTGCAGGCTATGTTCGCTATTTTTCTTTATTCGGAATGGATTTTTTGAGTATCCGTATCTCTAGGAAGTATCTAAACATATTTTTTTTCTTTTTCATTTTTTGGCAACATAAACAGGCCCAATGCATTTGTAGCACAATTTTACAGAGAGTCTGAGATGTATTTCATAATTCTTTAGGAGTTCAATATAATAATCTAAATAAAGTCAAGAAACTTTTATGATCAACTTTAAAAGGAAAGCTGCACACTTTTGTTTAAAATTCCAATTAAGCAGAAGAGCAATCACTTGGTTTCCTTTTGGACAAAGTTTCCTTGACTGATCAAATCAACAAATTAAGCTTCAGAAATCTGTAACTTGAACGTTTTTTCAACTTTACATTCCCACATGCATTGCTAATGTTTGGACCAATTACCATGGACCGTATAACATTATCACAGCTTAATCTTTGGATTCAGCAACTTATCAGAAATGAAATAAACATGGAATTAAAAAATTTCATCTTAAATTGAAACTCATATTAAGATTTGAAAGCAGGAGATGCATGATCTCTTGGAGCCACCTTCTATTGGTGATTCCCTGGTTCTTTTGGGATGAAAAAAGACAGGAGGAACATCGATGCAATAGATAAATAAGTGCAGAATATACTCTATATCACCACTAGAAGTTCCACTAACTGACCTTGCTTGGGATCTGGGAAACTTCTTCAGTCTCTTCCACAGCCCACACAATATATTATAGAGAACACCATCAGAAGTTCCAATAACTGACCTTGCTTGGAATCTGGGGAACTGCTTTAGTATCTTCCATAGTCCAAACTTCTAGAGTAACAAGGTGAAAACTTCTAATGCCTACTATCGGCTTTCGAGACAGGAAGATTTTGGAACTTAAAAATGCCATTCTAGAGGGGTGACTGTATAACTGGATGGAGTTGATTCTCTTGGACACCTTGACAAAAAAATTATTAGAAGCTCACAACTTAGTTGATGAGGCTTATATGCAGACCTCTTATTAGAAGCTCACGACTAAACCAGCAATCTCACAGTGAACAAGCAAATGATCTACCTATTCAGCTGCTTTTAGAACAACACACACATTGGGTGAAAGGCCTGTTGACCTCCTCCTCCTTCGAAAAATATCAAGTGTTGATTCCCTTAGGCTCCAGTTGGATGTCAAGCGAATGCGAGAAAGAAGAGTGAGAAAAGAAAAGAGAAGAAAGTGAAAAGAAAGGAAACAGTAAAATAACTTCCTTGATGCTGTTTGGATGCTACGAGAAAATTATATAGTTATTATTTAAAATCTTGCATTTGGTGTTTGTATAGCAAGAAAATCATAGGAATCCTAAACAATATCTTCAATCCCACCCTTACATAGATATAACCCAAATATTAAATTATTAATTAATAATTATATAGCCTAAAAATTTAATTATTAACAAACAACCATCAATAGGACAAAGAATTAGTTTTATGTTATAAATCATGATTTTGCAAATAGGTATATCATCCATGAATACTTTTTTTGTTCTTTTTTCTGGTGTGAAATGACCCAAACCCTTGGCAAGAATTTCTCCATGATTGGGTTCTCCATGATTGCCTATTATTGAAGTTACATGCTAAATTTTTTTTTTGAAGTATAGCAGCTGAACTCAAGAAATTCCACATTATGTTCATGGATTGTAAATTAGGCATGACCCAATTACAATTACTTAAACCTATCAAAAAACATCAAATAAACAGGACCCACTAACGACATAGTCATTTTGCTTCAGAATACTCATTTCATAAGGCATTCAACAAAACCAATCTATCATTCTGTACAAACTTTTAAGAGCGAAGAAGATGAAAAAAAAAACAATATTTGTATTTATTTTCTCAATACTTTCACAGCTCATGCTTGTGACATGAGACAATGTTAATATTTTCACTTTATGCTGATGACACAGTCACAATACCAAGAATACATGAAGTTCCAGAGAAGAAATAAATTAAAAGAAGAATGTAAAAACAGAGTCATGCAGACAAAGGACACCCCGAACAAAGTAGGGTTGAAGAAGATAATCGTCACTGGGAAAGGGTTATCATTGGAAAATTTTCAAATCTTCTTTCTCACGACGCAGAATCCAATCTTCAGGTGCAGGAACAAAAGGGGATGGTTACTATCATTTTTAACCTTGAGAAACTGTGGGTCACACAGTTTCCTAGGTATCCAAACGCACCTGGGAAGCAAGAAAAGCCTATTTTCATTCAATTTCCTTAACTCTTGCTATCCAAACGGGGCATTGTGGAATGCAGTCCAAGAGAAAGCTTTAACTTCAGGTAGGACTGTGGATTTCCAAATAAAGAGGGGAGAAAAAGGTGGGTCCAGTGATTAAGGATGTTCATGGGTTGGGCAGCTCTGAGGTGACCAGCCCACTTTTAGATGGGCTTGGCCATGCAATGGTTAACCATAGGGTAGGGCTGGGATTGATTTTTAAAAGCCCGAAAAATTTTGGACAGGATTCGTCAAAAATAGGAAATGGTGGGCCAGCCCAGCCTGGCATGAAGTTTAACTATTTAATTAGTTTTTATTTTTAGTATTTAATTAATACTCTCTCTTTTAACCTTAAACTACTAAGACCTACTCCACAAGTCTTCATTCATCCATCTCTTCCTCAAAATGGAGATAACTTTTTGTTGGCAGGTGAAATTTCTCTCCAACAACTATTTTGAATTATCACAAAAAGAAGAAATTAGTATTTTTGCATTCTTTTAAAGTGTAAAATTAAATCTCTAAGTGATTATTGTTGGTCAAGCTTGGGCATTTAAGTGTGCTACTTGAACGGGCTTGGTCATTAATCACAAGCCCAATCATCGAGCTGGGCGGGCTTGGACAAAGACAATATCACTTATATATGACCTCTGGCCCGCGGCCCGAACCCTCCCAAGCCCGCCCAATGATCAGCCCAACTAGTGATCCCTAAAGTGACATCAAATAGGAGAGGAAAGACTTGGGAGTGTAACTACCCTCTGAATCTAGCAGCCACCAACGACAATCCAATAATGTAGGCTCAATGATTACTAACTTAAGGTCCTCCAATAGATGCCCCAAGTCATCCAATTCAACTAATCTAAGATCCCTATGGAAAAATAAGTTCCATTAAGTCCATCAGTAGAATAAGAAAGGATACGTGACACCAAAGGATCCTTAAGAGGACGAATGCACAAAAGATGAAACAAACGAGATGCCACGGATTCATTTCCCCATGAAGGATCAAACCAAAACCAAATGGAATTACCGAATCGAATTTTAACTCTAAACAAGAATGGGAGAGTAGGTGCAAGAAATGTGTTTTTCTTTCCAAGGACCGGCACAATAGATTCTTGCTGTGTCATTTGAGTCTCAGGCATTCCTATGTAATCCATGCTTGCTAGAAATGATTATGTGCCATGATAGCCTTTTCTTCTCACTCACTCACCAAAGCCATTTTCCTAGTAAATCCCTATTCCTAGAGTGGATGTTGCCCAAAGCTATCCCCCTTTGGCTTAAGTCTCTACATACCTTACTCCATCTCACTAAATGGTCCTTCCAACGATTCCTTCCTTCTAACCCACCACCTTGTTAGAAGCCATGAAGAGAGATAGATAATACACTGGGAGGTAAGCTAAAGCCACTCTTATTAAGGTTATCCTACCTTCTAGCAATAGGTAATCCCTTTGTCCAAGGCAACAAGTGGTTATTGGTTTCTTCAAGCATTGGATCCCAAAAGTCTCCTCATTCAAGCGCATCCCTAGGGGAAACCCCAATTATGTGATACGCCAATCTTGTGATCCCAACAATTCAGTACACTCCTTCAAGACAACATCCTCCACATCAATCCCTAAAATTTTCCATTTACTCAAGTAGACTTTGAGTTCTAATAGCACTCAAAGCACTATAAAATATAACAGATCCAAAAACTTGCTTCTTAGATGCCTCAAAGTAATAATTTATTGTGTCATTGGCAAATTGTAGATGTTAAATATGTACATTATCTTGGCCGACCACAAAACCCTTAAATCTACCTGCTCTCTCCCTCAAGGATATGAAACAACTGAGCACGTCACCAACCAAAGTAAAAAAAAGCAAAAGGAGAAAGGAGATCCCCCTTTCTAGGACCAAGATGAAGGGAAGAAACCAGCCACAATACCATTGAGATAAGAGAAAAAAACACATTGGGAAGCAACCCTTTCCACTTGCACCATTTGGCCCCAAAATCTTTCAATCTTAACATTGTATCCAAAAAAAGCCCCACTACACCCAATCATGTGTGTTTTCTAAATCCAGCTTAAGAACCAATCCAGGCCACCCTGACTGAAGCCTTTCCTCCACACATTCATTGGAAATTCTAGCTAAGATCAGCCTTCTATCAATGAAAGAACTCTAATCTTCCGAAATTATAGGACCCAACACCTCATTCAACCTACGGGCAGCACTTTGCCAATAATTTTGTAACTTAGTGGTACGATTAATTAGACAAAAAGCTTTCCCTTCAACTGCGCCTTGCATCTTTGAACAGGATTCAGGTTGCCTACTCCAACTAGTTGGAATAGGCATTTTGTTGTTTCTAGACACTCTCTCAAGCATATTGATGATGGGGCCACATGCATTTCATCCACCACGAATCTCCTAATAGTTCGAAAAACTATATCACCTAGCTGACCTCCTTCAGTACACATTTGGAAAAAGTGAAAGAAATTACTCTTTAATATGATTCTTTGTTTCCTTCCCTGGTCCTTTTAAACAACCCAAAAAAAAAAATCCTTCATGATTTCTTCTCAAGATATGATAGATTATTTCTATCTTTTGACGGTAATCTAGATCTCCTGTGATAGATAAGATGAAGAGGATAGGTACAGTGATACAAATATGCCAAAGATCAACTTACTTGCAAATGCAATAGTTTTGTCAACCTTCTTCTCCTTGCCCAGAAGTATTTGGTACCACTATATATTGCCAGCCATGCAAAATGTGATAGGGAAATTAACAGGCAAAGAATTACATGAAGTTCCCTATGAAAATTTCAATGCCACTTTGTCTCAAGGTTGTCGTGTCATTTCGCAAAAATTTCACCAGCAAGCCACTCATATTGCTGCACTTTTCGTGCAACCAGCAAGAGCTAACAACCCCATTGAGGATTTCTTGTCATGTAATAGTTTCTATGAGCTGGAAAGAAGGATGTGAATATAAATAGCATGTTTGATCCATGTCCTAGAGGTATTCCTCTATAATAGTAGTTAATTGTCTGTCCTGGTACACATTTTTGTGTACCTGTATACTGCTTTTTTAAGATATATATATATTATCCTTGCTTACTGATCAAAAAAGAAAAAAAACCATGTCAAAAAATTTAGTAATCAAATATAAATACCAATAAATACACACATACACTATTATATTCTCTATACATAAAATATTAAATATATAGAATAAATTCAATGAAACAAGAAATTATTGATTATCCCAATCCATTCTTAATTCTTTTGTGTAGGATTAGTTTTTTTTTTTTTTTTGATTAGTAATGTATGTATATATATATGTGACTAAAGAAAGAGAATTGTACAACGCACACAAATCCGTGCGGATGTCAACATGACCAAAAACCTCCTATACACCAACCACAAAAAGCCCCCCAAGAAATGATTACCACCCTCTATCAATGCTCATATCCACAATGAATCTTGGCTCATTACGAAACAAGACGTTCAATAATGCGCCAAGGACGACCACCCTTCACCAAAACTACCCAACATCCCATGGTAATTGTGAACACATCCCTCTCACCGAACTCCTCTCCACAGTAGATGTGGAGTAGCACCATCTATACCACTCCCTGACTACATCTGAAAATGAAATATCCATAAACTCTGGAAGAACCGAAACCCATGATGCCACTGCTATCTGAATACTCCCTATCACCTGGTCCATTGTCGACCGACTATCCTGGAAGATCCTTCTATTTCGCTCCAACCATATAGACCACACAATAGCATGAAACACTGCTCTATACATGGTATGGCCTCTTCTCCCCAATCCCCCCATCTGCCATTGAACAAAACAATCCTGAAATGTCGCAGGTAGAACCCATGACACCTCAATCATCTGTAACATCCGCATCCACACGGCTCTTGCAAACTGGCACTGAACAAACAAGTGATCAATGCTCTCCCTTGCTTCCATACACATAAAGCACACCTGCGAGGACAGGGCATTCGTCTTCCATCTTTTCTGGATTCGATCAGCGGTATTAATTTTATACAAGAGGGCCGTCCACAGAAAAGCTTTGATCTTAAGAGGTACCTTGGGCTTCCATAGCCTAGACACAGGGAAAGGCACACTAGTGTATGAAGGATTCTGGCTTATATAACTGAAAAAAGATTTGCAAGAGTAATAGCCAGAAGGAGATAGGGACCAAGTAACCTTATCATAACCTAAAGGGTCAATCACCACCTCCTTAAGAGTATCTAACATCACAGCAATTTCTTCTACTTCGGGAGGACGAAGGTCTCTTCTAAAGGGAAGGTTCCATGATATACCAGAAGGAGTCCAGGATAGGACTTCAGCGACAGAAGCATTTGGATTGAGGACAATAGGAAATAGACGATGGAATTTAGTTGATAATAAGCAACTACCCCACCACAAATCCTTCCAGAAACGAATAGACACCCCAGACCCAATACTCAATTTGACATGAGGATAGAACAAGGATGCTAATCTCATGATGTCCTTCCACGGACAATTTCCAGATGGACGTGCTCTCTGGTTAACGAACCATCCATTATCATTGTTACCATATTTGCTAGTAATAACCAGACGCCATAAACTTTCTTTTTATGTGCTGAAGCGCCACAACCACTTAGCAAGAAGAGAGGAGTTTCGGGCAGCCACCTTGCCCAAACCGAGGCCCCCCTGCTTTCTTCCCAAGCAAACCTTATCCCACCCCACAAGATGATGCTTCTTTTCCCCCCCTCTCTCCCAAAGAAAATTCCTTTGAGCTTTTTCAATGACTTTCACCACTCTATTAGGCATACGGAACAATGACATAAAGTAGACCGGTAAATTCGCAAGAACCGCCTTTATCAATATAATCCTGCCCCCAAAAAAAAAGATAGTCCCTTTTCCATAAAGCTAGCTTCTTCTCTACCCTTTCTATAACCGGCTCCCAAAAACTGAAACTACGAGGCGACGCTCCAAGAGGAAGCCCTAAATATGACATCGGCCAAGCAGCCACCTGACACCCCAAAATTCAGCTAAAGTCCATAGACTCTTGCACTCCTATGTTCACCCCTACCAATGAGCTCTTACCCCAATTAACCTTCAACCCAGACACCATATGGAAAGTGTGTAAAATGCTCTTCAACCCCAAAATATGGTCTCTAGATGCCTCAAGGAAGACTAATGTATCATCGGCAAATTGAAGGTGAGATATCTTTACCTCATTTCTTCCAACCTTAAATTCCTGGATCTCCCCCCTACTCATGCCTACCATGAAGAAATTGTGAAGCACCTCCGCCACCAAAGTGAATAAGAAGGGAGATAAAGAATCCCCCTGCCTGATACCCCTTGATGATGGAAAAAAGCCTTTCACCCCTTAGTTTACTAGAATAGAGAAGTGAACCTTTTCCAAGCACCCTCTAATCCATCTCCTCCACCGATCCCCAAAGCCCTTCCACCTCATTACGGAATCAATGAAACCCCACTCCACTCTATCATAAGCTTTTTCAATATCTAATTTACAAACCACCCCAGGGAGCCCTGATCGCCTCCTACTATCCACACATTCATTTGCTATTAATACAGCATCCAAGATTTGCCTCCCCTCCACAAAAGCGCTTTGGTTCACAAATATGATCTCAGACAACACTCTTTTCAGCCTAGCGAACAAAACCTTGGCAATAATCTTGTATACACTAGTGGTAAGACTTATAGGCCTAAAGTCCTATAAGTCTTAGCAATAATCTTGTGTAGGATTAGTTGATTTATATTTATTGCAAATACAATGAAATCAATTATTTTAAAATGTTATAATATGTATTAAATAAATTTTTATTAATAATAAAAACAATTATTATATTTAATATATTTTTTTTAGTAATATGTGTGTGTGTGTGTGTGTGTGTGTGTGAAATAAAGAAACGAGATGGTTGACACTTGATCCGAAAGGAACAAGTGGTTGATAGAAGCCCCGTCTCCCCATCTTCCCCTCTCATCTATTTCCGGTCAAGGTCAAAAATGGATTGCAAGTGGAAGCTAGGTAAAACCCTTCCCTATCCTCCATCTCATCCATTTCTCTCTCTCTCTCTCCTCCCTACCCTTTCTAGCTCCGATTTTTTTTCCTGAACGATCTTGCAGTCAACTCAAATCAGTATGTTGCTTGTGCCTCATGAAAGAAGGGGGTCTTTCAAAAACCCCATGAAATGCAAAATTTTGCCAGCACCAAAAAAATTTCACTAGCATGGAGTGCCTTATTTAATATAACTTCATGGAAACATTGAGATATGTTTATTTTATAGGACCATTACATTAAAAAAAAAAATGAGCTCATATAAATGTTAATTAAAGCAGCAAGATGAAAGGGGCGAAAAATATACTGAATCAGTCTATTGAAATGGCAGACAAAAGAGTTCCTTGGCAAGCATATGCTACAACTTTTAAAATGTTAAGAACCGTAACAACTTTTCAGTATAACTACAAATAGAAATAATTAGATAGCCTGAAACTCAAGCTACATGCATGGATGCCTTGGAGCACAATAAACAACCACAATCTTCTAATGGTAGGAAAAAAATTTATCTTCTCTATCTATCAATTTACATTCTGAAATTATGGACCTTATTTTTCTTCTCTTTAATCTAGTGACCTTTCATTTTTCCAAGTAAAGCACTGACATTTACTTTCTCTGTATTCTGATTAATTTAATTCACAGACTGCAAGCAATAGTTACCCAGAGATTGTGTTCTTCATTGGATTGAAGGTTGATGTGAACACCAGAATATCACCCTTTGCTTGCTCTATGGCCTCTTGTTCATTGAGGCCCACCACAGAAAGAGGAGGAATACTGCAAAGCAATAGAAACATTAACTTATCATTATCCAAAATTGCAAACAGGAACAGACTTACTTTATAATTAGCGAATTGAGCAAAGTATTAACTTAACAACTATAAAGCACATCTCTGAAAGTAAATATATAAATACATTTCCATAATTAATTGCATTGAATAAATAAACTTTGGGGCTTCCTGTCCATAATGCGAGAACAGATTAAAATTCACTGTAAGTGATTTCACCAACTTCCATTGCTGGCATGTTATTTTTCTCTAGTATGGGTTAAACTATTTTCTTATTCAGTCGTCCGATAGGGGATGGCGACTCTCTAAGAGCAGAGATCCTTGCAGTTCTGATGGGACTTGTTTTAGCCAAGAAACAAGGGTACTAGCACTTTATAATTGAGGTAGATTCCTTTGTGGTGTTCTATTGGACGTCAAAGGAGTTTTTAGGTCCTTGGAAATTGAGATATCTTATTCGTCGTGCACGGTCTTTAGCTACAAGTTTGAATGTCTCATTCAAACATGTACTTAGATCAAGCAATTAGATAGCGGATTTCTTGGCTAAGGCTGGGTTTGTAGAACGAATTTTATTGTTGGTTCCCATAAGGATTTTGGATGCGATATTGCGAATGGTGTAATCTTTCTTTTTCTTCTTCTTGTTTTCTTTCTCTATGACTCCTTTTCGTGAGTCGCCGTTGTATAAATTATTCTCTTCTATGACATTTTATTCTCATGATTCTTCAAAAAAAAAAATGTTGCTGTATGGACATGATTTACTGCAGCTGAAATCAGAATTTATTTCACTCCAAAGCAAGAACAATAACATTGTGTGCATAGTCATGATTGTTCTGCGTGCTCTAACTTCACTAACACAGAATATATGCAATAGCAGAAACAACTTTTCACTCTTAGGAACATAAATGGTAGTGAACATAATTTACAGGTTAAAACATGAATCAAAAGGAAAAAAAAAATAATATGCACAAATAAGATATAAAGTATTTTGTATATTAGATTATTAATTTGTTGATAGATAATAATGCCATTTTATAAATAATCAGAGGAAAGTAACAGAAACAGCACTGGGCATGAACAGTGCCAATAAGGAAAATGAAGGTAAGTAAACATAACAAACAAAGCTCCAGTGAGGGCCAGCTTAAACCACAGGACATCTCATAACAAACAATTACAACAGAAAATCTCTCTCAAAAGCAACTCACTCACTCAAGCCTGCCTCAGTCAAGTCGTGCAATACTACAGCTGATCTATGCACCCATCTGTTCATTTGGGCAGCAATAAACCAAGTAACCAACCACTCCAATGTTACCAGCCAACCTCCATAAGCCAGTTTTCCTTCTTTTACCATTCAATGACTAAAAGGAAATCCAATTCCCCATCGAGTTAGGAAACTCTAATCCTTGAGGCCCAACGATATGGACTCCACTTCAGATCTAACAGCTGTCCCTTATTCAACGTATCCACAATATGTATATAGGAATTCCCCTCTGGTTGCTGGAGAATCAAATTGACCTTGATCCAATTCAATGGATGTGGAACACAGAAAATTCTTGCCCGTATAGGAACTCTTGATGTCACAGCTTCACGTCAGGCTCTAATCAATACTCCAACCAAGAAGTCCCTAAAATTGTCAAATGATGGCACCTACTGTGCTGTGAAAATTTAATCCTCTCTATGATTGACAAACAATCAAGAATATTTGTACTAATTATCCACTTATTTTCATTCCCCCAAATTCAACATAATAATGAATGACAAACCATCTGATACATAATTTTCTCCTTTGGTCCGGAACACTTCAAACTCCAATGGTGTGCAAAATCTTAACACCACAATGCATGACCAATTGTATTCAATTATTTGAATAAAAGAACATCATAAATGATGGGCCACACAGCAATGAATGAGAAAATTATTGATTGACTCCCTTCATGCACATGATAAAAAGGGGAAACAGCAATAAATCTCCATTTTGGATGATGTTGCAGGTGTTTATCTTATCCAGAACAATCATCTAAATAAAGGCCTCAACTCTAGGGGCAGAATGTGCCTGCCAGACCCTAGAATAAGGAAAAGTCAGCCCTAAACCTGGCTGAGAGAGCAGATGAAGGCGAAGAAAGATTTGGATGAATAAATGCCTCCAGGGTCAAATGACCACACTTTGGTCCCCACAGGAAGAATATATCAAAGAACTTGTCAGATCTTTGATTAGAGAAGCCTTTTGGTCATGATAGTAGGATAGGGCATGATGGAAAAGATATTCAAAGAGGGGACAGAATCCAACCAAGAACAACAATATTGGAACAGTAAAAACCTAAACATTATAAGAAATTGGCTTCAACTTAAGAACATGATTTTCAAAACTTGATAGAAGAACTTCAGCCAACCTAACAGATTTCAAATAAAAAACAGAATTAATCCTATTAAATCTGTGAGAAAGAGATTGAGAGAATGAGAAGAACAGAAGAGAAGGAAACGAAAAAATTGGAGTATGAATGCCCATGAAGCTTGTCCCCTTCTCATATTATTCAAAATAAGTGGTTGACAGAAGTGATTGTAATGCCTCTAATTTTTCATAAGAAAATAAAAACTCTCCTGACTAACTATCTATTTTCTATGCTCCTACATCTAGCGTACTGCACTTGTAATTCGTGACTCGCTTCTCAAAGTAACAAGGCTTCCACCTATAAACGTATAATAAAATTTAGTAGTTCGATGGTCATCAATAAGACCTATGCTCTGCACCTATAAAAGCTTGAACCCTCAAATGGCTGGTTATGGAACAGTAAACCTTTTCCTAGAGATCTAGTCAACAGCTTCCCTCCAGAGGTGGCACACCACAGCAGCAAAAAAAGCTCTCTTTAAGAGGTTGAGTGGATTCGAACCTGCGAACTCACATGCTGCCAATTCCTCTTCATTGAATAATTTCTGTTTTTGACCTTGATCATGTTGTAAACCTTCTCTCTACTTTGAAGAAATTCTTTTTTTTATTTGCTGAATAACGAATGTGCGTGTGTGTGTGTGTTTGTGTTAAAAGGATTCTATGTATATTGTACAACCCCTCAATATCGTATACTGTACCACCTCACCAAACCAATAGAGCACATAACTCTCCCCCGCCTAATTTCTGAAATCCTGTGTAAAGCCAAGGAGAAACCTACCCTCACCATCGTAGTCCCTCATCCACTCCAATAACCCTCCCTCCAATGCTCCTGAAAAAAATTCAGTTCTCGAAGATCCCATCTTAGCTAGCCAATCTGCTTCTTTATTAGCATCCTTTGGAACGTGGCTGAACAAGACGTTCCATAGACCTCGTTCGCCTCAAGTAATATGACAACCTCCAAGGACCTGTAGTAGCCCTTAACATCCATGTGATGATGGTAGCAGAATCTCCCTCGATCACACAATCTGTAAAACCATCCTGACTCACCTCCAACAACCCCGCCAGTAAGGCTAGGAGCTATGCTCGAATAGCATCATTCCAACCCCCTGGGCCATAGAAAATAGAGTACAATCTACCCCCTGATCCCAAATTGCCCCTCCAATACCTGACGGCCCCGGGTTCCCAATAGAACATCCATCAAAATTAATCTTTGAAGAATTCTGCTCCAATACCAAGTAGATTCTGAAGGTATAAGAATACACCAGAAATTTCTGTTTTTGATTAAAAGTTTCCTAAACCATTTGACTGATAAGTTCTGAGAATTTGAGACAATGAGCCATATTTGCCTAATGATAGCCACTTGGTTCCATCTTGATTGACTTTAAAAACCAAGTGCTCCTCCACTCTTACTAGAGAACACTGCATCCCATCTTATAGGAACTACTTTCTTCTTCTTTTTGACCGGACCCCAACCAACGGGAACTGCCTGCACAACCTTTCTAGTTCCTTGATAATACCATTTGGCAAAATGTGGCACGAAGGGCAATACACTTGAGCTGATAGGAAGTTTTCCTTCACAAAGCTCGTGATGCTGAGTATATTGTCTTTTGCTCCTTGAGATACCCACAGGAAAACACAATGCTCTTATTGATATTTGGTTTTACACCTGTACACTCAGTCATCTCATTTAGAGCACACATGAAGCAACTCACTGATTCTTTATCTCCATGAGAAAACAAGAACAAATTGTCCGCAAAGATTATGAGCTTCAAATCAAGGCTTTTGCATCTGCGATGGCTCTTGAAGCTTTGGGCAGTATGTTTGCTTATTAACACTGCCAGAACTTCCATTACCAGAAACAAAATGTATGGAGAAATGGAATCGCCTTGCCTTAATCCTTTTACTCCTGAAAAGAATCCTGTAGCCAAAGGATGTGTGATATTTGTCTGAGTTGCTCCTCCATCACAAGTACCAACTTCTTGTACTCCTTAATCAAGATGGATTCCTTCTCAACCAGATCATTTCAGGCAGGCATTTGAAATAGCTTCACCCCCTTCACAAAGAATAGACACTTCCCACTGAAGTTGTAAGTCTCGCAATGTTATTCCTCTGTGAATCATTAACAACAGCTTTGTCACAAATTTCTTTTTGCTTAATCAAGAGATAGTCAAATGATGTTGTTTAAGCCAAGAAGCAAAGACATAGAAATCAACCTTTTTTTTTCCAACTTCTCATATTTAAGAGTAGTCACAACTCATAAGCAGAGCCGCTTTTCTCCCAATTAAGTATCTTATTTTCCCTCGTTCACCAAAAATTATCTCATTGTGTCAGTTTCCTGGCATGCCACCAAGGACCTATCTTGTTGTTTCACTTTACTTGTGCCAGCATACCACCTATGTCATCCGCTATAGTTTTGTGCACCAAGAAAATATAAAAAAAATTTAAAAAACTAGGAAAACCAAAAAAATTATTATAAAAACCATAAAAATTAGAAAAATTTATAACTCAATATATATAGGGCCAAACTAAGAAATTTCTAGACGTATTAAATACAGATAAAGTACCATTTAACAGGACTATTAATTTTACAAGAGTAAAATCCAAAATTATAGCTTTATAATTTTACAGATAAAGTATTTGTAATTTCATTAAAAGCTTGATAATTTTTCGGTAATTTTCCCACCCTCCCTCCCTCTTGTTTTCTTCCCCTTCTGTAAATTAGAGGGGGAAAAAAACATTGGTCATCTTTGTCAATCCCAGTCTTACTCTTTTCTTTTCCCTGAAACGTTCCTTAAATCAACGGAATTTTTGCTCATGCTTGTAAAATAGAGGTGATTTTCTTACCCCAACAAAATTCCATTGGGTTTCATGCTGCAATGGTAAACACTGGTCCCATGAAATCTTACAGAAGTGAAAACAAGATTTCAATTATCACCAATCCCCATTCACATTTCGCACAAGCTTTACTTGGATCACTCATAACAAAAGAATAGAGTTCAACAGTGGTCCATTTAACCAAA
Source organism: Buxus sempervirens (assembly GCA_947561395.2). NCBI lineage: Eukaryota > Viridiplantae > Streptophyta > Magnoliopsida > Buxales > Buxaceae > Buxus > Buxus sempervirens. Next base: position 21,094,145 of record OX387195.1, read on the forward strand.
ACTAGCAGAGAACACAAATTATTAATTCTGAAATAAGAGCTCTGTATCAAATTAGGTTTAACATTTTATATACAGAGGTCTTAGATAATCTACTCAGATGATCTTCCACTTTGCAAAGTCTGTCTGATTGATTACTACATGGTACTCAACATTTTGATGACAATCAAGAATAGAAAACACCAGAAACAAATCTTGATCCAAAATCTGCTGAGTTATGCAATAACCAACCTGATGTCTCTTTTATATCAAGAAAACTCTCTCACAAACACAACCTCCAGTCCCCACATAAACTCTGATTTTCACTTATCAGATCAACTGTTACATCAGATCTTATTTAGAAATCAAGGGTTGCTGATGACACCAAACCCATACTCTTTAGATGTTGAAACCAAACAACAGTAAGGGAACAGCAGAGCCACAGGTGTAATCTAATGACCTGATGTCTTGGCGAACAGAAACTTTGAATGATAATACTAAGGGGAAAAAGAAAAAACAGAACTAAATCTATTAAATTTGTGAAAAAACTCATCCAGAGAATAGGAAGAAGAGGAAAAAAAGAACAAAATTATGTGTTTACTGGGGTGGGGGTGGTGGTTGTGTGTGTGTTTTGTTTGGGGGGAGGATGAATTGGAGTAAGAACACACAAGGCGTTATCCTCTCATCTCATTTAAATAAGAGGTCACAGATGATGTTTCATTAAAATAAAACTATAACCCTGAATCACTAAGTTTCTGCCAACCAAGTTCCATCCAAGCCAAATTTTATTTTAGCAATTGCATACAGAAGGCCCTCCTTATCTTCCCAGAACTGCCAGATGTCATTTTCCCAAGCAAATCTATTCACCAAGTTTTTGATGCGATGATCAAGAATCTGTTCCTATTTAAATAATCCTTCTTGGGGAGACCCCTTCCCACAAGAAGTACCTTTCAATTTTTCCAATCACATTTATTTTTTCATATCATTCAAAAACAGACATGAAATACACAGGAAGATATTCTAGAGTGTGTCAAAATTAGAATAATTTTATCACTGAAGATATTTATGAATTTTTAAATGTATCTGACTTTTCTCAGGTCTTTCAACCATAGGCTCCCAAAATTCTATCATCGGATAATTGTCTGCCAAAGCCCTTGCCAATTATTTAATTGGCCATCGAACATTTTAATACACCAAGACTGCACATGTTTGAAGCCTTCCACATTCAAATTAAAATCTCATTTATGCTTCTATTATAGAGTTTTACGTAAGACTGAGCCTTCTTAAATTAAGTGATGAACACCTCTCAAAGGATCTAATGGATTGTGGCTAGATCTTAGGGATCATTCATACTGGCAATGAGAATGGATTCTTGTCGAACTCCTCATGATGCCTTCTTGCTTGCCCATGAGTCTACAAAAAAATCAACATTGACATAAAGAGAAGGATATAACGAGTCACTTTACCTAACTCCTCTATGCAGCTGAAAAAGTCTCTTCAGGATTCCATTAACCAAGACAATAATTCACATTGATGACACATACTGTCATAAGACAATAATTCACACTGATGACACATACTGTAATCTGTTTCCCTTGCAAGGCCTTTAGGATTCATGATATTATCCAAGAAATCTTTCCTATCCCATTTTAAGCCTTGTCAACATCTAATTTGCAAACAACACCTTTGACTACTAATCTTCACAATTCTTAAAATATGTCATTTGCGATGAGCACCTCCTCTCATCTGCCGATTTTTGACAGGACACTTTGATCAGGAGCAAGTATAGGTCCAAGAGCCACCATTCAAGTGTGTGGATAATGTTTCTTCTAGAGAAGGCCTACACATCACGCAAACTAAGACGAAAGTCCTTTACTTGATTAGCACCATCACTCTTTAGGATTGAAGCTATGAAGATGGAGTTAATTGCTAAAATTCACAATGCTGTTCTCCAAGAACTTCGCATTCAGAAGATTACATTTACTTCATCTCGAATGTTCTTGATAAAATGCAATGGAAAAACCATCCATATTTCTCTCTTACTCAGCAAGACTCCAATCTACTTTCTGACCTCTTAGTCTCTAAACTCACTCCAACTGGAGAACCTTTTGAATTAAAAATGTACAATACAAATCAACATGTATAGAAAAGCTCATATATCATTCATGATTCAAAAATACCAAAGAAAGCAGGCTCCCAAAAAAAAGAAAAGAAAAGAAAAAACTGTGCCCTATTGCATTGATGGTCCATCAAATGTCAACAAAGAACTTCTATAAATTTTCATCTTGATTGGAAAGGAGTCTCTAAGATTTGTAAATTGATCCTCTCATTAGAACAAACTAGCAAGGCCCACGTGCAGTACTGCACGCACGTAAAAAAGGGAGGGAGTAGTTTTAAAACTGCACGTGGAGAGAGAATAAGTGGGGAGAAAGGAAATGGAGAGAGGAGAAGTGGGGTAGTTACAAACTAATTGTTTTTGAACGAAAATAGTGAGTTGAGACACGTATAGCCCTATATTATTGAAACTAAACTATACAGGAGATGGGCATTTTGTGAAAGTTGTAACTTGTTGTTTGGCACAATTGCCAAAAAAAGCGCCTCGCTTTATATATAGTAGATAAATAAAATATAAATATAAAGGGAGGGAGTAGTTTTAAAACTGCACGTGGAGAGAGAATAAATGGGGAGAGAGGAGAAGTGAGGGTAGTTACAAACTAATTGTTTTTGAACGAAAATAGTGAGTTGAGACAGGTATAGCCCTGTATTATTGAAACTAAACCATACAGGAGATGGGCATTTTGTGAAAGTTGTAACTTGTTTGGCACGATTCCCAAAAAAGGGCGCCTCGCTTTATATATAGTAGATTTTTGAACGAAAATAGTGAGTTGAGACAGGTATAGCCTTGTATTATTGAAACTAAACCATACAGGAGATGGACATTTTGTGAAAGTTGTAACTTGTTGTTTGGCACGATTCCCAAAAAGGGCGCCTCCCTTTATATATAGTAGATAAGGTTATTAATAAATTGGAACATTAGTCTCAGCGTATTTGGAAAATGATATCATGGGGCAAAATCTACAAGCATAAATACATCTATAATGAAGAAGATAACCTACCATTTTTATAATTTTTAACCAAATGACAATCAAGGAATTTGAACAACTAATAGACAAAAAAATTATCTAGTTCACTTAATACAAAGTATTCATAGAAGCCATAAGTATATTTGAAAACTTTAACATGATTATCGTTGCAACCATATATTAGAAGAATCTAGAGGTGAAGAAATATATAACTTAGTTACCAGAAGACAGCACAAGGCACATTATGGTGGTCAGGTTTACAAGGTTGCCCCCCAAAAGTAGTTTTCTGCATGAAATAAAATACTGATCAAGACAGAACTATATGGTTACAAATTTAAAAACAGATAAACAACATCACTTATTGAAGATCTGGAGTCTGGACAATCCACATACTGCGAAGCACGTTCCCTCCATTAAGGCTACTGGAGTAAGATTCATTCGATTTGTAACATCACCAACAGCCCATATACTAGGTATGTTGGTGCAAGAGTATTCATCTACCTGGAAAAAACATGATTATCAAATTTATCATGAGGGTTTATGATCACAATATGAAATTATGACATATGTATTGCCAACATGATTTTCTGCAATGTAAGAATGCACTGTAATTCAGTATAACAATAGAATTAAGAAAATCAACCTTTACAGCTCCTGTGCTATCAAGTGCCACACCTACACTTTCCAAGTTTAACCTTTTTGTATTTGGAGATCGACCTGTAATAAGAGAAAGAAGAATGTATTCAAAAGAATATTTTCTCCAAGGATAAGATAACAAAAGGCTATATTGATTGCAATGAGACAAATGAAACAACAGGGATCTTCAATAATTCTCCCTTCCAAGTTCCAACTTAAAGAAGTCCTTAGAGTTCATTCTATACAAAATATAGCTGAACACAAAAGAATCAGTGGACATCCCATAAATACGTGATGATATGACACTCGATACACACACACACACTCCCCCCCCAACATGCACACACACACACGGGAGAATTATAAAGAAGGAATATTTTTTGAGGAGACTGATACAAAAGCTGAAGGAATATTTTTTGAAGAGACTGATAGAAAAGCCTTCAGAAAAGTCTGCCCTAAATCAAAGGAGAAAAGTTCAGAAATAATAAAGATGAAGGCATTAACTTATAAACTTTTAGCCTCCCAGTTCAATGTATTATGTTCAAAAATAGAAATTAAAAAATATCCATCTTTTATATGATTTTCGGATCATATACTAAGATTCTATTAGTTGTATTTTTTGATGTAATGGACTGTATCTTTTATGTTAGGGCTTGCACTCTATGATATTTGGAATCGTATTTGTGATGTTAGTGCTTGTACTTTGTGAAAAAAAATGTCATTAGATGAGTTTTGTGTTGAATTAGTAAATGAACAAAAAATTTTGATTCAGGATGTCAAAAAAAGTTAAAATTTTAACTATATAAATGTTGTTAAATAAATTTTGAGTTTTATTTATTGTGTCGAGCAATAGTTGATTAGAGTTTATGTTTGCTTAGAGAACTATATATCAATGTTTTTGTTAGATGAACTGTTCTTTTTTTCAACTACAAAAAAGAATATGAAAGATCCACATATATTCAAACATCCATACTTGAATATGAAATGTCAAGTACAAGATTAATAGGCACGGAACAATACTATAATAAATAGTAACTTAATTGTAGTACAAAAAATTAAAATTAAAACTTAGTTTATATAAGTCATTCAACATGTTCCACTGATTATAAATATGAGAGAATGAAAAGATGGACAAGCCTATATACCTAGCTCTATACTGTATTTGGGGAATTAAGCAGAGCAAAAATGATTAAAATATTGATGACATCAAATTTCTAGCTACATGTTAGTTCTTCCTTCAAATCATATCAAAGCAGCAAACAAATTATCCAATTTTAAATACCCAAATATTTCTTATACAAACAATAGATTTATTTAACTTTTAATTTTATTTATAATTCTAATTTAATCCATATTTTTAAAATTCCCCTTCTTATTTAATATTCTAAATCATTGGAACATTTTCAGCTATTTATAATCTATTATACAAAATTTTTAAATAATCTAATTTAATTCTTGTAACATAAAAAAAATTCTTTTAATATTTTAAAGATAATCCCAATTATAATAATTTCAATTTACTAATTATAAACCTTAAAAAACCAAATTGTAAAGCATGAAATATAAATGCAATGAAATGTTCAAAAGTAAAGAATCTTTTAAATATGGCAATAATAATTGGTAAATTTTCATCTTTTAATTTTTTTTAATTAAAAATCGGAGGCAACTAATCATCAGCTCATTATTGTTCTTTTGTTGCAAGTTTCTTGGGTTTTATCTTAATAGTAAGTGCTAAATTTTGTTGATTATATGCATGATATTTTATATTCCTTATTTCTTATTATTATATGCAAAGATAGTATATAGTTTGATTACATTATTAACTATTATTGTAATAATGAGGAGAAATGACCCATTACGTATACTTAGTTCTTATAAATTATGATATCAGTGCCCACGTGCAACCCACATGCAGCTGGTAGGAAAACAAAATCTCAGTATGGATCTCACCTTCTTTGAGTCCATAACTTTATTCTCTTCTTCAACCTGTCTTTCAGGGAAAAGTAATTGATGCTTCAAGGTGCACCCAGTGAATATACATATGCCTGAAGCATCTATTTTTTATCCTAACCCAATTTCTAATTCTCCATCATTCCTAAGGTGTCTAATTTAGATGGCCGTAATACACAAAATCCCTCTAATACTGCCCTCTAAGAAATCATGTGTACAAGAGAGACCAAAAAGATACGGGAAAAAAAAAAGTGACCAAGAGAAATCAAAATCCTTGGAACTACGTCCAAGTAATTATTTTCAATGTTTTAATCTACTTATTCTTAATAACCTTGATGTTCCTCTTTCTCTTAGAACAGGAAAGAAATTTTGTATACCCTTTGTAGATACTTGATTTTTGTACCCCTAAAATGAAAAGTCAAACTAAAAGTCAAACCCTGAGGGGGTCAAAAAATTGACTTTTTGATTCAAGTGAATTTGGCCATCAAACTTCATCTCATTGAAAAGAGCACTTCGACACAGTTTCAACGCAACTGAATTTGTTGGAATCAGAGTCCATATGAGGAAGTTATAAGCCGGTCAAACTTTTGGGGAGCAAAAAGTTGACTTTTTGCTCGACGCCAATTCAGCTGCCCAAATTGATTCTAATGGATAGGTGGTTCCGAGCCGATTCCAACGACACCATGTTTGCTGAAATCGGACGCCGGACGAAGAAGTTATGGGCAGTTGAAGTTTCAGAAAAACTGCCCATGTGGCAAAAACAGCTGCAAAAAGCCAAATAAATTGATAAAATAAATAAAAACCATTTAATAAAAGATATTTTAATATTTTAATATGGTAATAATGAAGAATCTTAAGATGTTTTAATAAAATAATAAAAAAAACAAATAAAATCTTTAAATAAGTCAAATTTAACAAAAATTTTCAAATCCAACATTTTAAAAATGTGCTCACCTGTATTTGAAGTACTGGCAGGGCATGCCCGTACTTCAAATACGGGCAAGCCTTCTAGAAGGGGACATGCGTCCCATACGAGCAATGCGCACGAGATTCGCGCACGAGGGCGGCGCGCCCGTATTTGAAATGCGGGCAAGGCGCGCCCGTAGTTCAAATACGGGCAAGGCATGCCCATAGTTCAAGTACGGGCACGAAATTTTGCCTATAAATAGAGGGCCAACCCTCCCCATTTCGGTAATTTGGTCCCCTCAAGCACTTCACCTCTCCTTCCCTGCTTTCTCCACGTCCAAACCCTGCCCACATTCTATCCCTATCAACCCTAATGACCATATTGCCCCTAAACCCTGCCTAAACCCTTCCCTTTCATTTGTTTAGCATGAAAACTCAGTAAATCCATTTTTAAGCCTATTCTGGAAAATCAATAGGAGTGCGGAAGCGCAGCTGAAATCTACCAAAGAACCACAATATATCAAATCAGGAAGGTAATTGCATGGTAACATCTTTGACAGTCTTCTATTTCACGTATATGAAAATCTTTCTTTCATTTTAAATTCTTTGTTTACATGATATTATTCTAACCTGTTTGTTGAAGTCTTGCATGGATTAAGATATCCAACACATTTCCATACGGGAAAGGTGAAGAGTGGGTTCATAAAAAATAAAAAAGGGGAACATGCTAGCTAACATGGTTTGTCCTCTTTAAATTGCCCAATGTAATTCCATCCCCTTTCCTCATTCCCTTCTTCTAAATGCCGCATGTAGCACTAGGGAGTGTCTTGATCAAATGGAAAAGAAGAAGGACTTCATTCCATTGCCAAACACCGGGGAAAAAGAAGACTTGGCTGCATATGAGGACATTTGCACAATCGAAATTGTGCTAGAACCACCAATAGGGGCTGCCGAGCACCTTAAGAAGCCACCCAAAATGATCTTGGCCGAAATTGGCACAAAAATGTAAAATTAGGCGTGCCCGTATTTACAGTACGGTCTGGGCGTGCCCGTATTTACTACACGGGCAGGCCTGAACCGTATTGCATTTACGGGCAAGGCCAGCCCATATAGCAAATACGGGCAGTTTTTAAAATAACTTAAAAAATCAATTTTTCCAGCCCGGTTGGATCCGAACCGGCTTGACCCGACCTTGCAAAGATGTTTGGGCTATTTTTAGCCCATTTGTGGACTGTGGGCCTAAATGGGCCCACCAAGACCTCATGGTAATGGGCACGCCTAATTTTAGGACTGTGGGCCTCAATTATCCAAGGCCACTTGAATAATTGCTAATGGGCCAAATCCAAGCCCACTAAGCCATTAAAATGTATAATTGCTTAAATAACCCAAACCAACTAAAATAGGGTTACCCAATAACCCTACTGAACCAAAGCCCAAACTTGGCAACCCACAGGCCTTCCAACGGGGCCTGTATTCGACCCAAACAACTTAAGTAAAAAGATAAAAAAAAAAGTGAAATAAAAGGGGCCCACACCTCCAGAGGACCCCGCCGGACCCAAAAAGGCACATGCTGGTCTAGGAAGGGTGAATTTGACTCAAAAACCAAGGAGACCCGAGGGACCCGTCAGACCGACGGGGCGGGCCGGGGTGTCTGCAGACTTCCCCAGACGTAACTGAGGACTTAGCTAGATCTCTAATGAGCCGCAGACCAGACTTAGACCCGGATAGGTGAAACCCATGTCTGCCTGCACCTTTTAGGCAGTGGTGACTCCGAAAGTCTCGAGACACGCAAAAACTCCCACGTGCGCCCCGAGTGCGATCTAGATTTAGGTGCGCACACCCTTTCCAACTTCAACTCTTCTCATTGTCTCCCACATATCATTCCTATATATCTTCTAGGTCCACTATTCCTTCACCTTCCACGTTCATTGAAGCTTATAAAGATCCAAACTGGCAAAGTGCAATGTGAAAAGAAATGAAAGCCCTAGTTAAGAATAATACATGTTTAAGTGTTGACCATCCTAAACAGAAGATTCCAACCAGGAATAAGTGGGTCTTCATGATTAATTAGAAAGGCATATGGGTATATGGAAAGATACAAGGTTGGTAGCAAAATGATAAAACAAACATATGGGATTGATTACAATTTGGCCTTCACATCAATTGCAAATATGAATTCTATTCACTTGTGTGTGGTCATTAGCTGCTATGTTTGGTTGGCCCTCCGTCAACTAGCTGTGAAGAATTCATTTCCCCTTGGGGATTGGGAATTTATAGGAGAAAGCCTACGTGTTACCTCCTCCAGGCTTTAAACCTTCTTTAGGTGGACAGAGGTGTGCAGCATGAAGAAATGCTGGAATAAAATAGTCTCCTAGAGCACAGTTTGACAAGTTTAGTAAAGCCGTGAAGCATTGTGGTTTACACAAAATAATACTGATTATACATTGTTTATGAAGAGAGGCAAGGAGTTTTTTTTTATTAGTAATGTAGATGTTTGTATATATATATATATATATATATATATGTGAGTAAAGAAAGAGAACTGTACAACGCACACAAATCCGTGCGGATGTCAACATGACAAAAAACCTCCTATACACCAAACACAAAACACAAAGAGAGACAACGAGTTAGTTACAACACTAACACAATATGATATTGTGGTGACTGGTAATAATGCACTAGAAATTCGAAAGTTGAAAGCTTCTGTGGCCAAAGATTTTGAAATCAATGATCTAGGAACACTGAAATTATTTCTGGCAATTGAAGTGGCAAGATCCAAGGAGTGTATTGTGGGCATAAAGGAAATACAAATTAGATCTCTTGAAGGCAACAGGAAAGTTGGGTGCTAGGTTCGCTAACACACCTATCAACATTAGGTTGTGTTTGGCGTGGTGGAAAACAATGGAAAGGAAAGGAAAGGGCCTTTTAGCAGAAAATTACAGTTCTTTGGAAATTTACTTCTGACGGGCCCACGTTTTCCTATGAACCAAAGTACAAATTTCAATGAAAAGTTCATTCATGCATGCTCCACATGTTCCCCATCTAACACAACTTGACATAGCATATGGAGTAATGTTGTAAGTTAATTTATGCATGTTCCACAAGTTCCCCATCTTGAAGCAACTAAGAGGATTCTTAGGTATCTAAAGAGGACTCTAATCCAGGGAATAATGTTCTTCAATCATAAGCACCTAAGACTAAGAGTATAGGCATAGATAAATACTAATTGTGCAGGTAGTGTATATAATATAAGATCCACGACTTGCTATCATACAACAGTTAGTGGCCATTTAGTGATTGGAGGAGCAAGAACCAATCAGTTGTAACCCAGTCAAGTGCTGAAGCTGAGTATAGAGCCATAGCGCAAGGAGTTGCATAACTATTGTAGGTAAGGATTCTATTGGGCGATTTGGACATCAAAATCAACATTTCAATGAGGTTATATTGTGACAACAAGGCTGCCATCAATATTGCTCACAATATAGTTCAACATGATAGGACAAAAAATATTGAGGTAGATAGGCATTCCATTCATGAGGACTTCTATCCAAAGATAATTGTCTCCCTTCCGTACCTTCAAAAGATCCATAGGCTTATGTTTCAAAAAGTAAGTTGTTAAATACAAGCTTGGTTACATTCTTGGCAAGCTAGCATGTCTAACATTTATACTTAGCTTGATGGGGAGTGTTAAGAAATTAAGGGACTAAATTATGTTTTAGTAAAAGAGCATTATGCAATTTTTAACTCATGTTTATTTAAATAAAAGAACAAGGCTGTCAAAACAAGATAGAACAGCCACCAATTCCATTCAATTATTCTTCTTCTCTTCACCTTCTTATCCTCACTTCTCTTTCTACTTCTCAGGAAATTCTTTATTTCCTATTTCCTACACCTAGATTGAGATTTGATAGTTAGCACCAACTTTTCTAGATGTTTTCCTTCCAAGTTTTATCTAATAGGACTTACTCAATATGAATGTGATACAAAAGCACAAAATCACCAAGAAAAAACCAGATGGCCTACATTTACAATTAAAAGAGATGGAGAGCAAAAGATTATAAAGAAAGAGAGAGAGGATCAATGAGTTCTTATGAAAGTCTACACAAAGGACTCACTTGGGAATTAGAACTCTATCATAAAAGAGAAAAACAGAGTATGTCTATTGTCTACCACATCACAAATGAATACAAAGACAATGCCAATATTATTAAAATTAGAGTAGAGAAAACATGAACAAATGAGAGGGTGTTTGTTAACCTTTTTAAAAACAATTTTTTGGTTTTTGAAAAATGAACCTGAAATTTGTGTTTCGTAAGTATAGGTTTCAAATTCATATTATAAAAAAAAAAATCTAAAAATAGCCTGGTTTTCAAAAGCAAAAATTTCGGCTTTCGAAAAAAATAAAATCGCTTTTCCAGTTTTTTTTGGTGGCATTTTTGTAATTTCCTATTTGATTAATCTAATTACTTAAGGCTTCAGTTACTATTACCATCACTACAACCAAAAGCACACCACTTACTACCACCACTATCATCTGATAGATAAAGACTTCTCTTAAGACATAGCACATGTTAATCAATGCTAAAATATCACATACCTGTTTGTGAGTGAGATGAGTTCTCCATTGTAGCTTTAGGTTTCTGCAAAAAAGGGAAAATGGTGTATGTAGAGAAACTACTCTCTACCCCCTTTTGTGCCCTAAGAGAGAGACAGCAAATGCAACCACTAAAAAGAACTCAATGGGCTAACTCTATTTATAGTGGGGTGAGAGTAGGGGCCTCCACATGTGTTAAAGAAAATAGCCCATCCCATTATGGGCCCAATAGGTAAATGTGGTGTTCATCCATAAACAAATACAACAATCTCCCACTTGGACAACATTACATTTAATCATAACATAAACATAGACAAGCATTCCAAAACCAAAATCAATATGGTGATAAACACTTGTTCTCATACGAAACCCAAGAGACAGTTACAAATGTCTTTAAAACAACAAGCCTTATCCAAAATGCGACCGTAACCATCCAGTCTAGTGACTATACCAACAGGGTATATGGCACCAACCTTATGCCAACAATCACTAGATTCAGGCATACACTAAAACATATTGTCGCTTTGTAGATAATACACCTGCACGAGAGTACGAGACTAATCAAAATGCCTCAATACATAAAGTATGCTTTGTCCATAATGCACGTGACCCAGGCACGAGACCAATCAAAATGTCTCAATACATAAGCATGCCTTGTCCATAATGCGCATGACCTAGGCATAACATTAACATCGCTATATTAATCAAAATAGAATATTAGCATAAAAATTATAGCCATACAATCAATATTTACAGAACTCCCGCTAACTAAATACAACAGAAGACTCTATCAATCCCAAATGAGTCACATGCTCCTTAAACAATTTTGGAGCTAAACCTTTAGTTAGTGGGTCAGCTAACATATGTTCTGTGGAAATATGCTCAACACAAATATAAGACTCAGCTATTTTCTCTCTAACAAACAAATACTTAATATCAATATGCTTGGAGCGAAAAGAGCTCCTAGTGTTCCGAGAGAATGCAACTGCTGTGAAATTGTCACAAAATATCTTCAGCGGCCTCAAGATGGTGTTCACAACACCTACCCCTAAGATAAAATTCCGCAACCAAATAGCCTGGCATGTAGCCTCATAACAAGCAACATATTCTACCTCCATTGTAGACGAAGCTACAAGTGTCTGTTTGACACTTTTCCAAGAAATGGCTCCTCCTACCATCATAAAAACATAACCAGAAGTGGATCTCCTATCATCTGGACAGACTACAAAATCAGCGTCAGAATATCCAATTACATCAAAATGTCAGATCGCCAATATGTAAACACTAGATCTTTAGTGCCTTGCAAGTATCTAAGTACTTTCTTTGCAGCTTTCCAATGGGTCAAACCAGGATCACTCAAGTATCTCCCAAGAACACTACTAACAAAAGCAATATCAGGTCGTGTACATACTTGAGCATACATCAAACTACCCACAACTGATGAATAAGGAATCGTCTGCATTTGAATCCTTTCACTATCATCCTAAGGGCATTGAGACTTCGAAAATTTATCACCTTTCACAATAGGCGCTTTCCCAGGAGAACAAGAATGCATATTAAACTTACTTAGAACTCTATCGATGTAGGATTTTTGAGATAATCCAAGAATGCCACCAGATCTTTCACGAATAATCTGGATGCTCAAGACATAAGACGCCTCACCAAGATCCTTCATGTCAAAATGAGATGATAACATGCTTTTTGTCTCTATCAGAAGCTTCATGTCATTTGCAGCGAGTAATATATCATCAATATAAAGAATAAGAATGATATATTTACTCCCACCGACCTTCAGATATATGCATTGATCAACAACATTCTCCTTAAAACCACAAGAGGTGACAATCTCATCAAATTTTAGGTACCATTGTCTTGATGCCTGCTTAAGCCCATAAATGGATTTCTTAAGCTTACACACCATATGTTCCTTTCCATCAACTTGAAAATTATCTGGTTGTGTCATGTACATATCTTCAAATAAATGTCCATTAAGGAAAGCTGTCTTGACATCCATTTGATGCAACTCAAGGTCAAAGTGAGCCACAAGTGCCATAATAATCCGAAAAGAATCCTTGGTAAACACAAGTGAGAAAGTATCTTTATAATCAATACCTTCTCTTTGGCTAAAACCCTTCGCAACAAGCCTAGCTTTATACCTTTCTACCTGACCTTAAGAATTATACTTGGTCTTAAAGATCCATTTGAAACCAATTAGCCTATAGCCACAAGGTAGTTCAACCAAATCCCATACACCATTTTGACACATCGACGCCATCTCATCATGCATAGCATCTAACCAACATGAAGACTTGGGGCTATCAATGGCCTCCTTAAAAGAACTTGGATCAAAAGACATACCAATATCAAACTCATGCTCCTGCAAATAGACAATGTAATCATCAGATATTGCTGGTCTACGAGTCCTCTCTGATCTCCTCAAAACAACATCATTTGTCCCCATATTAACATCTACTGCAGTGTCAATAACTGGATCATGGGAAACAGTATTGGTTCCCTCTATCAATGATGGTGCAACCAGTGATGGAGGAGTAACTTGAACAGGTATAACAACACGCTCCTCTCTAAAGACAACTTCACGTGGTGCAAAACTTCCACTATCAGTGATATCCTCAAAGAAAATGGCTCTATCAGATTCAATGACTTTAGTGACATTAGAAGGACAATAAAATCCAGAACCTCTTGGTCCCACACAATAGCCAACAAAATAACCAGAAATGGTCTTAGGATCAAGTTTCTTTTGTGAAGGATTATAAAGCCTTAATTTTGCTTTGCAACCCCAAACACGGAAATGATTCAAACTAGGCCTTTTGCATGACCATAACTCACAAGGAGTTTTGGGGACTGACTTACTTGCCACTTGATTCAGAATGTAGGCGGCGGTTTTCAAAGCTTCACCCCACAAGAATTCAGGCAAAATAGAATGACTGAGCATACACCGCACCATATCCATAAGAGTACGATTTCTTCTTTCTGCAGTACCATTCTGTTCAGGAGTTCCATGCATTGTGTACTAAGCCTCAATACCACATGCCTCAAGAAACCTAGCAAAAGGTCCAAGATTTCTACCAGTCTCATCATATCTCCCATAATATTCACCACCTCTATCTGATCTTATTGCCTTGATCTTCTTATTTATCTTAAGCTCCACTGCAGCTTTAAAAACCTTAAAGGCTTCTAATGAGTCCAATTTTTCACGAATGAGCTCAAAATGACCATAGCGAGAAAAATCATCAATGAATGTAATGAAGTACCTATAATTACCCATAGTAGCAGGGGAAATGGGATCACAGATATCAGTACGAATTAAATCTAAAATATCCACACTTCTGCCAACCTTTTGCTTTCTGGTCTTGGCTGGAAGTTTCCCTTTGATACAATCAGGGGCGAAGCCAGAAAATTAGCTTAGGAGGGGCAAACAATAAAATTTTGGAAAAGGGGTGAATTTTCTTTTAGCATATTTGGTTACAAGTGAGGTATCATTACAAAAGAGTGAAATGATTTTTAATGATACTTTTTAAAAATAATTCAGATTCAGTGAGCTAATTTTGGGTAGTTGGACTTTAATGATATTTTTCAAGATATTTGAAAACGAGTGTCATTTTACTGTTTACCAATTACTAGTTCTCATATTAGATTTATAGGTCTAATGATATGACTTACAAGTCTGTAAATTGGATTTAAAAACTCTTCGTTGGATTTACAAATCTACTAAAGAGGTTTATAATTCTTTAAACTAGATTTACAAGTCTACAAAATGGGTTTAAAAGTCCTTAAACTAAATTTTTACAAGTCTACAAAATGGATTTACAAGTCTCATAACATGGTTTGCAAGTCAGTGAAGCGATTGTTACAAGCATTTGAAGTTGATTTACAAATCTATTAATGGAGTTTACAAATCCCTAAATTGGATTTGTAAGTCGACCAATAGAATTTATAAGTCCCTAATAGATACACACTAAGGGCATTGTAGACCGTGAATAGTAAAATGACACTTGCTTTCAAATATCCCTAATTTCCAATCATCTAAAAGCTAGTGACTGAAGCTGAATTATTCTCAAAAAGTATCATCAAAAAGCAATTTTCCCATGAAAAAATATTGGAAACAAAAGTTGGGGGGGGGCAACTGCCCCCCCTGGCTCCGCCCTTAGATACAATCAACACAAGTTTCAAAGTCAGAAAAATCCAAGTCAACCAGAATGCCATCTTTAACCAACCTTTCCATTCTTTCTTTTGAAATATGACCCAACCTTTTGTGCCACAACATAGAAGAGTTTCTACTCATTCTACTACGTTTACAACCAACTACAGCATTCACAACAGAAATATGAAAAGAAGTTTTTATCTATAAATTGGTATCGGAGCCTCCTTCTCTTTATTCATGGCTGTGTATGTTTCAATTCATTGAAATCTCCTTTGTTCATATTCTAGTTAAGCCGTTAAACAAAGAGATGGCATGTAGCCGTTTTTCCTTTTTTTTTCCTTAATGGTTTTCGTCTTTTGTGATTAAGACGAAATCAGAGTTTTTTATGATTTCGTCTTGTCTTGTTTTGAACGAAACCGTGTTTTCTACGGTCTCATTTTTTTTTTTTTGGAGAAACCAAGTTTTATGAGGAAGATAACGTGAAGCCTCTTTTTTTTACTTTTGCGGCAACAGACATTTATTTCTATTGGGACTTTGTTTTTTGTCTTTCCTCGTTTATGGCTGTTTTTGTTTCGGTCTTCCGTCTTTTGTGATTGTGGTTTCTGCATTGTATTCCAAAAGGGAATCACAAATCGCATGAAGTTTTAGGGTTCTGTACTTTACAGATCAAGTAATTTGTTGATTTGTAGCTAATGTCTTCAACTTCTTCATAGTTTGACTTGTAGCATGACTTGTTTTTACCATTTTATTTAATTAAACAAATGGTTTCAAGTCCTAACATGTTCATGAATTGAACAAAGTATTAAGTTTTGATGTGTTCTTATTTTTGGTGATATTGCTCTATTTCTAGATTAATGTAGACAGGATATGAGTAAATTATTATTATTATTATTTTTGTGAATAAATATTTGCTCCACATGGGTTATTTATTGAAAATCGATATTTTTCTTGAATGGTTATGTACCCACCACTCGTGGGACTAGTCATGATAAATTATCGATGCTGTTATATATATTAATTAGGCTTCCACCATAACATGATACTATGATCCATACGGATAGTGAATTTGTCCTGTCGGCAAATCACTATTTTGGTAGGATGTTAAAGAGAACAGTTAAGTGCTTGGTACTTGGTGGCCCAGTCCTATCCTATCGATAAGGGGTCATTTTAAGTCCTTGTATTTGACTATATTGCTTTATCATGTGTAAGAGTCCCTTGTATATATCTTGGGCTCTAGCATAGTGCATACGAGTTCCTTTTGAATTGAACTCTAGTATGGACATAAGATTGCCTAATGGAGATATTTATGGGTGCATGTTTTTGTTTTACATGCATAATAAATTCTGTTATATTCTCCTCAGCTTATGGCAATGCGGCTTTGTCACTCTCTTTATTTGCCATCAAAAGTTTAACGGGAACCAACTATGAGGATTGGTATGAGTCTCTTACTATCAATCTGGCAATCATGAATATGGATTTGGCTTTGAGGGTTGATGTGCCTGCCGAACCCATTAGTGAAAGTTCTGTAGCTGATAAATCTCATTATGAGCAGTGGGTACATTCCAATAGGATTTGTCTTATGATTATGAAGTACACTGTTGATAAGACTATTAGGCAGAGTATAGCTGATACAGAAAGTGCCAAAGACTACCTTGATGCTGTTGGAAAGAAATTTACCAAGTTCGATAAGGCAGAAAAGGGAGCTCTATTAAAACTCCTTACTACTACAACCTATGATGGGGTTAGTGGAGTCAGGGAGCACATCATGAAGCTTACTCATTTCTTTAACAGACTTAAGGGGATGAGACTCATGTTGTCAGATAACTTCCTTGTTTGGCAAGTGCTTGAATCTTTGCCAAGTCAATTTGATGCACTGAGAACCACTTATAATGCTCAAAAAGATGAATGGAACTTGAGTGAAATGACTGCTATTGTAACTCAAGAAGAGGAGATGATGAAGAAGGGTAAGACTCATGCTGCTCTTATGGTGACCCATGACAAAGGGAAGAAGAAATTCTTCAAAAGAAATAGCAACAAGTTTCATAACATGAAGAGATCTTTGAAACCTACTCAACAAACTGATGTCAATGTTCCACTTCTTTGTAGTGTGAATGGTTGCACCAGTATCCAGCCACCAAGAATCAGAAGGCACATCCACCACATTAGACTCCAAACACACTAGTATTGAATGTATACCTTTCTTGTCTAACCAGGCCTTGAACTTCTTACAATCTGCCTTCTTGTGACCATACAAATGACAGAAGTTACACTTCCCTTTAAAACCTTTAGTCTTAGGCCCAGGTGGAACACTCACATCAATTTGTTGAGTAGGTTTCAAAGATCTCTTCATGTTATGAAACTTGTTGCTATTTCTTTTGAAGAATTTCTTCTTCCCTTTGTCATGGGTCACCATAAGAGCAGCATGAGTCTTACCCTTCTTCATCATCTCCTCTTCTTGAGTTACAATAGCAGTCATTTCACTCAAGTTCCATTCATCTTTTTGAGCATTATAAGTGGTTCTCAGTGCATCAAATTGACTTGGCAAAGATTCAAGCACTTGCCAAACAAGGAAGTTATCTGACAACATGAGTCTCATCCCCTTAAGTCTGTTAAAGAAATGAGTAAGCTTCATGATGTGCTCCCTGACTCCACTAACCCCATCATAGGTTGTAGTAGTAAGGAGTTTTAATAGAGCTCCCTTTTCTGCCTTATCGAACTTGGTAAATTTCTTTCCAACAGCATCAAGGTAGTCTTTGGCACTTTCTGTATCAGCTATACTCTGCCTAATAGTCTTATCAACAGTGTACTTCATAATCATAAGACAAATCCTATTGGAATGTACCCACTGCTCATAATGAGATTTATCAGCTACAGAACTTTCACTAATGGGTTCGGCAGGCACATCAACCCTCAAAGCCAAATCCATATTCATGATTGCCAGATTGATAGTAAGAGACTCATACCAATCCTCATAGTTGGTTCCCGTTAAACTTTTGATGGCAAATAAAGAGAGTGACAAAGCCGCATTGCCATAAGCTGAGGAGAATATAACAGAATTTATTATGCATGTAAAACAAAAACATGCACCCATAAATATCTCCATTAGGCAATCTTATGTCCACAATAGAGTTCAATTCAAAAGGAACTCGTATGCACTATGCTAGAGCCCAAGATATATACAAGGGACTCTTACACATGATAAAGCAAAATAGTCAAATACAAGGACTTAAAATGACCCCTTATCGATAAGATAGGACTAAGCCATCAAGTACCAAGCACTTAACCGTTCTCTTTAACATCCTAAGCATCCTACCAAAATAGTGATTTGCCGACAGGACAAATTCACTATCCATATGGATCATATCATCATAGTATAATGATATTGCGGAAGCATAATCAATATATATAACAGCATCGATAATTTATCATGACTAATCCCACGAGAGGTAGGTACATCATAAACACACCACCTCTACAAATATAGCCACCATTACTACCATCATCACAAACAGTTTTTAGATCATGATCAAGGTTTACCGTTTCGGTGCCGATGGGTGTGCCACCCATCGCCCAAAACGAAATTTCGAGAGCATGACTCCGGTGTGTCATCGAAATGATGGAAAAAAAGGGCAAAAAATGAACAAAAACTAGATTTTTTGAATTTTGGGGAAATTTTGCCAGCACGTAGCCCCATTTCATCAATAAAAAATGAACAAATTTTCATTTCCCTCCACTGTTTCGCCCATTTCGCTCAACACGCCGCCCCGTTTGGCCGGTACCCCCCGCCAAAAATCACCAACAATGCAATTGAGCGATTTTCTCCCTTAGAAACGCATCATTACCTCCAAAAAAACGAAATTGTGCCACCGAAAATCATGATCATTAGACTTAAAACACAAATTTTTGCTGATTTGTAAAACCATAATTGATTTTATAAATCGTTGGCAAATGGTTTTTATCTTCACACATTTTGAAATTGGTTTTTAAGTCATTTAAAAAAAACAACTTTATCAAACAACTCTGAAAATTCACAATTCAGATTCTAAAGTAACATAAAATAATGGAAGAACTGATTATGAAATTCAGTGGTAAAAAAAATGTTGATAGAGGCCATTATTACTTTTAGAGAAGAATCACAAAGGAGAAATGAATGTTGGAAGTTTTTCCTTCTCTCTCCAAATAGTTATATTCTCGTCAATTAAAGAAAAAAAATAGAACAGAAAATAAAATTCATGACAAGACACTATTAAAAAAACTTTTTTTTTTTTAACTAAGAACATGAAGTTCAAAGGGTGAAAACAGGAGAAACAAAATCAGTTGCTTTGGTGGCTTTTTTATAGACTACAGCAATAAAAGACAAAAAGGAAAAATAGGCTCTGGATGTGTTAATGACTCGCCCTCCATATATGTTAGGCAACTAGAATTTTCACATAAATTACATAATGCACCCCCGTGAATATGTCTAATAGTTAAAGAGAGTCATGGGAAGTATTAAACATACACAATAGTTGATACACTTCAATTTGATATAATTTCAAATTATCAAAACACATTTGCCATTTAAAGGAGTAGTACTTATCCATGTTGATGAAGAAAAGGTTGATTGTGCATTTCAGACCCTTATCAGATGTCTAGCCCACAGATATCCCTAAAACACTAAGTTGCAATAAGAAAAGCAGAAATCAAAAGAGGTGTAAGAAAAAGGGGGGAAGAGAGATGGAGAAACAAGCAGTGAAACTATGAAAGTATCAAATTTGCCATGAAGAAATTGAAGAATCAATGTAGCAAAAATGGGAAAGAGAAAATGCTGTCGTAATAATGTGCTATTAAATATTATAAAATCCATGACATTGAAACTCTAACAAATATATCTAATCATATATGGAACCATACAAATATCAACCAAGGATGGAAATTTTGCGTATTGCCGAAATTTCGCAGGTGAGATCCAGAGAAATTTTGGTAAAAATTCGCCGAAATGAGGGAATATTTCCCCACATTTTCCCAGTGAGGGGAATAAGGGGAAATATGTATTTTCTTGTTTTTTCATTTGTTCTTGTATGTTTTTTTTTTTTTTGGTTTAATACACTCATAATAAATGCATACATGAGAAAATATAGGGAAATTTAGGGAAATCTGGGGAAATTTAGCCCAATTTCACCAAAATCAGGGAACCGCAAGAAATTGGGGAAATCTTCTTTTCCCCTAACATTTCATGTTGCCGACCTTCAAAATCGAAATTTCATGAAATTTCAAACCATAATATCAACATATCCAGTATGAGTATAATTTTAACTTAGCAATTGTGATTTTCATTAGATATTCCTACAATGAAATAAATGTAAATCCTCAACTCCAAGAAAACAAAAGGCCAATTGATAATTTTTATAATCAATATTAAGTTAATACCATCCACTTAAAAATTGAGAGAAAAAAAAAGTGTAAAATTTGTAAATCAATTTACAAGAACCAAAAAGTTTTCAATATTTGATGTGACAATGTAGATATCAAAAACTTATTGGTTCTTGTAAAAGCTGAACACTGTTGACATCCTCCAACATAGAAGGAAATTCCTTCCTATTTCTCCTCATGATAGCTTTTATGCAGATCTCACAGCAAGTCAATAAACTAATCTATTCCTAAATTGTAGGGTGGCAGCTCACATTTAGAACCACTTTTTTCAGCTACTATAGCAATCTTGGGTTGTGACATGATCAGCCCGTGATATATTCCACAATGGAGATTTCGAGTCTTTGGTCATAGAGGAAGGATCCCGTATTCAATGCTATTTCAGGCTATAGTATGGCATATTTGGAGAGAGAGGAACCTCAGAATCTTTGAAGGATAGGACTACCCTATATTGTCCACGAGGTACTCCATCTTGACCTCAGTGTGTTCTTGGGTTGTGCTGTTAGCCAGTGAGGGCTATCCATGGCAAATATTGCCGGGGGTTGGCATCACATTTATTTTGACATATCACCACAGATGTTGGGATGCATTACTTGGCTTCCTCTACCTCAAGATTTATCAAGCTTAATGCTGATGAATGTTCATTGGGAAATCTTGTTGGGGATAGATCAAAGACGAAATGTCTTTCCCTGGTTTACATGTCATCTGATCCTGTTTTTCAGTACTAGTATATAATATATATCTTCTAATAAAAAAATTTATTTATCTCTTCCCCTAGTTGTATATGAGTCAAAGAAAACAACATAAATAGGGAATTGCAAGTATAACTGAAACCAAAATATGAATATAACACATTAGCAGCTATATGACATGCAAATAATCAAATAATGGAAGACAACAGAGAGGCATACTAAGATTTATGTGGAAAACCCTCCAATGAGAAGAGAAAAACCACGGGGCAATCTAAACAAATATTCTACTATCTCAAAATAAGAAATAGTACAAATATCTCTCTCAAGTTTTTGCCTAAAACTTGAGGTACAACTAGAAAGTAGAGATAATACAATGTTATCTCCCAAACTTCAACAATATGAACATTTCACCACACCCTTCCCTCCCCGTTGAAGAAATCAGCAACTTTGGTAATAGAAACCATGAAGAAAAACAAGCAAAACCCCTTTCCTGAGCACCAATTAAAACCCAAAAGAATCCCCTTTCTCTTCTTCATGTTCAGCCATAATTTTGCTCCCCCCCCCCCCCCCCCCTACTTCGTTCTCTCTTTGATGAAGACACAGGAATTCCCTTAGAGAGAGAGAAGCTCTCTCAATCACGGGTAGGTGGGGTTGGCCTCATCATGGGCCTGGACCCCACCCAACAAATCTAGGTAGAATGTATGAGTGTGGAGTTTTAAAATGCAAAGGGTAACACTCTTCACCTTTTCGGGACTGGTGGGAGTTGGGAATTCGGTAGGGATGGCGACAGTTCAGTTTTAGTTTGGTTTGAAGAAAACTTATTCATCAAAAAAAAAAAGTTTGGTTTGAAGAAAACTGAAACCGAACTGATGTGCATAACACAAATCAAAACCAAATCAGTTTTTCTAGTATAAAACTGAAACCAATTAATACAAACCCAAAACCAACCTTAATAGGTTCGATTTGGTTTATCAGTTTTAACCAATAAACTGAACCATCCCCAATTGGTAGTCTGATTTAAATATATGTATCTATACAGTATATAGTCAGTTTGGTTTGGTTTGACCTTAAAACCAAAACTGTTTAAAACAACACAAAACTGTCCCCAATAGAATTGGTTTGGTCTGGTTCATTGGTTTTAAACAAATCATTGTCATCCCTACAATTCAGTCCACGTGGAAGCGCTAGCTTGCCTTATAGATATAGAGTATGCTAAACAATAAGGGTTTCGTGATCTGGTGTTAGAAGGGGATTGTGCTACTGTCATGGCATGGATGTCTTCAAACAAAAGGTGTTCACGACATCTTCAGCATACCATCAAGAAGGCTTATGGTTTGGTGCTAGAGTTGAATACTTCATTCGACCTAGTACATCAATCTGCTAACAAGTTGGCTGATAATCATGCAAAAACATGTGCTAACAAGTTGGCTGATACTCAAAAGAAACCTCTTTTGAGTCATACTAGGGAGGGACAGCCCCTATGAGGGGCGTTTGCAACTTGTGTATGTAGGTGTGAACAAAGCTGATGTACTTACTTCTGTTGTATTCATAATGACATTCTTATTACTTATACAAAAGAAAAATGCAGACACTTCCTCTACAAAACATTATGGCGTTAACCTATACGCTTGTACTTCCAAAATATGCATTTGCTGTGAAGTGTAAACTGAAACATAATGCCAAAAAAGAGTCAAGCAGCAACAATATTCTTCGAAGTTAAAAAAATGACCAGTTTAATTGCAGTCAACACATACCATAGATCATATTCAGCTGCTAAATGTAGGCTATGAGAATATATATATCAATTGTAACTTGAAGGCTTAAGACTAGGCTGGAAATTACCTGTAGCAAACAGTACAACATCTGCCAACAGTTCATCGCCTTGATCAGTGAGGACCCTTATGCCATCTTCTGTTTTAATCAACTAAATTACCAATAGCAATATCATTATCAAGTTAAATTTCCATACAAACAGAAGTGACTAACAAAAGGACAAGAAGTAATGCACACAAAACAGTACATATAAAATCCATTATATGAAGGGAAATACCTCTAACAAATTTGTCCTGGGGTGCAACTTGATTCCTCTGCCTTCCAAATTTCTTGCAACAACTGCCCTCATTTCATTATCAAAACCTCTACAATAAAATATTCATGGAAACAATCACACAAGCAAACTTTGCATTAATGAAATGAAGAAAAGAAAAGGCAATCGTGACAAATAAGTTCCTGTATGGAATCCCTTTTGACAAACAATAACAATATGTATATACATTTTAAAAAAAAGGAGGGAAAGGGGTAGAATAAGGATGAGTAAGTCCCAACATGTGAGCTCTGATGTTAAGGCATTAACATCCCACCATATTGCTAAAGTAACAGGGTTGCTTTAACATCCCACCATGTGAGCTCTGATGTTAAGGCATTAACATCCCACCATATTGCTAAAGTAACAGGGTAGCATCTATTATTTATGTAAGTAACAAAGTCGATCCTAGCAAAAGAGATGATTCACGCATATAGAATCCAATATGGATATTCTGACTTTTCCAAACGATAAAGAAACCACATAACAAAACACCTTAGCAGAAGTTCCTTTCTGAAAACTAAGTCAACAGAAGCACCCATTCCACGCCATATTGAAGCAAATTCAACAGAAATATACCTAGACAATAAGAAACACGATACAGTCAAAATCATGATCATGTTACACAGATGAGAGTTAAAACAGAAAAGACAAGGGAAAAGAAAAAATATGAACAGCTGGGGCATACCCTCCTCCCAAAATCACTGCGCGTTTAGGTAATTCATCCAAGCTCAAAGCCTCATCAGAGGTAATACCCAACTCCTAAAATCACAAGATCTGTAAGACATACGGAGATTTAAGGAAAAAAAACAAGAGAGAGAGAGAGAGAACAACATGCTTAAAGATTTATATGAGAGTGGTCATGAATTTTTTTTTATGATACAGTTAATTTCAAGAGTATATCATCCTAAATTTGCATTTCCAAAATAATACCCCAAAGCTGGCTACAGGATTAAACTATTAACTCTATCTATCCAACTGAACAGGTGGATAGAAGTCCAAGAATACGTAGTCATTATTTTTTTTTTTATCAATAACAATAATGATATATATATACGTAGTCATTATTATGCAATCATAGTTGCTGCCTGATCTGATGCAAACTAAAGATAGAAACTGACAAGTATAGCTGTGAAACTGTGACTACAATTTTCTTTGGAGATAAGTAAAGAAATACAAATAAAGGTAAAGAATATAAAAATTCATCAGGCTACTACAAGAAAACCAGCAACCAACACAACAAAACATTAAGAAGAAATGCAATAAATGAGGGAACAATCAGAAAAAATGCAGGAGAAAAAAACAAAAATGACTGCCAGGAATCAACCCTCTTCTGCAGTAACTCCTCAAGAAGGAACCCCGCTAACCAACGCTTCTCTATCTACCCTTCTGTAGGTTAGCAGTCTTCAAATTTGTCAGCAGAATGAGGAATTTGAGAGAATGAGACAATTCAATGAACTTACAATGAGACACCACATTAAATAAGCAATTACCCATGAACAGTCCCAAGGCTCGGCAAGTCACAAAAAAATTATGGAGCAATCACCACTGACTTCCAATAGAAAAGATCCAAGGGCTCAGCCCCCAAACAAAAGAGCAACCACAGCCCTGATCACATTCCCCTCTCCTATAGGGTTGACTGAATAACAACTCCCAGCTGATTCCTGAAAATGCCACTAATCCCCAACAAACCTCGTTCCTCACTAGACACCCATCGATGTTTTGGGATTAAAATGGATAGAAGGGGAAAGGCTATCTGCTCTCCCTTTCTTATGGATATCAGTCATAGAAAGGCCTCTAAACTCAAGGTCACAAATTAAGACCGAAGCAACTAGTGTCATCACAAACTCGATGACAGATAAATCAGAAACACCAGAAACCTCTTGTTCTGCTCCTCATATTAAGTCTCAAGTCATGTTCCTTGAGCATCTTACTCGAGGTTTACTGCTTTCGTGCCGTTGGGCATTTCACCCTGCTCAAATCGAAATTTCGACAGCACACAATTGCACAAATTTCTCAGCACACCGCTGCAGAAAATTTCAACCAAAACTCTTTTTTCGATCTTTTTATTTATAAAAAATGCAAATAATGTTTTTGAAATAAATAATTATCAATTACAAGCATAATCATTCATACAACTGAGTAATATAACAAGAATATAATCATCCCAAACCTAGGAGAAGGCAAAAGAAAATAGACGGAATTCACCAAAATGGGCAAAATCCCACCTCTCTCCCCCTTTTAAAGAGCGAGAAGTGTCTCACGCGTGCTAATGGCATGTGGAAGAGGTTATTATTATTAATTTTTTTTAATGCATTCCACCAACATCCCACTCAATTCAAGATCAAGTGAGATTAACCCCAACCCCACCCAGTGCGCACATCAGAAAATCTTTGCACCGAAATTTTGCAAGCTGTCAACACTGATCTTCCTAAGGCAAACCTTGAGGCATGATTAAACACCTTTTAGAACACCTTTAGATTTTTAACAAAGCTGGATAACAGGATTCAAGATCCTCCAGATCACACCTTAACCTAAGAGGACTCTCAAAGTATTTAAGATGCAGAATCTCAACACAACCAAAAGATGAGTTAAATGAGCAATCTCCTTTAGATTAATGCTCAATCGTGAAGAACAAATCAGACCACCTAAGAATTTAACTTTAGATATTAATAAGCATCAGATGACAAGCATTTCTGCTAAAGTGTCATCAGCAAATCGAAGATAGGAAGTTCATCACAAATTTCTCATCAGGTTGAAGATAAGAAATATATCTCTCACCAGAAACCAGTTAAAAGGCTCGATTTCTTTGCCATTACGATCATTCAACTAAGGGCTTCAACAATAGTAGTGAAAAGAAAAGAAAATAAGTGATGTCCGCATCTAAGTCCACCTGTGGCCTACAAGAAACCATTGATTCATCCATTGATCAGGACATAGAAGGTAGCCAATGCATCTCAGCCCTCTTCGTCCATGTTCTCCACCTCCTATCAAACCATAAAGTACTTAATCCAGGAAATACATGCCATGACCCATATGCTTTTCAAATCCATTTTTATCAACAAGTATTCATTCGCTGATCTTCTCCTGGATTTATTAGCATCAAGGATTCAACTACCTTTAACAAAATCTCTCAAACAACTTCACATCATGTTATCATGGTGTACAGTTTTGATTCATTTTTTCTGAAGTTGCGATGCATTTTACAGCTGGAAAATCAACAATTTGAAATTTTGCAATTTTTCGCAGCGTTCCAGCAAACAAGCGAAATAGAGGGGAACACAAAATTTTTTTCGCGATTTTTTGCGACATGGAGACAAAACTTGGCAATTTCTTCCCAAAGTCAAAAAGACTCCCAATTTTTTGCCTTCGTCGATTTTTCTAGCGTGCTGCTGAAATTTCATTTTGTGCCATGGGCGGCGCCCATCAACACCGAAACGGTAAACCTTGCATGTTATTTAAATGACATATTACTGTAACCAATATATCCATTCAATTATATTAGTCTTTAAAATTCACAATTTTCTCATTCTCTCTCTTTTACAAGTTTTTAAGCTACGTAGCAGCATCTTGACTCAATTTTGACTTACATCTGAAAGTTTCAGGTTGCTAATAGCTTGATTGCTTTGAAGATAACAGTTATTAACTAAGCACAATAAAAAGATATAGGATAGTCATGATCAAGGATGGCAAAATAGAGAAGAAATAGCCCATGGAGTTTATTTACCAATGAAACTGTTACAAACTATTATTCATTCAATCACAAACTGAAGTGCTTTGACTTTTTTGCTTGAGTGTGACTAACAAATTCTACGTTGAGACAATGGTTAATGTCAACTACAATATTAGGCAATAATCTCCCAACCAGAAGAAGATCACCCTTTTTGTTTCTTGAATCGAAAATATACAATGTGCA
This sequence comes from Buxus sempervirens, assembly GCA_947561395.2. Classification (NCBI taxonomy): domain Eukaryota; kingdom Viridiplantae; phylum Streptophyta; class Magnoliopsida; order Buxales; family Buxaceae; genus Buxus; species Buxus sempervirens. The sequence continues at coordinate 21,121,555 of OX387195.1, forward strand.
TAAGGCCGGCCATAGCCAGGTCAAGTGGAAAATTTTATAACAAATCATCCACTCTGTTTAAAATATACAAAAACTTTCTATGCATTTCAAGAGTTACCTGCCCAGGAATATTTGGGCGTTGCGCCCTACTACCAGTTGCAATCAAGATATGCTTTGCTGAATACTGAAGTTTAGTTCCATCTAGTTGTGTCAGCTCAACTTCATGTGGACCAACGAGCTTTCCCTCTCCTTCAAACATTTTAACCCCAGCATTTGACAATAGCCGCTTGTACACACCATTTAATCTGACTATTTCCTGTGTCTGCAATGTCAAGAATAAACAAATGAAAAATGAATTCATGCCAAGATTTGAAATAAAGGAAAATGGCATCCAGAAAAAGAAAAGACACCTCATATATAATTAAGCCAATGAGAAACTCTATGATAAACCATCATGGAAAACCACACACACACACTGGCAAGCCATAAGGAAGGAGAAGATAGCCTTATGGTTGTGCAACTCCATGGTATCCATAACAAGGGTGGAAGTTGGATATTCATGGTGGGTACATGTATGTCATGCTTGTTTGCGCATAAATTTTGTATTTTGGAGTTTCTTTCATAGAAAGTACACTTAGGAACTCATACATCCTAGTTTTATGACTTGCTCAAGAGACGAACACCAAGACAGACCTATCTAATTCAGAGAGGTATACGAGAATCATTATTCTTGGAGAGTTTAAAATATGAACAAATCTATAAGAAAGCCAGAAACCTCCCCACGACATCTCTTTCCAAAAACAAACAAATATATACAGTACGTGTGTATGGGGCTTGTAGAGGTCACAATATTGCATATGTAGCTAATCTAGATGGTTCCATAGCAGATGAATGGCTAGGATTGGCCAGATCATTTGCCCACATGACAAACTTTTCTTCTCACAACACCAAACTGTAGCTGTTCTGACAAAACAGCATGATTTTTGCCTTCCTTTTTTTGACCTTCTGATGGATATTTTTATTGACCGTAGTATGCCTAACTCTGAGTTATGAAATCCTAACTCTAAAGAGACCTTTTCTACCAAATCCTTCTTCTCTTCTATACATCATGGTTTAAATTTTAAAACTTTATCAGATACTGATAGAGTATAGAGCTGAACATATCAATAATATAAAGTAATATGTATTGGCCAATAGTTGAAAGAGCCCCTGATTCCACCTAATGTTTGAGCTTGATTCAGTCAATACCATAAACCCCTCAATGCAGGATTCCCCCTCCCCAGTCTTATCTTTCCCTTCCCATGAAATATAGAAACCTGCAATTGAGATCAATATGATAGAAGATTTAGAGAATGTATCTGGCGAAAAAAGCTCATGTAGAATCTTGTTTGTTTTAAAGCTAAAGAAATCACCATCTTGTTGGCTTATAAAGCTGTAAAGAGGAACATAACATCACTATCCTTTTTCTTTTTTGTCAAAAGAATTCATTTCTCTACTTGTTAAAGGATAAAAGGGAAAACTAACAATTTTGAGAATTACAGAGCTTGGAAATAATGACATTATTAAAAGACTAAAACATATAAGAACCTTATTATCCAAAAGCTTTTTCCAGTTGAAATCAACTTTCTCATTCAGCTCCCAGCCAAAGCTTCTTGCATCCTACAAAATATAAATCACAAATACATCAATACACGCACATGGTTACTAGCAACACAACAAACCATACAGCTAAGTTCAATTGATCTTGATGAGGACATATATCACAATATAAGCAATGAAGAAAAGGAAATAGTGAAAAAGCAGAATTTAAGACAAATAAGCAATGGAAAATTAGTTAGAAAATAGTTGCTAAAATAGTTAAAAAAAAACAAAATTCAATACAAATGTCCACAAAGAGTAAAGAGACAGAAAATCCAAGCCAGTTTCCAGAAAAATTAAGAAAATAGAAAAGCTCCAATTATTTAAATATATAGGCTTCATTATTGTTGCAAAAAAAAGGATTTTAGAAACCTTTACAATTTATAAGAGATTTTCATGTGTTTGTTACAACATAAAACCAGCGTTTGCCATTTCGCGATATTTCAATGAAATTCCGTTTTTGCAAGGTCAGCGACATGAAATGTATGGGGAAAATGAGATTTCCCCAGTTTCCTTGATTTTGGGCGAAATTTCGCAAAACATTGGCAAAATTTGGCTAAATCTGGTGAAATTTCCCCAGATTTCCCCATATATGCATTTATTATAAATGTATTAAGCCCAAAAAAAAAAGTTAAAAAAAAAACAATAAAACACACCTTATTTCCCCTCACTGGAGAAATGTGGCGAAATATTTCCTGACTTCGTGAAATTTCTTTGGAGCTCCCCTAGCGAAATGTCCGTATTTTCAAAAAGACATAAAAATCAAAATTCCACTATCAAAACCACCATCTTGGACCCCATGACCAAGAAGACACTTGATGAGTTGGAATTGCTGCCACTACATCCATCATTAATATCATCACTGATGCGATGTCCACCATATTCACGGGCACTAACAATATTGAGACCAAACAACCAATCCATCATATCCACTTTCATCATAATACTATATTTTCCCTCTCTCTTTTTTCATCTTTTTTGTGTTTGTCGTCAATGGAGTTGCTATTTTGAACCAAGTTTCAAGAATTTTTCCTCATCCATTTCTTTGAATTCCAATATAAAAGTGAAAAAATAAGATTCCATCATTTTCAGTTTCCCAAAAAACAAAAAATAACAACCTGTGAAGTACATATTTTGAAAATATTATGCTTCACAATGTAAAATCTTTAGCCAAAAAAAAAAAAAGGATCAATATTGCTTTCACCCAAAGTAGTAAACAGAAACAGATAATACTGAAGAAAACTATTGAAAATAATGTTAAATCCTTCATATCCTCTATTAAATATCTTAAATTCATCCAATATACTTGCAAAACCCTGGAACCCAACAGAATCACCCATTATATTTTTACCATGGGGCAAATGCTTCACTTAAATGCACTCAAATACCCACCAGAAATGATTAGAATATACAACTATAAGAACAACAAAATGCCTCATCCAATCATCCTTAATAGTTGAGGTGGGTGACATGAATCCTAGTCATCCATCATAATCTGTCAAAAACCATATCTTTAATCAGATTAAATGTATCCAAATCACTTTTGACTAACTCCATCTAAAATCCTTTTTGTCTTCTTCTTGCAATCTTCAATCCTTCAATGCACACCAACTCACACTTTCTCATAGCTGCCTCCCTAGGCCTTCATTTTACATGCCCAGACTATTTTAACTTACTGTGCTTTTTCTGATCTCCAATTCAAGCAAAATATATGAAGTCTAAGAGATTTTCATTCCTTAGCTTATATTTCCTAGTCTTTCCACACATCCATATCAGCATCCTCATCTTCGAATACCCGTCCTTTGCATATGTTGCTTCTTAGTTACCCAACATTCTAGTCCATGTAACAAGAATATCACAGTGCAATATTCAATTAGATGGAACAACTTCTACTGAAATAAAGGATTTACTTTATTATCAGTCACAATTCCAAATTTATTACCATATTAGCCGTTTTCCCAACACCTAAAATTAAGTAAATAAATATTAAATAGAGAAATATAGCTATCAACCATAAAAATAAAAATAAAATTTTTTTGGCTCAAAAATTATATCGAAAGGCAAGAAAAACACAGCCATTGTAAAAATCAAAGGGTGATTTGTCTGGAGAAACTAGAAAAATAAAGAACCAAAATGAACTCCACCAGAACGCTGGTATCAGAATAAACTAAGTATATAACTGATAAAATTTCATATATCACACTAAGGCAAGGTTTATTCCAATATACGCATGAGAGTTAACAATGCAAAGCTTGCAGCCTGAAAATTGGTTGCAAAACAAATAAAACAAAAACACCAACAAAAGCAGCAAGATGTTGACACCTTCTCTTCAGCTAGTCATTATTACAAGGAATCAAGGATAATGGTTTGTTTATTGATTTATTTTCAGATACTTGAAGTCAAAAGAATCTATCAATACCAAATTTCCCTTTTTGGTCAAGGAAGTGAAAAATTTTCAAAGAATTTAAGAGTCTAATCAAGCCAAGTAGTAGAGGAAAGTTGATTATTTATTACAGGGCAACTTTTTGATCCACTGTTAGCCAAATGTTAATTTATCAATCCTATTACCAGTCTAAAAATGGAATTTCAAGGGTACCTCTAGATTCAATGACTTGCATTTGAAGGTAACTCTGACATATATCTAACAAAGCAATCATAACCAGGTTTTCTCATAAACTGCAGATGCATTCTCCTGAATCCTTTTTCTTTTTGTAGAATAAATTCCATATTTACCCATAAAAGAAAATAACTGCCAAAAAGAAACAATAAATTTTTCTGATATGTTTCTTAAAACCTCCATAAAATTCACTTATGTATTTCTGATTTAAATCACAATCTTACCGCAAGTTCACCTCCAAAAGATGCTCCATACACCAAAATCTTTTTGGGAACACATCCACGAATGACACATCTACAACACAGATATAAAAAAATAATAATAATAACAATCCAATTAATTCTAGAAGTTGCATTAATCAATATTACTGACAATTATGGAAAAAATCATCTTTCAAGATGAATACTAAAAAATTTTATAAAAATAAAGATTCGTGTCCTAAGTATACAAACAATAGAGAAAAAGGCTAACAGAGGAAAAGAACATAAAAACCAACCAGGGATACGCTGTGCAAAAGGGAAAGAAAAAACTCAAAGACATTTCTGCTCCTAAGAGAAATGCATCCCACATTTATTGACTCACAAATACAAGAAAATACGAACTAACCAAAACTTCCAAGGTAAAGGGGGAAAACTAAAGCAACGGTGCACCACATCAAGAACAAGAATGAATATTAAAATGCATCCTTAGCAAAAATCTCTATGAATTTGACATATATTAGATATAAACCTGTATGAATAACATCTTCCAAGGTTCCTTTTCCTTTTCCGAGGGGGCAAATGATTCACCTTTTTTCTTTTTTATATCAACAAATCCAAGTAGTTCAAGCAGCACAACCCCAAATGTTGTTCTACTATACAAATCTATTGAAAACCAGATTATTGACTTCATCTTGATTCATCTCAACCTTCCTCTCAGATTTTTCAGATTCTTTAATTTGCAATCTCTAAGTACCTGCTTATAGGTTCTTCTCTAGGTCTCCATTTTACATGCCAAACCATCTCAAACCACACTCCTTTATTCTATATCCTATTGTGTTTACTCCTATACTATCTCAAGTACATCTGTTCCTTGGCTATCCTAATCCTTCTACATGTCCATCTAAACATCCTCATGTCAGTTATGTTGCTTCTTTGTTGCTCAGCGTAATGCTCCGTGCACCATAGCAAGCATAACAGTCTTACTAATTTCCTTTCAGATTGATAGGAGCATATCTAACAAATAAAGGAGTGCCTCACACTTGAAACATCCAGATCAAATAGAGTTAAGACAAAAAAAGGAGCAAGGGAGCAAACCTGTTGTAAATTGTAAAACCCTAGATTTTTATTAATAAAATAATTAGGATAAAATAAATAAATTAATAATTATTATTAATATTGCAGGGAATGAGGAATTGGTTCAATTCGGAGAGTTGCAAGGTGACCCGGAGAACTTGGAGAATTAAATATAAGGTGAGTTTGTATTTTAGTTTTAAGATTATTATTATTATTATTATAAGCTATTTAATAAATAATTAATTATTAAAAAAAAAGGGTAGAAATATTTATTAAGTTGGCCGAATCATGGGAATAGTGTGCTCGACTAAGGCCAATTCTATTGAGATTTAATATATTGGTTTGAAGAGTAAGAATGTAAAAGGCAACGTAAATTAGGGATAGTAATTCTAGACGAAAATATAAAAAGGAAAATAAAATTTTAATTAGAAGTTTGCTATTCACAATAGAGAGAGAGAAGAAAAAAAATTGCCACAACCTTTCTTTTCTACGTTTGGAATTCTAGAGTGATTGATTCCCATTGCTTTGGCTTTGATCAGACCAAAAGGAGAAGAAGAAGTGATTTCGTGGGGATCTAAGGTAGGAGAATAAATCAAAATTTCAATCTGTGGATTCACATATGGTTTAATTGTTAAAAAAAATATTCTAGACTTATGTTTATAATGATTTAAATCATAAACGAGTTGCTGTGTTCGTTTGGAATATCAAAAGAGTGGTTTCCGAATTGTTTGTGAAGGATTTAGTCTAAAAAGAGAGGTAAGTAGCCCCTTACAACTTGCATAAACAGATATGCTTTGGTTTATCGAAGAACATGTTTAAACGAGAGATTTTTCTGGTTGTTTGTGAATGATTTGTTATGGAAACTTGTGTATTGATGTATTTGATCATCTGAAATAACTTAGAGTGTTTAGAAGATAAAAACCCAAGATTTGGAAGTGATTCGAAGTGTTAAAATTCAAGAAAACATGTTCGAAGTTAAAAAGTTGTGATTTCCAGAAATTTACGAAAAACAACGGACGCCTGCAATGACGCTCGAGCGTCACCCCAGGCGCCATGCTGTAAGGAGTGGACGCTTGTCGTCACTCGAGCGCTACTCAAGGAGCCCCGCCTATGTTTTTCTTAAATTCTGAAACCCGAAAGTTAACAAAATTTGGAAAACCGAGTGCCCGGGAGAACGCTTGAGCGCGATCCTGAACTGCTGAAACTGGAAAAGTTGATTTTGTATGAGCGCCCAACGCTGCTCGAGCACTCTTGACAGTAAATTGATATTTCTGAAATTTTTCTAGTTTTTAATTATAGAATTGTTTTTATTGAATTCCAACTTATGTACCAATAAGATTAGAGTGTTTAGAGATTGTTTACACTAGCCGTTAATTAAATCGAATTTTTATAAATATTTTGGGTACGTTCTACTGAAATAGCTTTTATGCGAGTTTATCGTTCCAAACTCTTTTCTTTTTGACTTTATTTGATTTTATTGGTTTATACACTTATATTTCACCGACCTAAAGATGTTTTCAGTATTACTATGGCATAATTATTATTTTCCTCCGTATACCTCGGAATAGTTATTCTCACTCATGTAGCCTGAGTTTGAGACTTGGATTTCCTCCATGTATCTTGGAGTTGTCTTGTGGATTACTAATGTTGTTTCTAGTATCTAAATTGATTGGTTTTGGTTTACCACTGTTGAGTGGGCTTAGCTCTTACATAGATCCATAGAGTAGTTAGTAAGTGAAATGTTATTATAGTTCAGATTCTGTGTCATAGGCATTCCATCATCTTGATGATGGTACCGCTCCTGAATTGGTCGGTTGCTACGTCACCCACTCCTGGATTGGTTGGGTCGTACATGCTAACTCACTCCGGTATCGGTTGAGTTCTTCTGTTGGGTGTTAAATAACCTGACTAGTAGCGGCTGGTCCACCTATAAATCAGTTAGGTAGCATATTGGCAGAACTTGTCGTTTCTCTATTTTCTATTTCATAAGTCCTGCGAGACTTATTGTGAATGCTTGTTTTTTAGATTTAATTGCTGGATTAATTTGATTATTCGTTTGCATATTTAGAATTGTATAAATATTTCTTTTCTACATGGCTACTTGCTGAGATTTTATTATCTCACATTGTTTTATAGGATTTGTTTTCAGATTATTTTCGTGAGGACGTTGCGGAACTTGATTCGCAAGGGAACTATTCTGATTACAGAGAAGAAGATTACTTTACTGTGTAGGATTAGGGATATTTATTATTTTGATGTTCATTTGAGTAGGAGGTTTATAGTAGTTGATCATGGGTTATTTTAGAGTACTGTAGTTAAACCCATATCAGACAATTTTATTTGATGGTTACTGATGATTGGATACTTTGATTTATGTAATCCACGTTTTTATTTAGATTTCATATTTTCCTTCCACAGTCTGATTATGAATAAAGTTCAATTTTAATTATTATCTGGTTTAGCATGCTTTTGGGTCACTGTTAACTAACACTCTGGGTTTGGATATGAGATCCGAATCTGGGGCGCTACATAAATGATATGCATACATAAGCTTAGCATAAAAAGGTAGTTGATGTGGTAAAAATATAGACCAAAATTTTAATAACTTAAATCTCAACAAGAAAACAATATGTAATAAGCAAACCAGACCTTACTAAGTGGCCCAAAAGCACTCGATTAGCATTCTCAATTAATACCGATAGTGCACCTCCTTCTAGTCAACAATAATTTGGCCTTCTTATCTCAGGAAGGAGGTAACTTGATAAAGCATCTACAACATGAAAGAACCTACTTCGTTGAAAAATACAGTTCCTCGTAAAACTTAAAGATTGTTTAGGCAACCAAAAAGTGGTGCAGAAAAGCCAATCATTCAACAAATCAAAAGAATCATTGAGCCTATCATACAATAGTTTAAACAAAAATGATAAAGAAACAAATAAATATGGCTGGGCAGTGCAGATTCCATAAGCCTGAGTCATGAACTTACGTTCCACCAACTCCTCCAATAACTTCTGAGCTGATAGGGTGAAATGGAAGTTCGCAGATTGCAACCTGGAAACATAATTGCAAGAGATGATTAGTGTAGAGTAAAATATAAATGCTTTCACTGGAGGAGAATTGAAAAAAGTGAAGTGAACTGACTTACTACAACAATGAAAATTAGAATAAACATATAATACAAACATAAAAATATAATAATAGAAAATAAAGCCCTATCAAACAACTGGAAGCGGCATAAAAATTAGTTAAAGATTTATGAGAGTCAACCATAAATGTGAAAGAATGATGTATTGAAGGTTTATTTGAGGACATTCTTCAACACATAAAGCACAGTGACCTCATTATCTATACTATTATATAAAGCGAAGTTGGGAAATTCTGGCCTGACATTTGGTTTCTTAGCACACCCCCTTGAATGTTTAAAGGACATCAATGTCCCCTAACTATCCTATGCTTGTGCTTATCTCTTTAAAATGCCCCCAAAAATTTAAGAGACAATTATATCCCTTGAATATTCATTCCCAACTAATTTCTGTGTACATGCATACCCACTAGAAAAGTAATAAACTAACCATTGAGACTTGATCAGCCTTTATAATGGTTATAACCAGGGTTTTAAAACCCATTTATTTACCAGCCAGTAAGGACACATACCAGCATTATTTTCAATAAAAACCAGTTTTTTATCAGAATTTAACAGCACAGGCCTCGATATTGTCGAGATTAAAAACCATTTTACAATAGATATGGGAGCAAATAAGAAAACAGAGAAACATGTGAACTCATGTTATTCTCTTTTTTTATGAGTAATGAAGCTTTCATTAGATCAATAGAAGAAGATAGAAACCCCACAAGAAGTGGGATCACCCCAAAGTACAAGATGTACCAAAAAAACATAAAAACATAAGAAGATACACTATGGGTTATCAACATATAGCTACATCCAAAACCACCACCAAAAAGATATACCACCCCACACTACATATAGATTAAAGTCATCCAATTCCTGATGATGTCCATGGATGAATATGAGTCAAAATCCTTCTGCCCTGATGCCCAAAAAGCCGTCAATGAAATCACTTGGTCCACCACATAAGATCTTCGCACCATCTCGCCTTCAAAAATGCTCCTATTACGCACCCGCCATAGTGTCTATAAAATAGCAAAGAACGCTCCCCTATAAAGCTTCCTCCCTAGTCTACCAAAGCCCATGAATCTCCACTGGAAAGCTAACTCATGTACGGTGTAAGGTAGTGCCCAACTCACATTTCCTAAGTTGAGCATATGTCTCCATACGTGATTAGCAACAGAACATCTAAGTAGGAGATGATCCACGAACTCGGCCTCCTTCATACACATCAAGCATACCTAGGGAGACAAAACTATATGAGACTGCCGATGCTATAAAACATCCAATGTGTTAATCTTATAGTGCAAAATAGTCCAAGAAAAAACTTTGACTTTTGCAGGAATGGCAGCCTTCCACAAAAACGAAATGGGAAAGGCAACAGAAGGAGATGATGCAAAATTTGACAGATGAGCAAAAAACGAAGTAACAGTAAAGCTTCCACCAGAATTTAGTGCCCAACCACGCCTATCAGAAATGGAAGAAAAAGATAATGAAACCTCACTGAGATTATTCAATAAACTTGCCAACTCAACAAACTCCGCAGGACGAAGGTCGCGCTTAAAGTTCAAATTCCATTCGACACCATGAGAAGAAGGAGAAAGAATCTCACAAACCAAAGAATCAAGTAATGCACAAATTCTAAAGAGCCTAGGGTATTGAGAAGAAAGGACTTGACCCCTCCACCAACTATCAGACCAAGACATGATGAGATTGCCTGAACGCAACTTTAATTGAAGCAATGGAAAGAAAACATCAGCAAGGCGTAAGACCGCCTTCCATGGACTATGGCCCCGACTTCAAACATCTGTTTTTACCTCTATTCCATTATGATGAATCCCATAAAAGTTTGCCACTACCTCACGCCATAATGCCTCCCTTTCCTCCCCAAAACGCCAAAGCCATTTACCAAGTAATGCCTTGGAATAAAGTTTTTACCTCTATTCCATTATGGTGAATTCATGTTATTCTTCCCTGTAGCTTTTGATTATTTTTACAAAAACATGGAGATATGATGTTGCATATTTAATCAATTGAGCAAAATAAAACCAACAGAAAAAAAAAATTCAATTAGTTTTAGGACAAAGAAAAAATTTTAAAATTCAAATCCAAAAAGAAATTGAAAAAAAAAAAAATTTAGTGACAACACAACTGCAGACTATACTGGAGAATTTGATATTTACCTTAGCTCCAAAACCAGCTGCTGTTCTGGAAGCACGAACCCCACCACTGCCAGCTCCAATGACAAATAGATCAAAATCATAGTGAGTCTCATCATTAGAGCTGCTCAGTTCATCGTCAATAAGCATCTTTCTCGACATGATTACTGGATGAATTAATATTGAATAAACACCCTAAAGAAAGTAACTACATCAAAAAAATAACAAATATAAGAAAATAAAATGCATTATTAATCATCAAAGCAATAGAAAAATCTGTGTAATATAATTGTACCATTTCCATTGATGTTTGAATGATCATAAACTATATTACAAAAATACATCTATCAGAATTCTTCAACAAACGAAGAAAAAAAATGAAAGCATTTTCAACTTGATGATGGATCGATATCAACTTTATGGTCTCCAAACAAAAAGCGGAAACTACAAACATTTCATAAAAACTTAAAGAAAAAAACATAATATTCAATGTATTTAATAGATTATTTTCTTTTATTCATTTTGTGTAATGATAACCAGATGAAATGGAGTTTGAAACGCGCACTTACCGTTGTGAGTTTGAAGATCATCGAATAGGATTAAAGCATTACCATATTAATGAAAAAAGTTGAATTAAACAATTGACAATTAAATACATCCGAATCTTCAAAAGAAAACAAAAACATAAATTCGAGTATGGATCGATGCATATCAACTTCATGATCCTTAGCCTAAAAATTCCAAACAAAAAAAATGAGAGAACATAAAAAAGAATCACAATTCTGGAAAAAGGCAAATGAAATCTAACTTTTTATTCGTGCTTTTTCCGAGGAAAATCAAATAAAATCAGATGGCGTTTGAGATGTGAAACTCACCTTTGTGAGATTCGGAGATCTGAAGAGGTATTTGTTATTGATGAGCTTCGGCTTCTACGGTTTGAAGAGCAGAAGATCACTTGATGAGGAGACTGCCACGATAGATGTGGACGAGAATGAGAATAATAAGAATCAATAACGCTGAGATCATTAAAAGGAAATCAGGAAGGAGGGAACGATCAGTTAAAGATCCTTTTTGGTCTTTCTGATTCCAATTGGAAGTACCGTCCAAGGCGTAACAACGGAAATGCCACTTTCGGGTCATTTTTGAAGAATAATTACACTTGTCTCTCCAAGGTTTGAAGCTTATACAAAAAAACCCCTTAATATTCAAAAAAAGGGGACAAAAACCCTCCTTCATATATATACAATATATACTATATTTAACACGAAAGGGCCTTTTGGGAAACATGCCTAAAACAATTCATTTCTTTCCTAAAATGCCCATTCCATGCATAGTTTGGGGTTTCTATAATATAGGGCTATACCCATCTAAACTCAACGTTTTCATTCAAAATCCAGTTAGTTTGAAACTGCTCCCCCACTTCTCCTCTCCCCATTCCCTTTCTCCACGTGCAATACTGCACGTGCACCCCTGCTGGTATACATAAATGGTTATGTGGGCAAGAATAAAAGTTGCTTATATTCGCGAAAAAATTGTTTAATGCCTAAAATGTCCTTTATTTTTTGGCAAAATACTTTATCTTATATACTGAATTAATATAACAAGATTACCCTTGCCTATATGCATTTGTAAGAAAACTTTAAGTTAATGTCCAATGGAGGAAATTATAAGTTTTTTTTTTGTTAAAGCTTGTTTTGTTGCAATAACTCCTTAATTTGAGTTGAATTTTTTTCTAGATTATATTGTCTTTTGAATGAATTGAATTGGATCTCAAGAGGTAGTTTGGTCTTTTTAACGTTCATTTTAGATAGGGGGCTTTGCAATCATTGTACGCATAAATTGGGTGGGGGTGTTTTGGTATTTTCCAATTATCAGGGTTTCAATAAATAAATAACGAATCTCAAAAGATATAAGTCTAATTATTCCTTCAAAATAACACTCACCGCCCTCCAAATTTTGTTGTTTGTATTTACCACCCTTCTGTCAAGTGATAAAGTTTTTTTAGAGACGTTTAAAAACAACAATCTAAGAACCGAAAGCTTCTCAAAATTGTTCTTATTTTATTTTTTTATCACAAACAATCAAAAAGAAAACCTATATGATAATACTTTGTAAAAAAAAAAAGTTATTATTTTAAAGGTTAAAAAATTACATTTGACAAGTCTTACAATTATAAAACTATTTATGATTTTAATGATAGCAGTGATAGTTGGTAATGATATTAACGAACAAGTAAGAAAAATGGTGGTGGTAACAATGACACTACTAATAATGTTCTAGTGGTGATGGTGTTGTCGATAGCATCGGTTGTGGTAGTAATAGCAGTGCTATTATTGGTAGTGATATTGGCAATTATAGTGGTAATGGAGGAGGTGGGTGGTAAATGAAGCCTTGAGCTGTTAGAATAACTGAACAATAAGTTATAAAAAAAAACAAAAAAACAAAAACTGAAAAATAATTTTAGTATTTAAAAAACCAATATTTTCAACTCCCAAAAGCTAGGATGTTTATGGATTTTTTTTTCTGAGAGTTAGAACACTTTGAAATGTGTTTCTACTAATCACATTTTCATGTTTCTATTGTCAAAACGAAAAAATAATTTAATTAAAAAACTTTGTCAAACGACTTCTAAAGATTTAAAACTTTTTTCCTTTGATAAAGTTAGTTCTTCTAAAGATTTAAAACTTTTTTCCTTTGATAAAGTTAGTTTTCTAGATAAACTAGGAGAATGTACGCTCTATGCGCGTAGCAAATTTAAAAGAGAATTGAGGGCATTTTTGGTATTAAAATGTTGGGTAGTTAGTTTTTGATACACGTGACATTAACAAATGTCAGCCAGAAAACAGGGTGTTCACTTTATAATAGCAATATATATCATTTTTATCGTGAAAAAAAGTTCAAACATCTAAATTCTGAAGGAAAACAAAACCACCATAATAATTCAACTTATATAAGGACAAAGTAATAAAATTAAAATGTTTGCAATAAAGGGAAGGTAAGATTAATCTAAACCACTAAACTTTACAAGGATAATATAATTTAAAATTTATAACAGTTATCATATTCACTTAGCAAACCTAATTATCGATTGCCAAAGGAAAGTAAATGTTATACCTAATCGAATGTGAGGTTAGTTTACGTTATTTTGAAAATACAAGGAGAAGTATTTCTAATTCTACCAGACCAAGAGGGTGGTTTGTGTAATTTACGTTGTTGCTTTTAAATTATAAGGGGGCTTTGCCGGTCGGCAGCCCCAATTCTTTGACGGCCGCAGACCTTTGAAGGTCAAACCTACTTAGCCTCCAACACGTGGAATATAACTAAAGAAGCTGGCTGAGATCAAATGCATTCGCAGCAGGTGTATCAGTGTATGACAAGTCACGTGCTTTATCACGTGAATCATTAAAATATAGAAAAGCTTCTTTAATCAAATTTTGTCTAAATCCATCTGTAACGCCATAATCCCTACAACAATGATATTGTTCGCTTTGGGTCTAAACCATCACGATTTTGCTTTTGAGTTTTATCCTAAAAAAGCTCATTGCTTTAGGGAGTCACAAACTAACATATATAGACCTTCACTTTCTTCTCCCCGAATAATATGGGATCCGAAATCTTACACAACCTAAGGGGGCTAACTCATATGCCTCCTCGTAGCTTACCCACCTAGAAGCTTGTTAGTCCATCACCAAACATGCCCTCACTCAGGGGTGGAGCTACATAGAGCTCGCGGTGGGCAACCGCCCACCCTGACCTCTTAATAAACCTTTATGCCCTATACTGAATCAGCCCTTCCGCTCCCTTCAATTTTTTTTGTTTGCCCACTAAGTATGGTCTACCATCTTGTGGACGTTCAGAAAAGTGGTCTACTCATCCAACGGTTTTGATTTTTCATCGACTCCAAACATTAGCATCGCATGGTAGGTGCTTAATAAGCAAAATATTTAAAAATCACAAGTGGGAGATAGAGAGTCAAAGGAATTGATGGTGTACGTGCTACTGTCCAATCCCAAACTCAAACATTCTATAATATTTCTCTTTGGGAGTTTGATCTTATCAAAATCCATTCAACAATTTCATAAATAGAGAAGAAAAGCTCTTTTTTGCCTACAAAGAAAAATGCATCTCACTGTTTGTTTCTTTGCTCTTGACACTCTTTACACATATAACAACTAGGTTATTTCCCTTTCCCTCTTTCTATTGTTTTATTTCGTTTCCTTTTGTCTCTCGCCTGACAATGACCTTCAATGGCTTCTTCACTTCAAACTTCATAAACCATAAAAAAATATAAAATGAAACTTTAGTTTCAATAGTTGCAAGATTTGTTGTTTCCTTTTGAAATTTTTTTTTACTTATTTTTTAGATTTTAAAAGGTTTTACTATGTTTTTTATTCCATCTTGCGATCGTGATTGTGTATTTGAGGTTTATTGAAATAATTTTTAAATATAAGTCCTTAATTATTGAGGTATAATATGAATTAGGTGAAAACTGTGAAGCCTTAGGATGTTTCCTTATCTTTGCTTTTGACCATACAAATAATGATAGATGTAGTAGGAAAAGCCACATATAAGATTGTTATATACTTACATTGTTGGTTTACGTTGGCATCAGTAATATATATAATTGAACTTAATCAGGTCGATGGTGACTCGCAGATTAGTTTAATCTTTAATCCACAGCTAGCATTGAAAGGGCTTTTTGGTTATGCACTTTATTAAAAACAAACTATAGAATCAAATGGGTGATGAATGGATGAACTATAACTTAATCTCTTGTATTGAGAGGCTAAGGACTTTCAGAATATGAAGAGCCATCCAGTGAATCTGTAATTTTTTATGCTTTTAGTTATATTAATTTTTTATTTTGATTAGTTTAATGGAGAATTATACTTATTTTGATTATTATCGTTTTGGCTCAAACATTTACTGCCCTCACTTGACTGTCCATCTCAACGGACAACGCCAAGACACACTAGTTAATTATGAACGACTACACTTAAATCCTTTTGAGATACCCAATGGGGCCCTATCTTTTGTCCTAAAACCCATGGAGGACAGAAAGAGCATCACTCCTGATATTATAAGAGACAAAATCTCGGACACTGCCTGGCATCATCTGGAAATATGTTTCCCTTAGCTACGGGGGTTCGTGTGTGCTCTCATACAGGCTCACATTAAGTATTTTGATTTACGAACAGAGAGAAGTAGGGTAAACGGTGTTCAGGAACTGTGATTAAAGCAAATTCTAAGAGCTTAAAGTTGAAAGTCGCAAAAGCCTGAACAAGGAACTTGTTCATAAATCTTGTCCACTGTGACAGTTTTTTCACAAAGTAAACAAGATAGCTAGGAAAAAACATCATTGTAACAACATTTTCTCTGGATTATCATCTAAATATTCAATATACAGGCAGCAGGCAAAGCTTGAGTCAGTAATACAAAGATGAAGCAAAGAAAGTCCATAAGTAGAAACCTTATGTAATAAAACCCAAGCTACATACCAGCCTTTTGAATATATGCTCTAACAGAAAACTCCTAGAAGCCCCTGACTTACGGCTCAAAGAAAAGAGGTGATAACATAACTTCTATTTAGAGAAGAAATAAACAAGCGTTGGTTGACTGCATATTTTTGTGATCCAAGAACTAACATGCACAGCGACACACTGAGTTGCCAAAGCACCGTGCTTTGGTTGCAATCTTTCTGACGGTGGCCGCACTCTTGTCAATGATAGGTGTTTTTAAATCAAGGAGATATGAATAAGTTCTCTCCATCATGTTGATCTTGGGAGCCTCTAAGATTGGCTTAGGCAGGGACCAGGCCCACTGCATGCCCCAGATTGCAAGCGGTCTCATATAGATCAAAGAACGGAAGTGGCCATCGATGGACCAGCCCTCTGGAGTCTGAAACCAGTATCTACACAAAACAAACAAGCTATCATTTTCACTTAAAATTTCTTAATATATTGGTTACTGAAACAAACAAATAATGATTGATAACAAGGCAATGCTTTTGAGTTTTGAGCATCTATATCAGGGAGAGAATTTAAGGAAAATTGCATCAATCGGTAATACACGATGATCTATAATAGGGTTATGCTTTTAAGCATCATATTATGGAGAGAATTAAAAGGAATACTGCATCAATTGGTTATATATGTAACTATACAGAAAAATGACTACATCTCAGGTCATACCAAGATAATTAAGAAGAATTTTTAGCTGGGAGCCAGGGAGATAGGAAGAAATGGTGCTGGAAAACTTTTTTTTTTTTTTCCTTTTTATATAGAAGGTAAAATTATATTAAGGCTAATAAGAAATACAACAGTACAAGAACTACCAAAACCACACAACAAAAAAAAGGTTCTTTTCTATTGAAAGGTACTATTATATTAAGGACCATAAGAAATACAACAGTACAAGAACTACCAATAACTCGAGCTAAAAAAACATGAACAAGAGCTTTACCATAGAACCAGGAGAATGCTCAAACTATCGAAACTACAAAAAACAGAAGCACTGCATATAAGACTACTAAAATGTGGCTGGAATGCCTGGAAAGCCATCAATATAGAGGTGATTTGTAGAAAGAAAGAATGCACCTTTACTACTGTTAAGATGAACTCTTTAAACCATATAGGGATGCGCTTTTACACCGTCAACATTTTCTTATTATACCCACCAAAAGGCCCCCAAAAAAAAAAAAAACTTTGGCTCAATATCTTTTCATGTAAGGCATTCTTAAAACATATGGCCAACATCTTATTTAAAGGCACTGAAAATTGAAATGGGTATTAGCTTTTGAAAAAACCAGCATATAAACTAAGGCAGACTTCTGCTAGTGCTAAACAAAAAAAAGAGCCATGGCTACTTTCTTTGGTGGAAAAATCATCATGAACAAGTTCCTGGCATTGGCAACACAAACATAACACAATAAGCACAGAAGCAACATGGAAACCACATCATTTCTTTCTCTTTCTTTCGCCTTTTTGTTTTCTTCTTACGACATGGAAAACCCTTTTTTTTTTTTTAACCATGAAGAAAAGACAAACCAGACTTTAGGGTCATTTACGGTGAAGGATAAAATGATAGGCTGCAAGGAACTTACCCAAATCCCTCTTCTGACCAGCCCGCAGTAAAAATACCTTCAGCAGTAGAGAATGCCTGTTCCTCCATCCCAGCAAGGATCATTGTAGCTGCCACACCATAGGTGACACCAGTCCAGATTTCACGTGACTGCAGGCAAGTCTCATCTACCTTTCCGTTTGGATGCATTCCATTTACAGCACCCATCCTGCCTCCTTTAACTTTCATAACATTAAAATCATATATCTTCTGGAGAGTACTTCTGACTTTGGAATCATCAAAAAGGGAAGGCAAGCTTGAAGAGGCTATATACCATTGCCCTGCCAGTTGATCAGCTTGTATAGATCTACTGTTGCTACTTGAACCACTGTCGTAGTTAAAGTATGATCCATTCCATAATTTTGCTTCAAAAACAGGTTTGGCCTTTAAAAACTTGGCCTTGCATCTTTTAGCAAAAGCTTTATCACCAAGATGATGAGCCATTGCAGCCGCAGCTTGTAAAGCAGCAAGCCACAGGCAGCCACAATAAGCACTAATGCCATGAACTGTCCAGGTATCATAAGTTTGATCAGGGAATCCATCATTCTCAATCAGACCATCGCCATCCCTATCAAACTGTTCCATGTACTCTATTGCAGCACAAACAGCTGGCCACACATCAGCACCAAAAGACATATCACCTGTTGCAACAAAATCTCTGTACACTTGAAGCACAAACTTTGAGTTGAGGTCCTTCCATTTACTTGTATCATGAATATTATATCCATTCATCTCATTCCATGGGTCATGTGTTCCCAGATCATGAGGAATAGCTCCTCTAACTTTGCGGGTACCCCACTTTCCACCAGCAAGAAACTTGACTTTCCTTTGATCCTCAAATAAGACAGCTTTTGCAAAGTCACGCTGAATATTCAGCTCAATTTTTGGGAAAAGATCTAGAAGAGCAAAAGATGCATAGAAGTGCACATCATAAGTGCACCACATAATATATTCCACTCCTTCCAAGTACAAAAACCTACCAACATCATCATTTTCTGGACCAAGGATGGTGCTACGATGTGATAAAGGGTTAGAGCTGTTTCCCATGTCCTGAGGAACTACGGTCTCATCTTTACATAAAGATCTAACAAATGTGTTTTGGTCGTCATCATCTACTCCAGTGTCAGTATTAATATCACCACTGGATACATTCTGCTCAACAACTACACTTTGTCTGCAGTTCACTTCGGCTATAGTTACTCTCTCATCTGCATTCTCCTCAGCTGTGGAATTATGCAGAGTATTGCTCAGGTCTGTTTTGTCATCTGATGTATGCAGGGGAGAGTCTGTATTAAAGAAATGACAGCAGTCAGGGAAAGTCTCTGATTAAGCGTATTTATGAATCACATACAATATCATTAATTATCAAAAAAATAATTATTTCTTTTGTGAGAGGGAAAGTCGTAATAATTTCTCTGGTTCAGAAAGTCAATATCCACCAATAAAAAAAAGGTTGTTGTGGTATTCTGGTAAACATGCAATGCATAAGGACTGTCTGCTTGCAAAATATTGAGATGCATGATATAGGTAAGTACCAATCCAAACTGTCCCTCCAGCAACCAAATAGTAAAGCTCGTTAAACAATGTGAATTTGTACCTGCAACCATTGAATGAAACATCAGTCACATTCTACCTGACAAAGAATAGAATCCAACTTTTGCCCTTTAAATAAAGTGAATTTCATAGAAAATAATAAAAGTGTTCAAGATGTATCCCTTGGAATTTACCTCAGCAGTATTTCAGACATGAAAAGAAGCACATTTCTGGACCACTGTTTGCATTTCGAGTCCATGCCTCACTCTCTTACATGCTAAAAAGGGCATATGTCTATCTAAGCCATATGCATTGTTAACCTAAAAGGGTACGATCCACACTTCATGTGCAGAAAGCATTAACTAGCGATCCATAAACAATTCACAGCACATACTAAAAATCCAGTTTGCACACACAGATGCCTCACAATACTGAGGCATTGAGAAAAGTGATGCTTTAGTAAGGCATTCATTTTCAATACCGGAAGGGTGAAGCATACACCTAACATGCAAACAGCAGTAACCCCTTACATGCTTAAAAAAATAAAATTCCATTTAGGCCTTAACTGAAGTTGGACTTAACATTAACTAAGGCCTTGCTTGGTATAACTTTTCAAAGTAGAAAATTTAAAATTTCTAAATAAGTCAGTTTGGTAACATGGTTTAAAAAGTAACTTTTTAAAAGTTGGAAAGTTATTTTTCAAAAATTTTTTGAAAAGTTAAAAAAATAACTTTTCATAAGTTGTAAAGCAACTTATTGTTCTTATTTCTCTCTTCCCGATCACATCCACCATAACTGAAACCATCACCACCACCATTATAACCACAAGCACCACCTCCACCTCCACTACCACCACCACCACCACCACCACCATCAATTAATATCAAATTTTTAACTTTTATAAAAAAAAGTAGATTATGACTTGTTGTTACCAAATAACTTTTCTACTTATCAAATAACTTTTTTACTTACAAAAGTAGAAATGTTATTTTCAAAAGTTACTTTTTAAAACTTACTTTTTGACTTATGAAAAGCTACTTTGGAAAAGTTACACCAAACGAGGCCTAAGTTTACTGAAAAACCCCAAAAAAATCAGCCGACCTATCTGATAGATTTCAAAGAGGAAAGGATCAAAGGAGAACCCCTAATCAATTAATATCTCTGTTTGTAAAATCGCATGCTAGTTATTGTGTTTGGCATCTCATCAAGGAGGCCGAGGCTTATAAAAAACCATAAACATGTCTTGTCCCCCTTTTTTTTCCCAATTTTTGGTCCCCTTTTCCACTTCCCCCAAAATTTTCTTAAAACGCCCTTTCTTTTCCTGTAGTACATAATAAGTCAGCCTTAGTTGAGGGATTCTCAAATCCTTTAACCTATCAAATCCCCATCATAGGACACTTTTTATCTTCCTTCCGAAATTCCCTTTTCTCTCAGGCATTTTTTTCCAAATATAAACTCTTGATAGTTTGGCAATCCCCTAAAACAATCATCTCATTGTCTAATTTGAATTTTTAGGGGGTTTATTTATTTTTCTTCTGCATGCTCTTTATATATTTTCACGGAAATTTGAAAATGATTTTTCATGGGTCAGGATTTTTTCATTGACATAATTTTGTGTCTCAGATTTTTGAATAGCCTGGGAGGCCTCACTCCCTTTGATCTCTCCTCAACACTCCTACAAGGTAGTCTCCAAAATTGTCTCTAACAGCCACTTATTAACTTCCAAGAACTCAACTCTCTCTGTCAATTCCAAGCGAAAAAAGTGGATTTTTTTGGGATAAAATCTCTAACCTTGCTCTCCTAAGGCCTCAACACAGTGCATAACATTCTGCATTCTACATTTGCATTCCCAAATCCCAATAACCTAAAGCCTTGTTACTTCATCATGTCTCCTCCATCTGAAGGCATCACCAGCTGTAGCTGATCAATTGAAGGAAACGAAACCACAATGACTGACTCAGATCACGATGAATGCAAAGACAATTGATTGGTTTCCCCTCCTTCATAAGTAACACATACCGATGGGATCCCTTAGCATAATGCTTTTTCTAGTTTAAATAACAATCAAATCTGTAACTTGGTTAATATTGTATCCAGAACATGATGCTTGTTCAGAGTAATTAATTCATGATAAGTTTCAAATATTCTATTTTCTACTTATCTAAAACAAGACCATGTTCACAGAAAATTAATTCAAGCATGCTAACACCTGATTCTATGTGGCTTATCTTGTCCATACACTCAAAAAATGTGAAGATATTGTAGTTTTTATAGACCACAAACTTTCACATTCATATCTGGTTAAATTTGAAGTTTTATATTTTCAGACTTCTTTATTTGGATTTTCACATTTTTTACATTTTTCACATATTTATTTTATATTAATAGAGGTACAGTTTTCTAGAGCATAGTTCAAGATAGAGTTACTTGATGAGACTGATAACTCACATGTGATTTATTTGAAGACCTCATTTCTCCACATGTACTATAACTAAACTCTACGTCACATATAAAGCTTTGGATACCACATAAATTGGTCACCTAAAACCAACATAAGTCATTATATAAAACTTAATTAAAAATTGGATGGTAATTAATACATGTGATAAAATACAATACGCATGTACTACAAAGTTTACATAAGTACAGATATTGTTCACATGGCTAATCCAAAAGTTCCCTCCCAAGTGGACAGTCTAGATTGGCCAGATCATTCTTCCACATAGCATGTTCTTGTTTGCAACAACAGCCAAATAAAGCTGTTGTGCCTATTACGATAACTTGCCTTCTTGTATCAATATATTCCACATTTTCCTATTATTTATTATTATAAGAAGTTTTGAGGGTTACTCCTCAATTAACAGTTCAGATTTAAAGACGTGTACCTAGCTACTCTCAGGTACTTGCACAATGCATCCACAAATGTGGATCAATGAAAGGTGTCCATCTAGCAACTTTGACACTAGCCACTAATGTAAGCTCCCACAACCTAGGATTACAATAGATCTACCCTAACTAAAGAAAAAAAATTAGGATAATTCTATAGCAAAATTTACCACTCTGGAAGTCTGTCATCCTGAAGAATAGGACTTTGCCATTTCTCAATCTCTTCCTCCCACCACTTGTAATCTGCAGGATTCCAATGTAGCATCAGGTTTCTATATTTAAACAGAAAATGATTAGGATCAAACGTTAACATGTCCTTTTGGATAACTTATAAAATCAAACATAGAGTCTAAGAATAGCAAAGTTTAGTATCTGAGTTGTTCAAAATGCTTATGATGATCAATAATCTGAGAATAACTTCCAATGAGTATTCAGATGGAACCAGCATAAAACATACTTTTCAATGCATCATGAACCAAGTCAAGAGCTGATCTTTCAGAAGTTCCATAGAATTTAGTGTACCTCCTGCAACAATAGAAATAGAGTTAGAGAACATCCACCAAAATGCATTCCAACGATCAAACCATTATATATTTATGTTTCTTTTGCATGTTCACACAGTCCAGGCACAATAAAATCATAAAAGGATACACCATATTGGTTGATCATTATTCCAGTTGAGCACTGAGAAACTCCTGGTATACTTGCATGGATTCAGACTAATAGGAAAAATTAAAAAGAACAATATGCATACCAGGGGAAAAAGTGAATGATATGAGAATATTGCAATATTGTAAATGAGACAATGTATCATGACTACTTTAATAGTGTATCCCCTCCTTAACCTCAGACTAAGATCAATATATATATTTTAACCTTTAAATGTAGACTGAGTTTAGATCAGAATTAAATTAGATTAAGATGAGTAAGCTTCAATTTCTGTGTGCAAGAAATTATTACATACTCATTGTTATGGTCATTGTAATAATTTAGTTATCAGAAATATGTGTTCTCTGACAATGAGACAAAGCAAGTTTTATGTTATATTTTATCCAGCTCAATACCATTATAATCATTCCTTTTGACCACCTTTGTTACAAAATAAAGGGCCCTGCATCAATCAGAATATGTTCTTAGGGTCTAATTTCAATTATGTTTCAAGTTTCAACCACAAGGTTGATTTCCTCTTCTTTTTTTTTTGATCGGTAATGAAGATTATATTAAAATGAAACTAAAACATAGATACATTGCTGTACACCAAAGGTGCACATAACACCCACCCCCTCCCCATCCTCTAAAAGACGTTAAAATCCTCACACATTAGAACATAATGACATTTCAACCCCTTACAAGACTCTACAGCAGACACCCAATAGAGGATAAAACTTAGTGAGTATTTGAAGAGAGCATCCCAAGACCTTTCCTTATTCTAACCACAGCAGATTTCCTCTTCTTTCTTGCTTTCAAAAAGATATTTTAAGTAAAGATCTTTGCGCTGTCCTCTCAAATACTTTCTTAAAATATTATTAACATCAATTACTAAACTCAGGTAAGTCCATTTTCTTGAAAAATTGTGACTCAGCTTCTTTCAGGCCAAAAAATGGCCCCTTGGCCCATAAAGGTCCAATATATGCCTGTAGACCATTTTTTTTATCAGTAAGCAGATGATGTTATATATATAAATAAAGTGAAAAAGTTTCAGGTACACAAACTGTGTACCAGTACAAGAAACTATTGGCTACCTTCCCCTTTTATATTCCCCCACCATGTAGACGATTTCTACTAAGAAATTTCTGTATCACATATAGGTATCATTCTTCAGCTTATCAACACTGCTCTCTTGAACCACAGAAGCCAAGAATATTGTTCTCTTTAAAGTACCTTAAGCAATTTGAAAATTTTGAGACGTAACTCACAAAAGCATAAACACAAATCAATACAGTGGATTGCTTTTCTTCTGATCTTGTCTACACTCCCATAAATGATCTAAAAGAAGCCATGCAATGACCAATAAGTGAATGCAATTAACGTGGTGTACTTTGAGGTCACTAAGTGTATGTCTGTCCGTCATACCAAACAGCAGCAAGAAGAAGAAAAATGAAAGGAAAAGGAGAAGAGAAAAACTGGACAGCAGGTTACCTGTGATATGAACTTCCCTTTAGAAATTTCACTATTGGTGACGACCATGCTATAGCAAATGAAACAGTACACTTTCCATGAGGTTCCACCCATGTGGAAGCAGAAACTGCAGCACAAAGTGATTCTCCAGGTGATGAAGGGATGTTATGTTCACAATTAAAATTTTCCCTGCCAAATTCCCCATTCTTGAGGTATAACAGAAAAGTGAAGAAAAAAAACTGGATCAGTATAAATCATGTTATGTCAAAAATGGAAAGCAAACTAAGAATGTATTCACAGTATGCAAGAATAAAATCAAACTTAGGAATACAACATGAAATCAGACGGAACAATTGATGAAACAGAGTCAGAAAATGTTCGATGCAAGGGAAATTCAAACTAGAACTATACCAATCAGGCAGGCCAAGACAAGAGATCTTAGTAGAAAAACATAAAAAGGGAAGAAATCAAGCATGTTATCAAATTCTGTCAAGCCTGAAAAGTTACCTCCACCATTTTCTCCCACATACCCTTTGCTGTAACACCGCTTGTTTCAGACAGCCCAAAGCATGGCAAAACAGTCACATTCACATTCTGAGTTTCACAAGCAGCTATAGCAAAAGTAACAGGAGGGTTTCCCTTTGCAGTCCTGCATCAATTCATTTCACTCAGAAATATTTGTATTCCATTAACTGAAAAAAAGATGGGATGTATCAAATAATATAACTAATTATAATAGCTTCTGCAGAATGAATGCAGTCTGATCAAAGAAACAAAACTGGCAGATTAGATCCTAATGACCTTCCAGAAATTTAAGGAGAAGATATCATTTCACAG
The DNA here is from genome assembly GCA_947561395.2 of Buxus sempervirens. Classification (NCBI taxonomy): domain Eukaryota; kingdom Viridiplantae; phylum Streptophyta; class Magnoliopsida; order Buxales; family Buxaceae; genus Buxus; species Buxus sempervirens. The sequence continues at coordinate 21,146,842 of OX387195.1, forward strand.
AATTTATTAAAGTTAATGCCTGAGATAAAAAGGAATAAAAACCCTGATACGATGGAAATAACATAGACAGAATGAAAAATCATATTCCAGGCATAGGACCACTCATGATCTCAAGAAGGAAAGCATGGCAAATCTACCAACCAAACATCATAAAAAAGAGTTATCAAGGGTTGAAAACTTACTTGTGATGTAGAAGCACGCCAGTCACCCCATCTTCACCTCTATCAGCCAAAAAGGGAAAAATGTTGAAATTAATTTCAAAAACTAGCTGAGTTAAAAAAATTAGGAAGACATTAATCGCACATACTAACATGAATGGCTCATTCACATGATCTCCTGATAGATGCGAGATTCCTCCAATTGAATTCTGTGGGCATCAGAATCACAGGATGAATATCTGCGGGCTGATACTACGTATGCATAAGGCTCGGAAGAACTTAAAGAAATATATTGTAGTAAAAAGTGACCTCACCGCCCAAGTCAAGAGAAGGCTGACTTTTGCCCTTTCTCTTCCAGTATTCACCAGCTACATTAGAAACAAGTATAGGCATGTTAGCAAACCCCACTGGATTCAAAATCTTCCATATAGTAGTCTCTTGCTAAGATGATTGGACTCAACCAATTATATTTTGCTCATGAAATCCACAGAATAGACAATAATGCAAAAACTGATATTTCTAACAGAGAGGAAGCAGAAAGTGCCGCCAATAAGTTGGAGCAATCACATTCAGGGACGTTCTCAATTGATTAAAAGAGGAGGAGAAAGGGGAGGAGGAAGGGGGGTGTGTGTTGTGAAAATAACCAAAAATCAGGATCAACCTATGTTTCTCAAAGGATGCTATCCAGGATAATCAGTTGGCAATGTAACACTATAAGAATTTAATACAAGAAAGAGATACTACACAAATTGCAGACTCCTACTCACTCAATGATTTTCCTGGTAAAATAGCTGTCTTTTATTCTTCATGTTACAATTATTGATAAACATGTAATGTCCTGCTTATTCATATCATATAAGCTCTATATATTGCATTTGTGTCGGTACTCTTAACTACCCGAGTGGGAAGCGAATTACTAGGTTTCTTCCCATATCCTTTTCCTAGTAGTTCCAATGTCCTCCATTCAGTGAGAGCCAAATTTAAATTCTCGATCCATTTTTTATGAAAAAATGTTTTCTATTCTAGGATGATTATTGGTCATTTTAATTCTTGATTATTTGGTTAGAAGATCCAGAAATAAAAACATGCAAAAATTCAACAAAATTATTTTCCTCAAAAAAAATTAATGCTCAGAGGCATATATAAATATACACCTCTCACTGTGTAACTGTGGAATAAGCCTAAGGGCTACCAATATGGTAGCATATTAGTATTGAACCCGTGGATGTGACATGTCATAGAACACTAACATGCATGTCTATATTAGATAAACTGGAACTTCATGTCATAATCATTTGTGGAAATGACATTCATTCTATCCATGTCAACACCTTCCAAGCGGCCATCAAATATTAGTCAACAATGTCAAACAATCAGATTAAATTGTTACTTCCAACTCCGTTATTTTTGCTTTGAATTGCATCTTTAATTTTCCAGATAGGTTTATTCAAAATTTTCCATACAAACAACTGAACTGATACACAGTTCCTCAAGTACTTATATTTCATACCCATCACTGGCACAGGCAAGTTGAATGTACATACCGTGTAAACAAACACGGCAGTAGGAAGACTACTCTCTCTGTAATTATGTGGTATGAATGGTGATATTTGGCGACAAGATATCTTCAATTCTGGGTCTGGTTCACCTGGAGATACGAGCACCATGGTTAAGAACATTTCCAAGCTTATAGTACAACTTTCAGCCAACAAGGATTATGTAAATCAGTACCATCATATATAGTCCATGCCCTTGGAAACAGAGCATGGTATGTCGAATGCTGGCCATTCAAATTCCAACCCCAGGATGATATACCCTGATCACTGGACTTCCTGAAACCAAATAGAAATGCCTAAGGCACCAAATACACAGCGCGTCTTGTTAATTACACATACATCTTACAACCTCAACAATCAAGGATATATATACTCATATCTTCTTCTTCAAGTGAAAAGTAAAATATAGCACTCAGATTGGCAATGATTCAGTGATGAATATGTGGTTAATGAGGCGATTCCTAACAAAAACTAGGCCAATGCTAGTGTGCAGATAAGCTAATAAGCATTAATGTGTTTGTGTGGTGTTAAACAACCATTGCACCTAAAGCTTAAGCTGATAAGTTAAGGTGTAAGTTGTAACTATGTACATAAGAGGCCCTGGATACCATATCTTAACACTTCCCCACACAGGCAACTAGCACGGGAACATCCAAGAGGAGGACAAACACAGGGAACATACACCCTAGATACAAATAAATGCCAAGGCAACTCACTCCCGGGAGTCGAAAACAAGACCTCCCGCTTTGATACCATGTAGCAACCATTGCACCATTAGCTTAAGCTTTTAGGTGAAACAGTTGTTTAACATTTAAAAACATAGGAATATGGAGGAAATTTGGTTTCAGAGATTATATAACAATGAAGAGAGAAGCTCTGGGAAGAACTCCTGATGATGGGGATGTAACCTTCAGACTCAGAGTCAGTGAATCGTCAGAGTTCAATAACCTTATGTAGACTTCTGACTTCTGAGAGGTCCACATGCTCAAATGGTGGTGAACTGGTGATGATATTGAAAATTTTCATTTACACTCCCATTTACGTCTCCAACGAATTTTTGTGCATGACTTAACTGATGAATCCACAAAAACTGTACAATACAGCAACGATGTTGGTATGCTCATGATAGTTGCTCAACACAATGTCAGTATCCTTGACCTTTTGTTTTTCAACTTAATTAGATCTCTTAATTGATTGCCTTATATATCATAGTTTAACTTATTTTATTTCACTGAATGAGTATCTCAGGTTCCCTATTTTGTTGGAATTCTGTAGTCAATGGTTAGTGTTGGTTTTATGGTTTATGTTTTTGTAATTAATTTTTCTTTCAAGGCTGAATAGTTAAATAAATTATACTAAAGGCTCCTCCACCAATCTAGGGCATTCATGGTGTTGATAACACCTGAACACGTAATCACAGTTAGTCTGCTTTCTTTCCATTTTCTCACAATCTATTTCTGGGTTCTCTTTACAATGTCCCAATTGAGGTGACTAATATAATAGAAAAAATATAGAGGACTTCTTACAGGATGAGGTTCCTCTAAGAGGGATCACCTAGTGAAGTTGGATATGATCAGTAGATCTGATCTTTGCCAAGGCAAAACACTGGCAAGAAATATGTCTTGTTTGGCAAATGGCTTTGGAGATTCAGCACATAAAGATGCAACCCGTGGTATAAAGGAAGTCATTGTTAGCAGACTTTATTTGGTCCCTTGTTCTATCCTCTTGTTTGTTATAATTTGGATTTTGCATCACAAATCAAATTTTCGTTAAATAAGTGCTGGGAGAATCCATTCTATCACTTTCTTTACCATGCTTTGTTAAGACTTGTTCCAAAAAAGACTATGACAGTAGATGCTCTTTCACGGTTTTCTAATGGTTTGACTTGAAGGGATGCTAGGTTTGCTGCATTCGTGGAGTTGTCTTATTTATTGTTTCCCCACCAAGTTGTCTCCAATAAAGATATTGTATCCAATGCCTATTTTTGGATACCTTTCATTTCCACTAGATCCTTATTTCAGCCAAAGAATGACATTAATACCAATTCCATTCCATGTTGTTCTCCATGTAAACGTATGGTTCCTCCACCTTTGATTTAGGCCTTTACTTAGAAAAATCTTTCTTACAAACTTAAAGTACTAATATCATATAGAAAATAAGGGCATTGCATTATAAAACACACAAAATAATTTTTACCTTCCAGCCGTCGGCAAGAAAGACAAGCCTAAAGGAGACCTGATGCTTCTTTAACAACTTTTATACTATTTTGCTATCTGGGAAGTCCATAAGCAAATTGTTCACCTTTTCTGATTGTTAAGACATAATCATGATATAAAAAACACTAAAATCGTAATTGGATGTGTATGGTAGTTGTTTATGAGCTAAATTTTGGTCTGACATAATTATTACGACTTCAAAGGCATCATAATTCAGTGTTGGATTTTGACAGGATGAGAGATTGCTTGAGGTCTATCAACTTGGAAGTTGATCAACCTATGAATCATGCCCAGCAACATCACTGAACACTGATAGTTCCAAAGGACGGTTGGACAAAGAACCAGAGCAACCCTGCACTTATCAGGGATGTCAGCCATAAATGTTAAACTTATTTTATCCTGTTTTCATTGGTTATGAATCATCAAGTAACAATCATACAACAAATTATTAAAAGATATGTGACAACAGAAAGGCCATAACTCATCTCCGAGATATTTTCTTACCCTAACCCTTCATGTTGGCCAGGTGCTAAAACTGATGCATAAGTTTTATTTCCCCCTTCTCGAGATATAAATATCTGCAGTAAAGATGAATCTGATCATAAAATTAGAGTGGTTGATACATGCTTCACACAGAGTAATATAAAGAAGAGTAAACCTATTGCCTTCCAAATAGATAAAATAATTGACATAAATAATACAAAATCCATAAGCTTATTCATCCTTTGGTTACAAGAATCCATTAAATCTACAAAATTTTAGAGGAAATTCCTGGCCTTCGGATCATCAGGGCACAAGAAGTTGATGGTAATATGACAAATACATTAAACATAAAGCAAGGAAAAATTCAGTTAATTTTTGATCATTTTATTGAAGAGTAACTCAAGAATATAAGAGAAAAATGAATGGCAAGAGTACAACTAACTAGACAAACTAACAAGTCTATCAAATAAATAAATAAAAGGGCACAATGAAAAAAGAAGAAGAAAAAACACAAAAATGCCAAGCTCAGCTAGTATAACCCTCTAATCCAGTCACAAAATGCTTGCTGCAGAAGCCTCCCTTGGCAATCCCATCATATACCCAAGAGAATGAGGCATTCATCATTGAGGCAATAAATATAGACCACATAATGGTAGTGCCTTGGAGACACAAGCCTTGGCCCAGCAAGGATCATGGAGGAATGCCCTCCCACCACAAGTTCAATCACAGTGAGTATTTTTTTTTTTCATTCTCCAAGAGTCCAGATAAAAGAGAAGCAGATTTTGATTTAAAGGGGTCTTCCTCCCCTACACAAGATGAAAATTATCACCTTTCTGTAATTCTAAATACTATTGTTAACACCAAATGGCCCCATATTACACAAAAACACTTCAAAACTCAGCTTCGAGGTCCCCAACTGGAAGTATCAAATTCAACTGAGAGATATGAAGCATGAGATTGTAAAAATATGCTCCTATAACATCCACAATCCCCCACCATGCCAATAATAGAGAAATCTCTACTTAGCATCGATGGAACCTATCAGTGATTTATGATGCACAACTTATCATAAAGAATTCATTCAGCACTTTCCACCGATGTAGCCCGTGCACGCCCAACTTTCAGCCCCGCCAGCTCAGACCGGCGCAGTTTACGGTTTGGAGTCGCCATTGCCTATGGTGTTAAGGTGTAGGAAATCACCTGGTCTAAACCGGTCTATATCAGTGATTGGTTAAGTGACCCACTTGTGACCAAGGGAAGTCCATGAACGCCCGGTCACCTTGCATTGCAGATTCCCATCTATGGATACTATTGGACATCTAATGGGCTTTCTTTCTTTTTTCCCTTCTCATTTTTTCCTCTTTCATATGTACAAGGGTTTGTAGGAATGGGGGATTCACAAGAAAACAAACCAAATATGTCCTAATATAGCTGCACATGAATACTTCCCCAAATTATGAGACAAAAATAAAATAGAATTTAATACAAGTGCAGCATTAGAATAAAACCAAGAAAAACAAAATATAGCCGGATTTGGCCATTTCTGAAAAATCACTTTTCTTTTGTTTTTTTTTTAATTTGGGTCTCATTACTTCTTATTTGGAAAATCGTTGTGTTATCATATGTACCGCAACTTGGTTTGTTTTCTTTGTTTGTATTTGCTTTCTCTTTTAACTCATAACATTAAAAAAAAAAGTGATTTTACAGAAATGGCCGAATCCGGCTATATTTTGAGTTCACAAAAATATGTATTACTCTTTTTCACAATCCGGCTAATGTGAAAAAAGAAGTAGACTCTGTCGATAGGCTAATGTGAAAATGCGCATTGTGATTCTATAACAATGTATTACTATGGTAGAAGTGAATCATTTGCTCTTCCGATTGGATGCTTCTTATAGGAGCGTCAAATGCTCATTCAGCTTCCTTTGTTGCTTCTACATTTGCCACAATCAATACATGTCCTTCTTATGATGGTATGAACCTCTTTGAAGAGGAAGTGGAAACAATTAAATACTTCAGAGTCTACTTCTTTGCCATTTTTGTTAATTCATTTTTCACCTACTCAAAAATTTATTCCACTGCCTTCAATAGCACCAATATATCTTCTACTCGTCTTCGATTACCAATTTAGGACCTTCTAGACAGATGAAAGGTCTGCTTCCTCCTTTTTCCTCACATTGTATATGTTGTATGAGAGAAAATGGATGCTGATTCTTAATTTTTCTCAGGAAAAGATAGCTTTATTACCCCTTGCATGTCATTATCATCAAATTTTCAAGTGCCCAATTTTTAAAACGTATCTTTTGCCAATCAATAGCATCACTAAGTCTTCAAATTAGGTTACTTTATTACATTCTCACGATGATTTTCAAGATCTTGTGTTGAAGAAACGATTGCTACTATTCACATTAAGATGAACACTTTTTACTTTCTTACCTCATCACCTCTGGCTTACAATCCTAGCAGCAAAAATTAATTGATTAAATGACAATGTATTTAAGAAATTTTACCCTTTCTGTTCTAAGATGACCTCTTTCTTTATTATTATCTTAGGAGTATAACTTAAATATTTATTGTGAAATTGGCGAACTTGCAAAAAATTGCAGTTACATGCTATCCATAACAAGAGAAGCAACTAACCTTTTGATAACACTTTTTTTGGGCATTCCAATATTCTCCCAACTGTTTCTTTGCTTGGCTATCTATAACTTATTACTCTTTTGATAATTACTCTCATGCTGTATAAGTGTATCAGGACTGGAGTTTATCCATTTGAGAATAAAAACTATGCCTTTCCCTCTTCAAACTTTTTTTCTGATGGACTTGCCTCTTAATTTCAAAGGATCATATCTTTAAACATTGCGTTTGGTAAATGTTATCTAGTGATAAAAAAAAGGGTTTTGACAACACTAACGTAATTCAGCAGGCAGACTGATATATGGTATCTTACATCAACATATGCATTTCTTAAACAAAAGAAAGAAACAGCATCTAGATGACAAGGACAGAGACTTACAGAGAACTGATTTGCCATAACAGGTGAGGAATCACATAAACCAGGAAGAATTTGCCAATGCCTGAATTCCCCTCTAAACCCTCTTGAGATGCTACCACTTCTGAGATATAGGGATGGAAACACTGTTATTGGATAAAAACTATGATACATAAATAATTATAATGTCATAGCCCCAACTGCATACCCCATCCCGCCAAGTGGAACCCCTTGAGATGCCGAGGGCTTGCAACTTTCTCGAGTGAATGGATCAATAGGTGCTTTCTGCATAAAGTTAACAGCAGCATTTGAAATTACAGCAGTCAATAAAACCTCAAAAACAAATACGTGAACTCAAAAATCTCATTCAATTACTTGCAACATTTAAGCAATGAAATAAAATAAAAAAAAATTAAGGAAAAATAAAATGATATATTAGAAAACAGAAAAAGGAACAATTACCCTTCCATGAGAAGCTTCTTCTCTGATATATGACCAAAGACGATAACCAAGCCGAATCTGAGATTCCAAAACAACACAACAAAGAAGATGAGAACAAGGAACAGAAACCACATCATAAAATCAGGATAAGCAAGAATCATCTGTTCTGTTCAGCCAGTGAATTTCATTTTAAGAATTTTACCATCTTTATTGCCTCTATAAATGTAACACTGAATTCTTTCAATTTGTTAGCATGGCTGTTCAGTCTCCTCCTCCAGGCTTGTTCTGGTGGGGCAGCACTATCAAAGTCCAGCTATGAACAAGTACCAAAAAAAAAATTCAGTTTAAAAGAACACAGAATAGAGATATAGAGCGAGAGAGATAGAGAGAGACAGAGACAGGGAGATAGAGAGGCAGAGCGCTTTTATAGCCTGTATGTATGCAGAAGATGATTTTTCAGAATTTTACTGTTATATAGACATTTATGTGAGAAAAGTAGGAAGGCTGATCTGAAAAATCACCCATAAATTGAAGTATATCAAATCAAATCTCAAAGCTAACTTCTAGAAACACAATACATCATATTTAATGATCTGAATAACTGCAGTTGAAGAACAGTAGATAAGCCCAACACAACTGAAGGGCATACAACTACTGCATAAAATCATGCACTCAAGAAATATTCAAACAAATATTAAACGGCTTGATCAATAGGTCCTAAGTTACTTAATGAAGATATCAGAGATATTGATGATCTCACCAACTGTAAAGTTGAGCCGATGTACTCTTCAGGAGGCCATGAATGCTTTCTACAGTAGAAGAGGTTTCCACTAACCATTTTGAATTATAACACGGACCGGGGAACCAATGGACTCAAACAAAATCCAAAGGCCTCAGACCTATTGATTCACCAATTCCCATACACTCGAAAATCACCCCAAATTTAATACACGTCGATTAAAAATACTCAAATTCAGGTTCCACGCGCAAACCAAATCTGAAATCACCAAAGTTCCTCGCAACCGTAAAATCACTGTATCGCATCAGCACTAAAAAAACACCAGTATCCAAACAAAATTGCGAGTGAACGTACTTTCCAATCCAAGATCGTAGTATTGGTCCTCTTAAAACGTCGAAACCTCAATCAACAAGCTTCTTCGCGAATTCGAACACAAACCGCCTTCAGTAAGAAGCTCTCCAATATCTAAGCAGAAAACACACACTTCGATACAATCAAAGTTCGAGAGTACTGCTTTGTGAACTTATAGATCATCGAAACTTCTCCGAACCTCAGAGTAATCGGACACTAAGCCCTAGTTTTCAGGAATTCTGGTCAGCGCATAGCAGCTTGGAATACGATCACAGTATGAATAGATTAACAGAAGAAAATCTAACCTTCTAGAGATCGTAGACTGGATTTGTTAGAAAATCAAACGAGAATTTTCCACCTCCACAGGACCGGTTTTTGACTAACTGTTCACCGGACCTTGAACGGAGCTCTCTGTATGTGACATCTGTTGTGGAACAATTAATTCATGTTATTTTATTTTATTTTTAAATAATCTTAATTTGGAGACTAATTTTGTTCTGACTTGAGCCTTTTTTTTTTTTTTTCCCCCGTTTGCTACGTGGAAAAATGTTTGAGAAGGATCTTCTTCATTGGCCAAACTTTTGAACGGTTTAGCCATGTTTGGAGCTTTATTAGATTTGGGAACAAAACAAAGGAAATAGACAATTTCCTTTCAGGCTATTTGGTGAAGTATGAGATAGAGTAAAAGAAATGTATATTTTGAAGATTTTTTAGACAGAAGGTTAAATGTTATGTTAGGGTTAGCTAACGTTGACACAGCTAAGGTAGAGGATGCTTTAAATCAGAAAATTAGAGGAAGATATGTTGTTTCAATCTTAATTTTCTTCCAAAATTTTTATATTTTATGAGAGAGAGAGAGAGAGGTTTCAATACCTATGCTACTATTTGGAACTATTAATTCAAGAGAAAATTTTGTGGTGCTTGAAAGTCTGAATTTCAAGAGAAAATTGTCTTTTCTATCGTTTGGTTGGAATGAAGGAAATAGATTTGATGAGAAATTTTGTTAAACAATTTTATCTTTGGAGTTAAGAAAAATTCTCTCTAAAACGTTAGAGATTTTGAAAGAACAAAAAAAAAATGTCTACCATTGCCCCCTGGTACCCTATAACAACCACCTGCACAACCATCCTACTACCACCACCACCCACCATGCCAAATTCCAACACTGCCAATCTACCCACAACCACATGCACCACCACCTCCACAACCCTCCATCACTCACACGCCGCTACCCCCCATCTACCCTCTCATACAAAATATTTTTCTTATTATATCTCATCTTATCCAAACACTACAATAGAATATGAAAATATTTTATTTTCCATTCTTTTTTAGATTTCTATTATTTTATTTCAAAATCCAAGGTTCCAAACATAACTCAGAGAGAAAATCTTATTTGTAAGTCCCTATGTACTTTGCTTTTTCCTTTCTTATCTTGAAAGTTCTACCCCCTCACGTGTAGGCCAGACTCAAACCCATTTTAGGGAGGCCTTACACGTGGAATATTTTTTCTCAACGGGTGGAGTGGAGGTTTGAACCTAGGACTTGGCGTTTGCCTAAGATTCTAATATCATGTAGAACACCGTTCCTACTAAAAACTCAAGCTTATAGTTGGGGATTAACTTTATATGTTTAATATTATTCTTTAATAGAGAGTGAGTCAAGTTTGAGTGCTATCGCCATGGACGGGAAAAAACCCACTCTAACGAGTTAAACACTAAGCCCAACAAATGTAAATGAAATCCATCTTCATGGTTGTAAGAAAATCAGAAGGCTTCAGTGGTTGGGGACAATAGGATCCTAAAACTACAAGAAGTAGAAAAAGTGATTTGAGTCTTCTTGTTTGGTTTGTAAGTGCGGATATGTGTGTTCACATAGGCTAGCTAACACAATTTTCTCAGCTTGTGGGCAGCTCTCAGCATAGAATCCCATCTTCATTTGTTTTGGTTGCAGTGGTTTTCTGATACACACTACTTGCAGAGCTTCTCTCTCACTTTAGAAGGGCATCTTGTCCACCTTGTAAGTTGACCCAGAAAACCTCTAAACAGATCCCTACCATCCTTCCCAATTGCATTTAATCATCTACCAAAATTATCTCAAAGGAAATTTGTTTTCTTCACTCTAATACTTGTAGCCTAACCCACCTTCTATCAATAAACTCTAGAAATTTTCTTAAACTTGCATAAATATTGTGTTTCCTTGTTTTATGTCAGCTTCCAAGCAACTACGTACCTTGATGTCTAGCACTGGCATCACTGTTTCTAAATATCAATTGCGGCCATCATTAATGGCTTCCAGCGGTATGTTTGACTGAGTAATATTAGTCTGAGACCTTGATTCTAAATTACAGGAATATTGGTCTATTACAAACATTAACAAGTTTGACACCACTTCATTCAACTTTGTCTCTCTCATATGAAAATGCAAGTTTCAACCAAGGTTTACTGTTTCAGTGTTGATGGGTGGCATTAAAACGAAATTTCGGTGGCACACCAAAAAATTTTAAATGGGCAAAAATTGGGTTTTTTTTTTTTGGATTTTGAGGAAATTTCGCCGGCACATCGCTCCGTTTTGCTAAAAAAAATTAAATAAAAAATTAAAAAATTTGCATTTTTCTCTGTTTTGACTGTTTCGCTCGGCACGCCGCTCTGTTTCGCTGAAAAATCTCCGAAAAATTACCAACGATGCAACCTATCGATTTCCTCCAGCGAAACGTATCGTTGGGGGCAAAAAAATCGAAATTTCGGAACTCAAAACCCTGGTTTCAACAGTAATTGTGGATCTTTTTGGTCTCATCTGCCAAAAAATTTCCCGTTATTGAATCTCTAATGGGTAACTTTTCAAATATTAACATTATATTAAGAAAATGCCTTATCTCAACCAGCACCATCTCACAAATTCCTCCCACATCTGTTGAGCTAATTAATGGGAATTCATGAGAATAAAAGTTACAACTTAAAGTAGATGAGCACCAATTGACCTCTAGAATTAATCCTTTGGTTCTATAATCATATTACACTTCTAAAAATCAGTCTCGGACTATAGTAAATTGCAAACAACTAGCATAAGAAGGGACTGAAAACTTCAACAAGGAGGTTCAATCCAAATTTTACTTAAACCACAACAGTTACGAAGCAGTCTACCCTCTGGACCCCAACAATAATAGATATTCCCAGAATAATAGATCTTCTCGGTTAACCCTAATTTTGCTGGAACTTTTGACACGGACAGTGACGCAGGACCAAGAAATAGAGTCAAATCTCCTACATCTTCCATCAAGACCCAAGCCATTTGTGAGCGATCAAGTTTAAAAACATGTCTCGGCTTTTGCTTATGCGAAATCAGCAGTAAGAGGTCCCCATTGGATTCAACCAAACGAGTTTCTTTCTCCACATTAATGTCGAAAAGAAATTTAGTATCAGGGATCAGCAACTCAAACACATTCCAAATTCCTTGAGCAACAGAAAAAGTTACCAGTGTACCCCAAGAAGTAGCGCACCAGAACTGGCCTTGTGAGTACACAACACTCTCGATTGGACAGTCGAGAGGAAATTCCCGTGTAGCCCACATCGAATCCCCGAGACGGTATGTGCTTGCCGCATACGCGTGGGTATGATATGAATAATGAAAGACGAAGAACACAGAATCAGCACAAGTTGGATCAGCAGAAATTGAGGCATCTCCCCAGAAATAGAAAGAGTCCAGGTCAGGTAGTTGTATCATTCTATTAATGAAGGGGTTGTACAGCAAGAATGCAGTAGCTGAGATTCCGTATATGGAGTGAGATAATAACAACCACCCTGACTTGGATGCACAGATGCGAGTTATGCCAGGTTTCTTCTCTATGTAGTGCTCTTTGATGGCGCTGATATTTACAGTGCAAGTTTTGTTGCAGGTGAGATCAAAAAGCTTGCATCTACTCCAGTTTCGATCATCGTAAGCCATTAGCCATGGGAGTTGTGTAAGTGGTTGGACTTTGGGGATTGATTGCCATCTCATACAGACTGCTTGAATACGAACTTGGTCACTGACATCACAGAGTTGGAGGATCAACTCCATGAGCTCAATTGGAAGATCAGACCATGGCGGCCACTCTTGTTTATATCCAGTGCCGGCCATCTTATACACAATAAACAAACTGGAAGCACAAGAGATCTTCGAAGAATAAGAGCAAGGTTGTGCCGTGATTGTTTGAAGGATTATTCTAGTACTCAGTATATATAAGGAGGCAAGGATCCTAAACCAACAAGAAGTGGAATGGGGCATTTAATTATATTCTCCTAGATTAATTATAATTAGTCTCTTAGTTGAACTCAAATTCTTATTTAAGTTAAAAAAAGAAAAAGAAAAAGAAACGAAAAAAGAAACACAATGAAGCACCTTCAACTTCAGACGAAGAGAGGGTCGGATGCTATGGTTAATTGGGTTCCAATCTCTAGTGCCATACCATATATCTGAGCTTGACCCCCTAAATTCCTGCAAGACCCACCATGTACTTTAATTTTCTAATGATCCCAAGTGATGAGGGGAAGATTCAAGCCTTTGAACTTTGTTCTCTTTATTATTACTAGCAAAATGCATGTGCAGTACTGCATATGTGGAAAAAAGAAGGCAGAGAGAGAGAGCGTTGGAGGGGTGGGCGTGATAATTTTTAAAATTGTATGCAAGTTTTGATCATTGTACCCTTAGTTAAAAAATCTTTTCAACAGGTGTTCACGGGATATTTTGGAAAGTTGCATATTTTTTTGGCACGCTTTTCGATGTGTCTAATTTTATTAAAATAATAAAATTGAAGACTCAGCCACCACCACGGGGTGGTGGCGCAGTTGGCTAGCGCGTAGGTCTCATAGCTTTCGAGAAATCCTGAGGTCGAGAGTTCGAGCCTCTCTCACCCCAACACCCTTTTTGGTTCACGAGGATGCCTTTCCAAAGCTAAACCTAAAACGGCGGAACATCTCTCTTCGTTGCCGTCGCCACTCTCTTTTTGCTAGAGCTAAACGAAAAACAGTAAAAAGTACGTAATATCTGCACTGTCCAGCCAAAAGCTAGGGTTTCTGACTTTCTGTGCCGGAGTTCTGAAAGCTAAGGTTTCGCTTGTTTGAGGGAAACAGGAGAGTCAGGTAAAATTGTTGTTATACTATGATATCTTTTCTTTTCCGTTTAATCGAATCGATCTCCGTTGCTGTTTTGCGGAACTAAATTCGGTGTTATGTTTCAGAGAAAATCCTGAATTCGAACCATAAACCCTATCTAGGGTTTTAGGGAAGAAGCAACAATGGTTAAAAAGAGCAAAAGTAAGCCGATATATCCTTCTTATTTCATATTTTTTTCGTCATTTGCGCTTTTATCAATATAAAGCTCAACTTGTCCCAGCGAGTACTTCATTTGTCTAGAATTCCTTTTTCTTCTTCGTTCTATTCCTTATGTAATGTTTTTTCCTCCTTTTTGTTCATGATGTTGATATGCAGAGAGTAAGAGTAAGAGAGTTCCTCTGAGGAAGAAGTACAAGATTATAAGAAAGGTGAAAGAGCACCATAAGAAGAAGGCCAAAGAAGCGAAAAAGCTTGGCATTAACCACAAGCCTAAGGAGAAGGATCCTGGTATCCCTAACGATTGGCCCTTTAAGGAACAAGAACTCAAGGCGCTTGAAGCTCGGCGTGCAAAAGCACTCGAAGAGTTGGAGGAAAAAAAAGCTGCCCGGAAGGAGAGGGTAGCGCCAATTTTCCCTATTTCTTATTTTTATTGTGAAGCTAATAATTTGCAGAATCACTTGTTGGTTGAAATGAATAATTTTCCTCTCTTTTTCGTCTTGTATATGTCATAATTTTATATTTTCAGGTGGAATTGAAGATACAGTTTGTGAATACGAGTTTTTTTTGGGATTTGTGTCTCTTAATTCACTTCCAAAATGATTCGTTATGATTGGATTTATTTTACTTAAGAAAGCATAAATTTTTTTGTGACTAATGACCATTCTACTTTGCTATTTTGCAATGTGTCATACCATGCAAATATGGATTTGCTGGTGAGTTGAACTGTTAAACCTTTGTAGGGCCATTCAGCCTTACTATTTTCCTCTCAATCATTTTTTACAAGGATGCAACAGGCTTTAGTTGCTGTCTGTATTGGCGTCACATTTTTTTATGGGTATGAATGTGGATCCAATCACATTTCACAGGAAAAATTGGAGCAATAAAATTAGGTTACAAATGTGTATCCGAAGGGAAGGGAATAGGATTCTTGGTCGGTCAATGTTGTAATTGATTCAGCTCAGAAAAATCCACACATGCTTTCTTTCCATAGAATGTAATTTTAATAAAAATTTAACTGGGAGAATACTTCAAATACTAAATATTTGAATGAGCAAAGCTGAACATATGTTATATCATATCCTGAAAAATTTGACAACTTATGCATTATTGATCAGACTCTTGTGGTTAGAAAGTTATGCAGGAATCATAATCTCCATTGCTGAATTGTATATATTTATTTGCTTGTTAAAATATTTTTAAGTTTAAGTGCTTCACTTGATTCTTTCTATCGTTTTTTTGCTTCTCACGATCTCTAGGAATCAGGTCGGATTCCTAACAAGATCATAAAGATGGTATCAATAATGTTTTATGTCTAACAAAGACTCACAAGTAATCAGATAATATAATTATATAATCAATTGCTTATATTATTAATAAGAATAAGAAAAATTTCATGGCAAAGTTAAATTTTGATTCTGTAATTTTATAATTTAGAAACTAGCATACAACTTGCAATAAAAAAAATTATTACTGGCTTAATATGCAATTATAATTTTTAATATAAATACCATACGAAGGTAGCATGAATAAGCTTTATTTAGTTATCTTCAAATTTTAATTATATGCTGCTATTAGTATAGTTCTATAGTTATAACTTATAACAGCTTTAGAATATAAGTCATGCTAATATATTATCATTAATAAGTTAATGTGTAAAAAGTAATTATTTTATATTAATAACGCAATTACTTTAGCACTAGTAACAATAAGACATAAGTAAACCTATAAGAGTATAATCTATAAAGCTCTTTTTGAAACCTCTAAAGAACTAGGTGCTTGTCAGGACTAAAAAATTTCGCTACCTTGTTACATAGATGACTGCTTGGAAGCCCAGGTGGATGCATGGTTAAAGTTTGCTTACAGTGTCTGACATCTGCTATGAAAAAAAGGTCTAGTCATGTAAGCAAGCACCTTTAACAACGTGGCATTAGGTTTGAGACGCAATTTTGTCACGATTGGAAAGATGCAAAAGTTCTCCCACATATGGTTGAGACAAAGTAGCATGGTTGAGAATAAATCAATCCCCAATATTTTTCTGATGGTCTGGATATACTTGTTACTTTTGTTTATTGTGTAACTATTTTTCATATTTGATTACTGAATAAGGGGACTTCATATTTGTTATTTAAGGCCCAAAAAAGAAAGTTGGGGTTGTTAGAGGAGGAAGATATAACCAGGCTAGCTAAAAGAGCTTCTACAAAAGATCAGGATTTCAGTGAAAGAAACAGAAATGGAGATTCCACTGTAATTGGTAAAACTCGGGGTAAGTTAATTTTAACACACATATTGCACACACATGATTCATTCAAGATACAGATACTCTTTTTTTTAATTCTATCTTTTTCTTTCTCTTTTCTCTATATTCATTCCTTTTCATAAGAATTGACATTTATTTATGGCATACAGATAACTTGGATCGAGCTTTCTACAAGGAGTTGGTCAAAGTGGTAGAAGCATCAGATGTCATATTGGAGGTTCTTGATGCTCGGGATCCTCTTGGTACCCGTTGTGTCGATATGGAAAAGATGGTGATGAAGTCAGGTCCTGATAAGCATCTTGTATTGCTTCTCAACAAAATTGGTAATTGATCAGCCTTTCTCGTCCTCATTGATGTTGGTAAAATGTTTAGTAATTCTGACTTAATCTTGTAGATGCTAGCAAAAAAGATAAAATGATGCTGGATATAAGTGACACAGGCTGAAAATCACTTGATATGTTTATGTTAACATTCAGCTTGACCTTTCTTTTTTTTACTTTTGATGAAAGACTCCAATATCTGGGATATTATGAAGAAAAAGTACTGCAGAACTTATTTCTCTGCTAGAACTCGCAAACCATGAGTGGCATGGGACTTCAATGGATGTTGTATTTGTAAATATGTTAAAATTAAGAGAGAGAGAGAGAGAGAGAGAGAGAGGACTCTATAGTGGGTATTTTTTTTTCTCATTTTTTCCTCTCCAATTGTCAATGTCATTTGGTACTTGTGTCTCAGATCTTGTTCCACGAGAGGCTGTTGAGAAGTGGCTCAAGTATCTTAGAGAAGAATTGCCAGCTGTTGCCTTCAAATGCAGCACCCAGGAGCAGAGATCAAACTTAGGGTGGAAATCTGCTTCAAAGGCTGCCAAACCAGGAAATCTTCTGCAGACTAGTGACTGTCTTGGAGCTGAAACTCTTATTAAATTGTTGAAGAACTACTCAAGAAGTTTGGAGGTAATTTGCCGTCAGTATTTGCAATTTGTAGAAATATTTAATTGAAGGGAATGCATAACCATCTTGTGTCTGACATTGTGTCTGACATAAGTAAAAGAAATGCCATCATCACTGAGTTTCAAACACTTGTTCTTACATTTCCTTAAATTAGATTTTCATGTAGCTCAATGCCTGATAATTTATATGGCTTATTAATTTATGCATATGCATGTTTTAATACCATTAATGTTGTGGACTTTGATGGTTGATGTTACTATCTGGAAATTAAATTTATATTCAGAAATTTTTTGCTAATTGTCAGATATCTGTTTGTGTAATATTTAAATGTGGAAATGGACACTTATATAAATGAATAGGAAATCAATTTAACAAACCAAAGTTAATAATTTCTTGTTGAAAGAAAAGGCTGAGCTTATGCCCTAGTTCCAGCAGTAAAGAGGTGTTTTATTCATACTTCAGGTTAAAGGCTTAAAGTGAAAACAAAGAAAGTGGGTTAAGGGTAATATAATTTTTTTTTCTAGGTGGCTAGTAATATTTGCTTTCCTTTTATGATGGATAAAATGATGGACGCAAAACATGTGAAGATATCATACCTATTCATTACTTAAAAAAATTTTCATACCTATTCATGTGGTTCTCTTCTCTGATTAAAGTTGATGTTTGGCTGATTATTAGAGTTGATTTGATAATGTAATCAGTTTTTAGCTAAATTTAGATTCTTAGATAAATTTTTTAGTCAGCTTTTTCACCATTGAACAGATTCTTTATTGCTCCAACTCCAATTACCTGCCTTTTTGACTGGGACATTTAATTTAAATTAAACCAGGCGTAACAAGCCCTGAAAAAAGCTAGAACTTGTGGACTTAATTATTTGTATATATTTGCAGAATGGCGCTATTAGACCGGTTTTTGCCTTTATTTACTAGAAGAGAAGAAGCCTACTTGTATCTATTTGCTTGCTTGTGATTTGCATGCATCTTTTATTTACCAATATCCTTTTTTATGGCAGTTGCTAGAGTTCTTATATATGTGGATTAATACTTGTGCTTCTTCATTAAAGATTTTTTTTTTTTTGGATGATTGTTGTTTCTTTTCTTTTTACACCCATTAGTATATGATGTTAGATTTTGGTGTAATTAGTTCTTCGTAACAAGTCTTAATCCTTTCTTTGTTCTTTTCTTTTTACCTAATTTCCAGATTAAGAAGTCAATCACCGTGGGAGTAGTTGGCCTTCCTAATGTTGGTAAGAGTAGTCTGATTAATAGCTTGAAGAGATGTCATGTTGTCAACGTTGGTGCTACTCCAGGATTAACAAGATCAATGCAAGAAGTTCACTTGGATAAAAATGTGAAACTGTTGGACTGCCCTGGGGTTGTAATGCTTCAACCTGAGGAGAGTGATGCATCTATAGCTCTTCGAAATTGCAAAAGAATAGAGAAGTTAGATGATCCAATTGGTCCAGGTATTTGAATTTGTCTATTTTAACTGGAAATTTGCTTCATATGTTTTCACTTAAATAATCGAAGAGACTTTAAATAGCAGATGAACAGAAGCTATGCAGGACCTGGCAAAACCAAGGATAAAATATCAAAGTCGTTGCCTTGTTTTCCCTTTCGGAACTTATTTTTTTTGTCTTGTCAACTTGACACCACTGATACTGAAATAAGCCTTTGGTTAGTTCTGCTGTTGGCCTCTCTGTTGTTATAAACTATTTTTTTCATGAATATTTATACCATATATTCAAAACATACCTTGTACACATTATAGTTTGTTTATGTTGTTGAAAGCAATATTGTTGCTACTTTATCTCTTACTACTAAATTATAAGCTAATTTGAAATATGTTGCACATGCTCAATTACTTTCAATTTTGAAAGAGTATCAAATTAAAATAGCTGCTCGATTTAATATACTTTAATTTTTGCATGAGTATTTGAGTCAGGATTGACATGTTTACTTGTAAGCTGACTTAAGATCTGGTCTCTAGATTGGGATAGGAAACATGATTAATTTGCCAACCCCAACCAGATGGGATAAAGCATCTGGATTTGATTGATTATATGCTTGGAACTTTGTATTTTAAAACTACCTTTTTTATGATCCAATTTGGAAGTACATTTGGCATCTGTAGTTGTTTACTAATTTTGAGAATAGTAGCAGTAAATGTGAGGCAGTAATATTAACTTATTTTGGGGGCTATGTGAATTACTCAGTGAAAGAGATCCTCAAGCTTTGCCCTGCAAGAACATTGATTTCTCTGTACAAGCTTCCGACCTTTGATTCGGTTGATGACTTCCTTCAAAAAGTGGCTACTGTTAGGGGCAAGCTCAAAAAGGGTGGAGTTGTGGATGTTGAAGCTGCTGCTAGAATAGTTCTCCATGACTGGAATGAGGGTATGGCTATTATCAGCACACAATTTCTCTTCCACTTGGGATAAGGAGAGCGGCAATGAACTAATGTTGTCACTTAATGTGTTTCAGGTAAAATTCAATATTATACGATGCCTCCAACAAGAAATCAAGGAGAACCTTTGGAGTCTACTATTGTCTCAGAGCTTGGGAAAGAGTTCAATGTTGATGATGTTTATAACAGTGAATCTTCATTCATTGGCAGCCTTAGATCTCTTGATGATTTCAGTCATGTTGAAGTTCCACCAAGTTGCCCTCTGAAATTTGATGAGACGATTCTGGAGGTTTGAGTTCTTGTACTCATTTACCTTGCCAGTAAACATTCTGTTTAGTTTTTGTGTTTAGCGACCTTTAGGGACTTCTGAGAATATAGTCTAGAGTAGTTCCTAATTTATTATGACTATTTTGCTTTTCATACTTCAAATATGCCTATCATCTGCCTTTCCAGATGATCACAAAGTTGGAGAATTCCAGCTCGGAAATTGACCAGTGATTAGATTTTGTACTATTAAGTGTACACCTTAATTATGCCTGTTTTTCTATAGGCTGATGAACAACCCCAAGCATCAAATCATGGGAATGTACAACCAGAAGTAATGACTGAAGTTGACAATGATCAGCCGATGGGAGAAGATGAAAGGGATGCAGGGAAGACAAAAGCCAAAAGCATCAGTCGCAGGCAGAATGAAAAGTTGTATGCAGCTGAAGGCATACTGAATACAAGAATAAGAAGAGCAGAGAAGAAGAAACGAAAGAAAGCTAGCACCAAATCATTAACAGATGCTATGAATGCTGATTATGACTTTAGAGTTGATTATGCTAAGGCATCAACCATGGACGATGGTGATGAGAGTGACGAGGATGAGGATGAGGATGACAATACAATTGTTGGTGAGGTGCCGATGGCAGGCATTGAGTTCGACGAATGAAGAAGGAATTGCCTTAAGATGAAATATCCCACCTTAGCCTACATTATATAAGATGCAAAAGGATTAGTCCTTGGCTCTGCTATCTACAACAGAAATCTGAGTTTGAAATCTTTTTCCGGTTAAGGAATATTAATACTCCAAAATGCATGTGGATGATTGTTTCCTTGATGCCCGTGGATCGGTTTTGTTTTTCCTCAAAACTGTTTTTGTACGGTTTTGTAAGTGTACTGAGCCAACAACCCTGCAGTTCCATTAAAAAAAAAAAAAAAATGAACCCGCCTCTTTTACATATGAATTTTGATTTTGCTGGAGAGAATGTTCGACCGATATTTTTTATGTGTACCAGAAAATTCTTAATGAGATGAAAATTTTCTGCCTTTCCTTTTGCATTTATTATTTTAAGAAAATTACAAGGTATGATGTCAATGGTATTATTCCTAATGTCAAATGCCCTCTCTTACTGTACAAGAAAGTATAGACCACCTGTTCTTTCAATGTACATGTATAGTCATGGCATTTGGAAGCAGGTTTTAAGGCTTTTGTGCTTCAATCATACTAGTGGGAACTGGCAAAGTGAAATTGAATGGCTGACTTTGCATTGTCGGGAAACTGATCTTTGTAGTGAGATGAGGAAAGTGGTAATTGCTGCAACAATATATTATATTTGGAGGGAGATAAACAATTGAGTGCTCAAATGTAAAAGCACCACTGCCTTGGAAGTTCTGAAGCACACTAGGTCTAAGTTTTTCATCTCTAAGGAGGTACTCAAGGACACGGCTTGGAACAGGAAATTATGTGAAAATTGGGGTTTAAGCCTAAATTTTGAATCCTTCTAGGAGTTGCTGCCATGCTTGTGTTGTCTGCAGTATTTGTGGTTGGGGTGCTGGGAAAGTAGCCAGATTTTGGGTGGTTTGGAGTTGGTCTTCCTTCTTATTTAGCTTCAGCTTTAGAATGTAATCGTTTCGTACATGTTCTAAAACATCAATAAATACTTCTAAAAAAAACGAATTCTACTGCCCTTTTAGGCTTACAGAGCCACACCTTTGGGCTATAATCTGCATTATTACCAGCACATCTAGTTACACCTTAGTAGAGCTTGATTTGTTATGCTGTGCTCTCATATGACCACTTACGGTTTCCACTCACCCACCTCAAAGTCATCACCTCAACAACATTCATTATGTAAATATGTTGCTTCTTTGATGTCAACATTTCATTCACTCAAATCTTAACAAACTTAATGGTTGTCTTCTAAATGTTGCCTTATGGCTTGTTGAATACATTGGTCACATAAAACTCAAGAAACCCATCATTCTTATATACTATGTGATCTCTTAATTTTAATGTGTTAACATATCTACCTATCTAGCAAGCATCATATTAGAAGGCAGATAATAGCATTACCCATCATTGTTGCTTGCTTGCTTAAAGGCTTTGCTTTTTGATGTTCCACAAGTCATTATGACATTAGTTATATCTTTAAAGTTCCTCAAGTTGGAAGAGTTGAACCTAGTTTTGATAAAGGAAAATACGAAAAGCAAGGCTCCAGAATTCATTCTTTACAATGGCCAAGATACCATTCACATCAATCATTAATTCATTATCGTCTACTTTGAGTTTGGCCAACATTTGCATTGTACATCAGGTGAACTTCCCTTGAGAAAAAAAAAGAGGAGAAAAGGTGCTCCCTATGTAACGCATAAGCAAGCTGAATAGGAACTTGAAATGGATACAGGAACAATTTCAACATAAGATAAAAGCAAAATCCAAATCAGTGCCACTCAAGTCCTCCCAGAGTGGTGGAACCCATACCTTCCCATACTTCACTGCAACCAACTTCTTCGGAGTCAATGCCTTCCATATTGCAGTCCCACCAGCCACTTCCATTTGCATCTAAGATTACAAAAACAAAAGCTGTGATGATCATGATCAGGATGCACATGCTTTGCAATATCTTTGTGATTGGGATTAAAATAAAACAAAAAGGACCACAATTTTCAACTTAGTTCACTTAATCATATTCAGAAACTCAGAAACTCAGCATGACACGTTGCTCCTGTGCCTATGATTTCGTACGTTATATCAGTTAAAATAAATTTTGAAAAAAAAAAAAAAAACAGATTTTGGAGCTTGATGAGAAGGTGTCTTTTGAGTTGAAGAATGATAAAACACTTGGGTGTTGTTTGCCATTCAATTAAGAAACTCAGCATGACACTTTGGCTTGGAATGAGTTCCAAGAGTTAGAATGAATTTGAGGGGTTAAATGGGTGTTTGGTTCCATTTGGGGAATGGTTCTCCCCATATGAGTTTTAACTACAATCCAAAATCACCCCAACACCCTATTCTGGATTTTCAGAATAAGTTTTGCAAAAGTGCAGTATCATACTTGTGATATTTGTAAATTATGAAGGATATACTTGAAACTTGTTTTAAAGACTCTTTTATATGTCACGGACAGACTTGTCATTTATGAAAACTTCTTTTAAGTTAAAACAATGGCAAACTTATGATATTTATAAGCTGTACAAAAATCAATCATCCCTCACCAAACATCAAACTTAACCTTTTCAATTATAACTTGTAATACATATAACCTTTTCACTGAACTTGGAATATTTATAATATCTATAATGAATGTCAAATGAGACCTTAGAGCAACTTACAGTGATTATAGAGTGGTTTTGTTCTTTTGTTACTAATAAAACTCTCTTCTCTTCGCCTTTGCTTGGGTTTGGGATCATCTCCAAGAACTAACAAGGACCTGGGAGCAGTAAGATTCTCATCTCCACCTTAAAAAAAGAAATAGCTACAGTTAGGACCAAACCCATAGTACTCATGAAGATCCAATATATATATAATATTCACCCACACACACACTATATATATATATATATATATATATATATATATCTGAATGAATATGATTCAGTTCAGAAAGAATAAATTGTTAGTGCAGCTCCACTATGTAAGTTTATGAATGGTACCTAGTAAGAAAATAATGCCAAAAAAGGGACAAAAGTTTATATGGTGGTCGTGTATCCTATGAGGAGTAAAAATTTGTATTGAACAAAAAGGATGCTGCTTATCCTTGAAACATTCTCTTGCTTTGATAAAACTTGAATGAACAAAACTGGGGCATGATGGTAGTATGGTAGCTCATGATGAGATATTTCATCCTTTCATAAAATATGTAGAATTAGTAGTTATTATCACTGATTAATTCACACAATTGAGAATAGAGACAAAAAACTATGATGACATAAATGAACTTAAACAATGAGGAATGTCTAACAATCTTTAAGTACAAAATATAATTTACACATTGTGAAGGTGTTTTGAAGATGAAACAATAGTGTCTCCTTTCCTAAGCTTAACAATTAGTTGTCTCAAAAAATTATTCTTCAGTCCCATCTATCATCTGATTTGCACTCCTAATGGTACCTAGATGGCTTCCACAAGGCCAAGCCTGCATAGGCTAAAAACAATCGCCCACTCCTCTTTTTTAACCCACCAACCTCGTTTAAGTCATTACACATTCATTTAAAGTTCTCTGAATTTTTTAAGCCTATCATCATCAGAAGGGAATAAGTAATTAGCATTCATTGCAAAGAAATGGGGCTTTTTCCACATAAATGAGGCTGCATTTAAAAGCTTTCGCTGGGTTTCACCCTGAAGGTTGTGGAAAATATGTCGAAATGTAAACTGCCCTGGGATCAGCTGGTCTTGCATTTGTATTTCTAAGCTCTCAGGACATTTCTGACTATCATAGCTAAAACTGTATGCAAAACAAGCAAATTGTCCTATAAATACAATACAATTCTCCGTAGCTCAGGATATCCATCTTGAAAACCCTTTCACCCATTTAGCTCTTCTTCTAAAAGGATTTTCCTGCAACCATTCCCACCAAAAAAATTTTTGCGTTTTGATGTCTTAATATGGACACAACCAGTAGTCCAAAACATGGTTGCAAAAATTCACCAAGAAGGGATAACAAACCTTTAGAAATTCCAAATGGGTTTCTTCTTTTCCTCAATTCTTGCATTTCAGTTGCTGCATCTTCTCCAACTCCACCTTCACTACAAGCACCATCACATTCTTCCCTTTCTTCTCTATCACGCTTGAACTGCTTAAAAACAACTTCACCGAGAACATAATCAATCTTTCTACCTTTACCGATCTCGCAAAGTCCCTGAATAGAGCCAATTTTCTCTTCCCCTCCCACTACACATGAAAACGGCTTTTGCTTCCCCTGTTAAACAAATCGACAAAAAATTCAATCAAGTGAAAGCCCTTCATGCGAAAATGGAAGATTAAGCTGAAGAACTACATCCATGAGACACCTGAACTGTTTTAGATGTGATTGAGGAAGCCCTGTCAAGCTTCCGATCGAGGAATTCCGAAAGAGATACCCGCAATTCCTTCTTGGTTTGTTTGGCTTGTGAATCTTCTTTGAAGACCTGACATCTAATTTTGAAACTCAAAAGTTAAAACCCCACAATTATGGCAGTAAACTAACCAAAATGAAGACTCGAAAAAAGCAAAAAAAAAAAAAAGATGACACAAAGTTGCAGAGGAAAAAATAAATAGGGAAATGAGGTATCCCTTCTTACCTAGAAAGGGATTTGAAGAAAAGAGATGAAGTAAGGGAGCGCTGCCCCAATCCCCTAATGATTGGAGGTTGCTTTGATTCTTTTGAGTTCATCTTCTCCAAACCCCTTCTCTTCCTCTCCTTTTTTGTTTTCTTTCTTTTAAATCCACGTTGTATATAAATCCTTCTTGTTTACAAATTTTCTTTTGGCGCCAAAAGGTAGAATCTTTCGAAAAATGAGAGATGGGGCGATTATACGAGGGTTGATATCGTCTGCCGCAGGATCCCTGTGGCAGATCCTGCGGCATCGTGGGATGATACTGCATTTTTTACAATAAAAAAAGTGAAATGTCATTTCAATTAACATTTCACTTTTTTTTAAATGTGACTTCCATAGCATCAATGGAATGCTACACATCGCAGCATCCCACAGATGCTCCCACGGTCTGCGGTAGGACCACTACGGCACACGATTTCATCCCATAATATGATATGGTGAAGCCTAACTCATTCATAAATGTTGTGTAAGACTACATGTGTGGGAACGCCATGGGGTGGGTTAATCGGGGCATCCTCCCCTCAATGGTTAGGGTTTGGTAAGCCCTAAATCGGATTAGGGTTTAGCAAACTTGAACCTCACTTGCCCCTTGCCCCTGATTTCAGGTACCATAAAATATTTTCACATATTTCTTCTATAAAAAATATATATTTTATAAATATATATCTTATACTATATATAAAGAAAACATGCCCCTAGAAAGTGTGCTACAAAAAATATATTCATCCTTCCTATAACGCTCTTACAATTTATTAGTAAATTTTATTAATATAAGGATAAAATAGTCTTCTCCATTTTAATTCATTTTAACTTTAAAAGGTTAAGAACTGTTCTCTCTTCTTCAATAATCTATTTACATATGTGCATTACTGAACATGCACTTTGCTAATATAATTAATTTGAATCTTCGTTTAAAATTATTTATGTTTTGAAATTCAATGTGGCCTATTACCAACCCCAATAGTGTTAGTAGTAAGTTTCATATGGGCTAAGCCCTTATAGGGGCAAGTTAGGGTTTGCTAAAACCTGCCCAAATCCATCCTATCGTCATCGGACTATAAGGTGGCGTTTGGCCTAGCTTGTGCTTATGGGTAAGCACTTAAAAGGTAATTTAGCTTATTTAAGTACTTATCCATAGTTATAAAAAAGTGCTCATATGACAAGTTTGGTGTTTGGTAAACACATTTATTTAAGCACTTAATAATATAATAAGTGCTTTTTAGTTAAGGAAAGTGTTTGGTAAACATATGTATCAAAGCACTTACTTTTTTATTTTATCCAAATTAAACACATCAAAGCTTTGTATTTTATTTGGATCCCTATAAAAAACAAAAACTAAAAAAAAAAAAACCATCTATGAAATAAAATCCCGCATATGTATCAAATGCCAAAATATGTAATTAACTAAAACTAATATGACCACTATCATGTGCAAACTTTATAGCATTTGCAATTGTATCTCTAATACAACCCATCTCCCCAAGCTGCTGCTGCTGGATGATACCATCAGGATTTGGTTCATCATCAAATGATCTTTCTTCATCTTCACATATGCACTCTTCATCTTCATATTGTCTAAAGTGATCATCATATAATGCAGCTTGTCGAATAAAATTGTGTATAGCCATTGTTGCCACAACAATATATCTTTGTGTTGAAAATGGATAAGGAGCCATCAATTTTAAAATTGGGAACCGCGCCTTCAATACACCAAAACATCTTTCGATCACATTTCGTAACGATGAATGAGCATAATTAAATAATTCTTTTTCCCCCCTAGCTCGACTACCACGTCGAAAGTCTGGAAGATGATAACGAACTCCTCGATATGGTGCAAGAAAACCACGCATATTAGGATACCCCGCATCAACAACATAATATTTACCTGATATTTTGACCAAAAAAAACATTAAACTATTATAATAACAAATCTACTTAAAGTCATAAACAAAAATATTTAATTAAATTATTTTACTAACCAGGTGGAGCATGAGGAAAATTCAATTCTGGCTTACGAATAGTTTCTAACAAGATACGTGAATCATTAGCTATCCCTTCCCAACCAGCATTAACATAAGTGAATCGCATGTCAAAAGAGCATACTGCCATGACATTTTGTGTGCAATCACCTTTTCGACCACGATATGGTACTTGTTGTTCCAATGGTATAACAGCGCTAATATGTGTTCCATCTAGTGCACCAATACAATCCTACATATTAAAAAAAATTTATTAACAAAGAGTATAGACAAAAATTTACTAAAAATAAAAATAAAATTGTAGTCATAAAGTTCTTCAATTACCTTGAAAAATGGCCAATATTTCTTATTTCTGTGTATTTCTGTCGGGACTTCAGAAAATGAAGGAGGTGTTATGATAGATATTGAAAATTTTGCCATTGCAATCAAAACATTATTGAAGTGACGACTTATAGTTTCGCCCGAATGTAAGAACCTCTCTTGTAGCATTCTATTTCGTTGATTATGTCCAACAGTGATCATAAAAATGGCCAGTTGTTCTTCTACCCTCATTCTTCGTGTATCTTTTAGCAATTCCCTCTCTTTAAGGGTATCACATAGTGCCGTAAACACATGCTTCTCCATACGAAATAAATCATAACAACGAACAGGATGGCCATCTAAAATTTCATGCACAAAGGCCCATCCTGTGTGTTTTGATACTCGACATGGCTCTTTTACGATATAAAGACTATGATATCGTTGAATCAATTTAGCAGCTATGAGTACCAACATATCGATTTGGTCTTCAGAGTCCATGTGACCTGAAAATAAATAAAAGAAAATATAGATAATAACAGAGTCCATCTAAAATTTTCACAGGAACACATACATTCCAATTGACTAACTCATACAAATTGCTTCCAGCTAATTGAGCCCAAATCACAAGATTTAAAGAGGAAGAGTTCACGTGTTCACATTAAAGCAAGAAAAAACAGATTTCTTAACCCATTTCATATATTTGTTCATTATACCTGTGTTCACATTAAAGCAAAGCCACAGTAATACATCTGTGCCAGAGATAGGAAGTAAATATGTAAACAGAGAATATTTGCCATTGTTACAAACTCAGTTGTGCTAGTATTTTAAAAATCCAAAGTGCAGCCAAAATACTGTATCCATGCAAGGGATAAAAAGAATACATCAGCCAAAATACTGTATTAATCAGGTGGTAGTAACACCAAGGAAACAAGGATCAGAAAAAAGGGAAATAAGACCAAAAGATTTTCATCATAATGGAGTATAAGACCAAAAGATTGTCAATGCCACAACGATGCAAGTCGAACATCAGCCGTCTTCAATTCAACAAAAAGCTCCCTATATTCCTTCTTCAAGAATAAATCCGTAGCAAATAAGTACAACTCGCTTCCTCGTTCTACTTCATCCATCTCATTAAGGCATTCAATACAATCAGCTATAGTGTATTGCTTTTCTGCTTGTACGGACTTACACGATGCAGCAGTCCTCAATTCAACAGCCTCACAAAGTCGATTGATTTGGTTATCAAGCCTAGAAGCACTAGATTCCTTATTGCGCCTATGGAAGGAGCTCCCTTCGTTTCTTCTAGCATGCTTAGGAGGAGGCTCGATTTCTTCCTCTTCATTGTTGCTAGCAACTTCATTATCTTGGTTATCTCCCATCATGCCAATTGAATTGCTTGGCATGCTTGAATCATCCCTTACTGGATTTGAGCCACCTTCGTTAGTAGGCAAGTTACCTTGGGCAGGTGTCCAAGCCGCTTGCCCACTAGCCGATGTTCCTCCAAAAATGACATCTAAATCATTGGCATGGGGTAGTTCTTTGTGACGAAACTGAGCTGTGTCGGGATAAGTCTGTAGCAAATATAAAAATAAGTTACTAATACAATATTTTTCTTGACATATTATTTAGCAATTAAAACTTGAAAATTATACCTTTACGAGACTATCCCAACGATCATGAGGGATATCTGCAGTTCGAAGAACGGGATCCCATCCTGACCCACTAAACTCCTTAAGAATTTTATTCCATGCTTGCCACTGAAGTTTAGTACCATCCCAGTGATTCTTCAATTGTTTTTGCTCATACCTTATGCCTGTTCTCTTAAAAAATTCCTCTACGACAACACTCCAACCAGCTTTATTAAGGTGTGTTCCAGGCCTATTACCAATTAAGGTTTGCTCTAGGCATAACTCAACAAAAACTTTGTGGTGTTCAGCTGTCCAATGGGCTTTCACCTTCCCATGTAAGGCGGCAGCTACTTTTTCTCGATTTTCCATTTATCTCCTATTTCATTCAAGTCAAGAAATTAAAGTCATAAGTTAAATAAAAGTCAGATTTCCAAAGCACACCTAAAAGTCAACAGAAAAGAAGCAATAAGATTTTTGTAAGATCTAAACCAAAAATTGTGTTTGAAAAAACAAACTTGGTAAGATCTAAGTAGAACCTAGAACCTGATACCTTTTATGTATATTTTTCCTGGTTAAATAAATTAAATCTCTTAGTGGTTATTTTAATGAAATACCCGTTGCTTAAGCACATTGTATGGAGGCATATATAAAGACACGTGTGTGTTGTGTATAAAACAAATATGTACCTTGCTAGAAAGAAATAATTGCATATAATAGGAAAAGGCATTCTTTTTATGGTACGCATTTTTATATTATGTGTGTAGTGGCAGATTTGTTATCTGGATGTGATATGAAATGCTTTAAACTGAACCTCATAGAGGTAAATTCTAGAACATGATTTATACATCATGGGAAAGTAATATTTGGTTATGACAATAATATTCTCACTATGTTGATAAGGTTCTGTGCTGATATTGTTCTAAAAATGTTCCTTTCCTGGGCTGCTGATTCTTTGATAGCTCTCATAGATGGAAAAAAATTTTATGAAGTTAGTGGGTGTGTGAATTTACTGTATAACTCTCACGTAATTGAGTAGGGAGTATTTTGGACAATGTATGCTATCTTGTGCATATTGGTAATAATGTATTCCTCATTCCAAGAAAGGATGTGGTAAATGGGCAAAAGATCGATGCCCTCTAGATGACTGGTATGGTTTGTATATAGAGCCCTAGGAAAACCTTGCCAGTCAATGGAGCTGCAGGCTTAGTATACTGTTTGACTGCCTTTTCTGGGGACAGTTTAATGTATGAAGTCTTACCCCACAAGCGTCTAGACTGTTTCTTGAGATTATATCTTATGACCACAGTTTAAAATTAATGAGAGATAAACTAGGAATTTTAAAATCACCAAAGGGTATGATTGAAAACAAGTGGGGGAAAAAAAAGCAAAGAAAGAAAATAAGAGGAATCTGTAATATGGGGAGTATCCTTAAGATAAATTTTATTTTCCTCAATGATTAGAAGTGTACAGTGACATGATGAGTTCAAATGATTCTCAATAAGTCAATATGATATACAAACCAGATGAAACTAGTAAAATATAAATAAAATAGTAGATCTCAAACAAAATTTTTTTCTGATTTTATAGAAAGGGAGCCCACAAACGTTTTACGGTTTATGCTTGCAACTCTTTGAGCCTTGCTGTGTCCAGCTTATCCAAGGGGCCCTCCAGAAACCAACACCAAGAGTCTTGCTGATCATGGGGTTTGGATTTAGAATGTTCATGCTACACCAAGAGTCCAAGATACATTTTTGTACAGCTTGTTCGTGATCTTCAGGGACAGCACTACATTACAATCTCATATATAAGTTAGACAATTTCTCATCAAGTATTGTCTCCTCAAGTAAATCAAAGATTTCCAGACCAGCAATTATCAAATTAGGCCAACCAAATCCCATTCTAAGTAAATCAAAACCTGAGACTAAAAAAACTACTTCACTTTAAGCAAATTCCTATATAACTTTGAGTAAGGTATATCTTTTCTTTTGGGGTGATTCCATATTCAATTGATCTTACCAAGTAAGTGTCTCGTGCAAAATAGTGCACCCAACACATTCAATACTATAGAAATTAACACCCATTCATAATGCCCCAGAAGATTTTAACCATCTACAATGGTAACATGGCTTCAGTTGCATCATCCAAACTTGATCATGCAACTTGGTAAAGAATAAATTAAACATAAATTTATGTAAGGAACCACTAAATGGTGTCAATAACCACAAGAGGATGCACCGTATTGTTTTGACGCATTCATAATATTGAGTCACATAGCTAGCCACCTAGAAGACCTGGCATCCTTGTTCCTATATTAAATTATTACCATTAAAATATTCTTCCAGTGGTTGAATAAAAATATATAATATTTAAACCCAATTGTCAATGACAACACCAGACACACCTAGAACCATGTATTCATGAAGAAAAAAAATTAATGCAACTTGTCAAAAGCTAGGAAGGGTGCAAATCCTTTGTACCGAAAATCATGCACCAAATAGCATTGGTTAATTCAAGAGAGAGAGAAAATATTTTTCAAAATGAACTAGCCAATCACAATACCAGTGCATGCTTTTGATTTCCATCCAACTAAGAATGGATTTTGGCTTGAGAAGAACCATTGAATATGGAATCACCCCAAAAGAAAAGATATAACTTTGAGTTAGTGTGGCAGAGTCATGCCACACTAACTCTGCTACACCATAGACAAATCTGTGAGTAAGATACCAATCCACTAAATTATCTTTGAGATTAATTGTTTGAAAGCTAGATATAACTTTAATAACTTTGATTTTCTATACAAGTGAATAGAAGTGAGTTGGGTATATGTTAGCAGGAGTATCTCACTTATGTTTCTCCTAGGTGAGGTTGTGAGTCTATATGAAATTCTGGGCTCTGTTGAATTCAAAGTTGCAAGGATTTCTCTTGTGATAGTGTGAATGGTTCCCACTATCTCTTTAAGGACCTTGTGCACCTCTACATTGATCTGTTAATCAGAGCTTTTGATTTTATAGGAAAAAAATGATTATAATAATCTGAATTTTTTTCCCCTTTTGAATGCTGCTCTCACTTTGAGTGATCCGTTGTTTATTCTAGATGATTAAACTAAGCTGAAACAATTATACGAGACAGGAATTTGAGAAGATGAAGGAGAAGTCACCTGAGAATTTCAGGGTTGACTTCGCAGTGAGTAGAGAGCAAAAGAATGAGAAAGGAGAGAAAATGTACATTCAGACCCGAATGGCCGAGTATGCAGAGGAGCTATTGCTCAAGAAAGATAACACCTATGTGTACATGTGTGGACTGAAAGGAATGGAGAAGGGAATCGATGACATAATGGTGTCATTGGCTGCTAAGGACGGTAAGATTGATTTGAATCAGAGTTACTGGAATTTGATATCCGAATGCTAATAAATTATATTTATTAATCTTCCCTGTATGTACCACTCAGTGCTCTATTTTGCAGGCATCGATTTGAATCAGAGTTATGGTCATCGATTGAAAACTACCGTTCCACAACAATTAAGAAGAGGAAAAAA
Organism: Buxus sempervirens; assembly: GCA_947561395.2. Taxonomy (NCBI): domain Eukaryota; kingdom Viridiplantae; phylum Streptophyta; class Magnoliopsida; order Buxales; family Buxaceae; genus Buxus; species Buxus sempervirens. The sequence goes on from OX387195.1 coordinate 21,179,725, forward strand.
TATAACAGGGAAAAAAATGAGTCCGTTAAAGAGCTTCAGTAAGACAATGGAATGCCAACTTGTTTGATTTCTTTCATACAATTCATCAAACACAAACAATGCACTGACAGAAATTCATACGATTGAAGAACAAGTAGCACAACTAAAAAACAAAATCAAATAACAAGAATAAAAAACGTGAATCTACAAAAATCCACAAACAGAAATATACAGAGGATGATCAATGCAGATCAAAAAACAAAAATAAAAGTAAAAGAGGGAGACGAACCAGTATTCACTTGAGGTAGGTTGTGGCAGTTGTAAATGAAGACGAACCTGTAAATGGAGAAGGGAAACTGTAAATGGAGACAAACCTGTAACAAGTACACAAAGAGGGAGACGAAGGGAGACGAACCTGTAAATGGAGCAAGTGCTACAGCTAAAGAGAGAAAGAGGGAGAAATTTCGCAGAGAGTCGAGAATGGGAGACAGAGCTCAAAGGCGAGAGAGAGAGAAAGCTCGATCGAGAGGGCTTCTCAAAATAGAGGAAGGAGAAGCCACTCTCAAGTGCTTCTCCTTATGGGTTATGTTCCTCTTCCTCTTATGGGTAAGTACTTACCCATCTAAGATAACCAAACAAATTTTAAGCTTAAATAAGTGCTTTAATAAGCCATAAGCCCTAATAAGCACTTATTTAAGCTAGGCCAAACGCAGCCTAAATGAGCAAGGAAATGATACTCAAATGGAAAAAAAATTTTCTTTTTCTAAGAAGTATATATGTGTATACAACACAAAGTTGAGTTTGGGTTGAGTTCAGACTTATACTACACAACTCTCAATTCGATTTAATTATATGCATAAACACACACATATGTCCATTTGTATGGACACATGCATATACATATATGTATATTGGCATGTATTTGTATATATGTATCATTATTATTTTTTCTTTCATGCTAGCTTTGTAGCTATGCAATCAATTATAAAACATAAAATTTATTAATATGCGAAAGCACATTTGTGAATTTTTTCTCAGGTAGATAATTTAAAGAGGATATATATATAGTATGTTATAGTAAAAATGAGATTTTATATTTTCCATTCATAACAAAAAATATAAGAAATAAAAATTTTTGGGTTGAGTTTAAATACAATGAATTTGGGTTTAGTTGGGCTAATATGCTATAGTAAAAAGGAGATTTTAAATTTTACATTCATAACAAAAAAATATAAGAAATATTCAAAAATATACTGTTTATTTGGACCAACCAGAATTCAAATAATAATGTTTGAGTTGAGTACATAACTAGGGGAGACACGTGCATACTGTAAGTCCTTACCCTTAATGTAGCATGAAAGAGAAAGACTAGTGGGTAGTTATAGTTTGGGATTGTTTTAATTGGAGAGGACAATAGTCAGAAAAAAAAAAGACACCAGAATCTTAAGGGAATATTCTTCCCCCTTTAGAATATGATGATTTGGATTTAACTGGACTCATCCAATCCAACTTGCTTAGATACAAGGAAAGTAAACGTTATACCCAAGACAATTGGCAAATTTGGAGAGGTAAAGTGCTAAAAGGAAACGTGTCCTGGTAAAGCCTGGTACAGAAAATATGCCACGTGGGATGGCGGTTACTGGTAAGAGCTACAGCTAAAAGAAACTTGGCGAGTCCGCTTCGTTTCATTCGCCTCCTATCGCGAATGTACAAACACTGCGAGAGCTGTGTTCAGTACACACATCTTCCTTCTATAACTAGCGGCAAAACTGCGAGCGCGAGATGCGACGAAGGCGCGCGGCGGATTTCTCAGTTTTGCCGGAGGGATGCGTCTCGATGATCCTTTCCTTCACGTCTCCTCGAGATGCTTGCAGATTGTCGCTGGTGTCTACGGTCTTCCGATCGGCGGCGGAATCGGATGAGGTTTGGGAGAAATTCTTGCCGCCGGATTGGGAAGAGATCGTATCGAGATCGTTTTCGAATTCTCCGGTGGTTTTCTCATCGAAGAAGGATCTGTATTTCAGGCTCTGTGACCATCCCATTCTCATCGACGACGGTAGGAAGGTACGGATTTCGAAAGGCTTTTGTCGCTCCGGATGCGCTGTTCTGGCCTTTGGATTTGGGATTAATGACCTCATATATCAATAACGTTGTTTGTCCTGAGCATTTGATTTTCCACTGGTTGCATCAATCAATGTGTAGAAAAAAAAACATTTTATTTTGTCTTTGTCTTTGTCTTTCATCTTTATTAACATGACAAGTCCACTATTGTTGAAATTTGATTTCTAATAGAAGGCCAAAGTGTTTATTCTCGGAGGCTGTTTGTTCTAAAGCAATTTGAAAACCTAAAAGTTTTCAAAATTTTTTCTTTTGTTTTTGGGAAACAAGTGAAGGAAAAACCAAAATTTAGTAAAAATGCGTTTGGTAAGTCTAATGATCATGATTTAAAAATGCATGTACTGCAGGGTATATTAAATGGGATCATGTGGAAAAACTAGTGGAAAAGTGGTTTTACAAAATAATTTGCCACATAGTAAATCTATGTCACACTAGCAGTAGAGTTTTAATATATCTCAGAAGTCTACTTTTTATTATAAAAATGTAATTGATTTTAAAAGCATATCTTTAATCATACAGTTTTTGGGATTAATATTGGTACATGGTAGACTATGAGAATGAAATGGACAAGGGTGGTGTAAATGCCCAATTTTTTCGTTTAAGTTGCTGACATTACCACACCTTGTGGCTAGATTTGAAGTGATTGAGAATGCATAAAGTTTCCTTGGCAAAAGGTTTTTGTTTTGTTTTGCATCCCCGGTCTTGTTACATGATAAAGACAACTTTTTTTTTGCCGCAGAGTGATGATTTGATCAATGCATACCATCCACCTAACAGTGGGCTCCGTAGACAGGTCATTTGGATAACACTTTTAATTTGCATAAAGCATGTTAATACACGTGCATCAAATTTCATCATGAATGGTTGTAAACTAGCAATTATTCAATTTTTTTTTTAATATTTTGTGGAACTCCATAGTTGAATGCATTCAGACAGGATGATGGTTTTCATTAGCTCGAAAATTTATATTTATAAGTGAAACTTAAATTGGGATTGGGAAAGGGAATCAAGTAGAAGTACACACGGATAAGTGTGGCCAGCTTTAACAGTTGAATTACATGGTGCATCAGGTTGTTGGTTTTGGTGTGTTTCACTAGTATAACATGGCCTCAATTTCTTTGTAGGAAGGATGGAATTCATTGTAGGAATTGATGATGATGGTGGTTCATTTATATATGTTATCATTTTATCTATTATTTATGATTCTTTTGAGGCTAAGGATCACTGAACAGAGTAGGCTTTCATATTGTTTCCTCTCTCATTAGAGCTTTGGCTTGGAGAAGTTGATTGGGAAGAAATGCTATATGCTTGGGGCAAGAGAGCTTTTGATTGCATGGGGAGAAACTCCTCATTCCAGGAGATGGAGATCTGAGCCCGAGTCTAGGTCAGTATTGGCCTACATTATTCCATTATTTCTCTTTTTCTTTCCTTATGGGATCGTGTTAACATATGCACATAATCAAGGTTCTCAGAGGTGGCCGAGATTCTTGTTGTTTGGTGGCTTAGTATTAGTGGAACATTGGGGACACGATTTTTGTCACCTAAAACAACTTATGCAGCTTACTTTGTGTTCAAGTTGGCGGAGTGTGCCTACAGTTTTGATGTACGGCCTGTCGAGGTGTTTGTTAGATTGCTCAAGAGTGAGAAGAAAAGTGGGCATATTTGGTACCTAGATCCCGAGGGAAAGGCAAGGCTACAACAACCAATGGTAAGATCTGCATCAAATATTCTTCGGCTTCAGCATGAGAAGCAACAGCCGCGAAAGAGAGGAGATGGGTGGATGGAAATTGAGATGGGGGAGTTCTTCAATGACCCTGAAGAAGATGAAGCTGTGAAAATGAGTTTGATTGAGTACTCTATCCTAAAATCTGGTCTTGTCGTCGAAGGAATTGAGCTTCGGCCTAAAGAAAAATCATAAAGAGAGAGGCCTCTCTGTGCATTCAGGTGTTGAAGTCATCTTCTAACTCAACCTAAATCAACAAATTCCATACTGCATCTGTAATGCTATTCATTCATTCAAATTCCCTTGTTTTCACATGTAGCAACACGGCTTCCTTTCTCCTTTCTTCTAAGATTTAACATTCGGCAAAAACACTCCTTCCAAAATATAGATGCCAATAGAGATAAAAACCTAAAAGTAACTCACTTGATCTTATTTACTCTCCTTGGGCCTCAACTCAATCCCTTCGATAACAAGTCCAGCCTTCCAGTGACCCCCCTTCAAATGTAAAAACCTCATCTCTACTTCATCCTCTCCCTGATCATTGAAGAATTCTCCCATCTCAATCTCCATCCACCCATCACTTCTCATCTTTGGGACCTCTGCTTCCATCACATGATGACGTTCACGGCGCCTGCTCAGAAAAACTTCTCTCGTGAACCTGCTCAGAAAAACTTCTCTTCGTTCACCATCTCCACCTCCACCTCCTCTGATAAATCTGCTAGGACTTCTGCAGGTAGGTAGTACAACCCATAGGCTTCTTTGCTAATCTTGAACACAAAATAGGCTGCATAATTGGTCTTTGGGGATAGCTTGCTGGTGTCCATGTTGCCAGCGATTTCAAGCCAACATACATTCACAAGCTCGGCCACCTCCGCAAACCTGTACAAGCATATAGACTTATATATTATATATATGATAGAACATATAGAAAAAGATAAGGTTGTGAAATGGAGTAAGTGACAAAGACCTTGAGTCAGGCAGAGACGTCCATTTCCAATATCTCGGAGTATCTCCCCACACAATCCCCAGCTCCCTTGCCCCCAACATATAGCATTTTTTCCCACTCCATTTCTCCAATCCAAAGCTCTACATCAACACCAGTGGCATGTGAATGCATATTCATAACCAAAAAGTAATGAATCATTGCAGGATTAGCCACTAACTCAACATCAAATGAAGTAATGAATCATCAAAGCTCTACTTCAACACCACCAGGATGCCTTATTCTGAATGGATTAACATGTAATAGTAATAGAGAGAAACAAAATGTCAGAAACATTTGGCTTACAAAAAGTCCAATGCATATAAAGTTTGAGATATCTTCAGTTCTAAAACTCAAAAAGTTCCATAAATTGTCTGCTAAAAAAATTATATGTTTTGTGAAACCTGGGGATTTATATCTTTACTTCCAAATTCATGTTAAAACAAAAAAGAAACCCTATAATTTTAAGTGCAAGAATTCGGCAGATAAAAAATATTTCTAGTAATTTGCAAAAGCATGGAAATTCCATCTTCTCAAATATAAAATGCATGGAAATTGTGCTAAATAAATAGCCACGAAGCTGATAATCTATTGTTTTAGTTGACCCCATATAAACCCTAACCCTAGGCACTACCAAACCCTAAACCTCCTTAATATTACATAAAACCTATTTACTCTTTCTCCTGCAGTCTAATTTTCTTTAACCCCTGTAAAACATTACACACGTACGTTCATGTCACCGGAATTACAATCCGTCTCAAGATGGTTGCACTAACAGACCTGATCATTCTTATTTGTATGTGAATTATAAGTGCCTGGACCGATCTCATGACGCAAAAATGATTCACTGTAGCTAGTCGCAATTGCAATTTTTACAGACAAAATTAAAATTTTAGGGAAAACATAACAATTTTCAAAAAAGAATACTGAAAGTAATGATTTACCAGATTGCGCCCTTCAATGAGCAAGGGAGTATCGCAGAGCCGGAAATAGAGCTCTTTTTTGGAAGATAAATGCGCCAGAGAAGGAGACACCGACTTGGAGATGATTTCTTCGTAGTCGGACGGAAGGAAACACTTCCAAACGATATCGGATTCGCTCGCCGACCGGAATATCGAGCAGACTGCAGCGGATCTGCACGCGTCCCTGGGAGTGGTCCGAGAAAGGATCCACGAGATGCATCCTTCGTTGATGTAATCCATCGTACTCGCTACTTCCACGGCTCGTCTACTACTACTTCTCTCTCCTCTCAAACGCTCCCTTACGCGAAGAAGAAGAGGAAGGAAAGCTTTGTGTCCAAGGAAGTAAACTCCAGCTACTTTATACCGGACTGAAGCTTAGGATACAAGCAAAAAACAGTGGCAGGGATATGCTCACGTAACAGCATCTCACGGCTATGGCAGGTGCCAATTCAACCAAGCAGGCCAAAAGATTTCATTCCAGTTTAGTCATTTCATAAGGAACTTAATTTATTGATTAAATTGTTATTAAAATTAAAAATCTATATTGAATTTAAGTTTTGTTCAATTTGGATTTAAATAATAAAATTTATAATATAATCTATACTATTAATAAAAAGAATTAGGGGATTTTCCTAAACCTTGTCCTCCAAAAACAAAACAATACCAACATATAACCACTTCTCCTTCCACTTTTTATGTTTAAACTGTGGAGAGTTGCAACTGTTCTCTCCCTTATCGTGCAGTTACGCACGTGCACCCTACTAGTACATGAGAAAAGTAACTAGTAGTGATTATCTATATATTAAGCGAAAGGGGGTACGTGCACCCTACTAATACATGAGAAAAGTAACTAGTAGTGATTACCTATATATTAAGCGAAAGGGGTGGCGTTTGACGTGTCACCCCCCCCCCCCCCCCCCCCCCCCCCCCCGTTGCTTCGGAGGCTCGGGACAGCCTCGCGTCGTTCGGGGTGCCCGAGCCTCTATTTTCTGCGGAAAAAAAAGGCCTTCGTTCTCCCAACCTTCTGCGAAAAAAAAAAGGCCTTCGTTCTCCTACCTTTCTGCAACCCTTTCGTCTTTCCCACGTCACCCCGCCACCCCCTTAATCTGAGAAGGCTCCAGGCCTACCAAAAAAAAAAATTATCTGAGAAGGCTCTAGAATGCTGTCCTTCGATTTTTCCACGAAGAAAGCTCCAGAACGCTCCCGAACCCTCTCCTTTCACCGCGTCCAAACCCTCTAACCCGTTTTCCTTCTCCATCTCCTCTTTCTTTTCCGTCTCCAATGTTGGAGTCATCGGCCGTGTCGAAACGGCTTTGCTTCCCGGCGATCGAGATCTGCGATGTTTCGGTTTCTCCGGTGGAACTTCGTTAATAAAGAACCCTGACCTTTTGTGTACAAGTTCTTCTTCAAAATTGCCCTATCTCTTATGAGAGAGCTTTTGTCTGTCGAGAGATAGACCCTGTTTTTCCCGTTGCTTCTCTTCGTTTATTTTTTGGTTTCGTTATGATCCCATTTTACTAGCTTTTTAGGGTTTTAGATTTTGCTTTGTTCTAGGTACCGATTTCAAATGCGATAGGCCTGTAAAAGTTGAGAGAGAAGAGGAGCCTCAGAAACACCTCCGCCACTTCTTCGATGAATGGCCTCCAAAGAGGACCGATCAAGCAATGCTTCTTTTTCTACAACCCAGCTCTCAATCTCCATTCCAATCTGCCATTTGAAGAACCCATAAAGGTAATTTTCGCCTTTCTTCTGATTCTTCATCAGGGGTTTGGTTACTTTCTGTGCATTAATTATTGATTATTGAGTTTATCTTCGATTTCATCTTCTTATGCAGATTGTTGAGTCCTTCATTCTGGATTTGGTTTCTTAACCGATGGCCCCAAGAGTACTGTCAAGCTAGACTCATTGCTCCCTCATTGTTCTTTCCTTTTCCTTCTTTTGTAGGTGTATTTGAATATGTGTGCACAGGAGGATTCAGTTGTTTTTTCGACTGCTCTCTTACTTTTCTTTTCCCTGTTCTAATCGTGATGCATTTGGATGTGTGTGCTCAAGAAGATTCTTCTGTGTATTGGTTTTATATGCCTTCTTCCTCTATCAACGTATTTGAATGACTCCCCTGAAATTCTTTGTGAAGAGGCAAAATTTTTTTCCTCCATTTACTGCCAACATCTTGAAACCTTTTGGCATCTTCCATTGTAATGGAAATACTGGGTCGCATTCCTAACCTTCCTAATGGTAATTTATCAATGAGAGGGTGGATGAAATTAGTATGGATATATCCTCATACATAAGTAGAGTAAACTCGGAACCTTGATTTCTTCTTATTTCTTTTTGATAATTATACCTACAAGACTGTACATTTGCCTTTTCTTTCTATATTTTGTGTAATTGTGTAAAGTAGTTGTTTTCTTACCTAATACTAGAACAGTTAACTGATGATATTTCTTTTTTTTGATGAATACTGATGATATTTCTTACCTTCTGGTAAAGTTCCTGTGTTCATGTGCCTTCTGTTAAAGTTTGTCTTAGGTTACAGGAATTTGTGTTTCATAATTTATTTATTTTTTAGTGTCCCTTTTCCAACGAATGGCCTATTACTAACTCCTCTTGAAATTTTCTTTCCGTTTTTCTAAACTAAACTGATACTAATCGATACACAATATCAGGGCAATTGTCTAGATTTGCAAATGAGGTTGCCAGAGAAGAGAAGGCCTGTGTATTCCCAACCTGCTTTGACTCTTGCCGAAGCATTCAAGAGGTCTTTGAGGGGTTCAATCGTTTCGACCAAAGGGGAAGACGTTTCATTCTCCACAATAACCAATGGTGACCACTAATAGAAGCAGAGTTAGCATTTCAAATTCCACCTTCAAAAACACCAGACCAGGTACTAAATCAGGGTTTTCAATTTATCTGCTCTATCTATTTCGCTGAAGTTATTTGTTGCTGTTGTGACTACGATGGACAGCTGGAATTGACAACCTCCTGTGTATCCGTCTATTGGCATGTCAAAACAGATTATGGTAAGTTATTGTTTCTCTTTTTTGAGTTCGATACTCTAGAACCATAGATTTATCACAGAACACTCACTCGAACGATATACTTGCAAATTCCTCTGAAAATTCTCTTAATTTTGAGATACTATACTTTTGAAAGTAATATATCTAAAAGACAATTTTATTAGATCAATTCACTTATTTGTTGGTCACATTCTGCTTCTGAATGGTTCACTTAGCATTATTGGTGTAATCTGACTTTTTTTTTTTCATTACATGTGTCTTCACGTCGAGTTTTATTTATTTATTGAAAAGCATTGTTTGAAGACCATGTGGGTGTCCCGAGCCTCCGAGGCAACCCGGGGGTGACACGTCAAACGCTACCCCCGCTTCGCTTAATATATATACATATTTCAATATAAGTATTCTCATTAGGTGGACATCTTTCACTGCGTAGATAGACATGTTGATTTGCATTGTCAGAAAATGGATAGACATATTGCAGGCTGGTACAAACTCATTTCAAACTCAGAAAATTATGTAAGTTGACATGGGCTTTGCAATTTTGGGTTCAGTTTGGGCATGATGAGTTCAGAACAACTAATTTTAGACTTGATCAAACTTGAACTCATAAAATTTGGCACAACTCACAATATTTATAGCTAGAGTTTTTGTTGTGATGGTAAACACCTTGAACTGTCGTCGTGAAACATGGTTTTCAATTTGAGTGGAGCCACCTTCTGCCCAAATGCCCAAGATTAGTTTGTTGCCAATCCACCCCACGATACTATCCATTAGAATTAATTTGTAGTCCATTATTCTAGGATTAACTGTAACTCAATAAAGTATGCTAACACGGCTTTCACTTATAAATCAGAAGTGTAAGATGGAAATTAGGAAAAGTGCAAGAGTTTTCATATTGAAGGATTTAAATTGCATAGAGACCAAGAAAGAACTGAATATAGCGGATCAAATACGATTTGTATATGCGTAGACTCAGTGAAAAATTGGTTCTTGGTGGAATGAAATGTAAATATTGAATTCATGATGCTAACCCCAACTATTTGGGTCAAGGCATGTCACTGATGTTGTCTTTCTTATTGTTTTTAATTTTGAGTTTGCCGCTTCCTAACCAGCTATTCATCTATTTTTTAATATGTTATATATATATATTTTTGGCAATGCACACAACTAAAACTTTTTAACCCAAAAAAAAAAAATTTAATAAAAGTAGTACTTTCATTAGTTGGGCATCTTTCACTGCATAGAGTGCCATATTGATTTGCATTGTTAGATAGATCAAACTACTGCCACCCCTATGACTTTCACATATTGCTTCCTACCAAGAAACACGAAATTCAATGTTCACAATTTACGAAATTATGAGATCTCCTTAATGTTTGATAGTAGTTTCATATTTTTTGATTTAACATCATTCTTATTCTATTTCATTTTTGTTCCAGGACTTACACAACTATTTCATGGAACTTGTAATGTTTTTACAAGAAGGGAATGCTTAGATCTAGACTCACTCACAGTTTTGAAGTTTATTGTACATATTACTAATGGACGTATTTATATATTTATTTTCACGTTTATGAAACTAGATGAGGTCTCTCATGCCATCTTTATTTTAAAGTTCTTATGAGACCATGTTTGTCATTTAGATAATTTATTCTATTATATAATTTGAAATAGTAAACACAGGAAACCGAAAACATAACAAGGAATAAGGAGCTCCAACTTTTTAATTTTAGAAATAATTTAGAAATAATGCCCGTGCATCGCACGGGCAGCCCGCTAGTACTTGATTAAAGAACTCAAGTTTGTAAATAAATAAATAAATAAACAAGGCCATTAGGTAATATTTAAAAATAAAAAATAAAAATATTAGCAAAAATTGGAAACAATCTAATTTTTAAAGATTATTAAAAATAAGATAAACTTGTAATCCTAATTAAACTACAATTTTTTTGTAAACTTGTAATCCTTATACGCAATTTTGCTACCTGGTAGACTAAATTACATTTATTTATAAAAATGCTCCTGTGACTTTTTGGAGACAATTTTAACTGTTTGGCTTACAATTTGTGTAAAACTAGTGGCGTTGGAATTACATATCCGAGTCTACTTTCCAACAAAATCAAAATTTATGCCCAAATAAGCTCTAGCAAAAAGATTGTTTTTTACTCTCGGCTAATTAGGATTTTAAGGCATAGTTCCGAGTGTAAAATTCAAGCGCTTACAATGTCCAATGAGGACTTTTATCAAACTCATCAACCTAACGTTTTAGTTGCTGCCTAGTTAACAACTTTCAACTTTTTTTTTTCTGATGGGAAAGTAAAAATATTATAAAAGAGGTTAGTTCGGTACAATTCTTGAATGAGTCCTACCCAGAAAGTCATCAAAAACCAGCCTTTTTATGCTATCTGGGATGTGAGTCTTCCACAAACATGAGAATTTGTCTGGAGCATGATTCGCCAAGCCGTCCGCAACAGTGTTGGCTTCCCTATAGATTTTGGCAATGTGGGTCGCCACAAACAATAATCTAAGGTGGCGGGCTTCTTCCATAATAAGCTCGATTGTCCATGGCGAAGCAGCTCTTCCAGAAAATACCTCCACTATAATATTTGAGTCACTTTCTATGCAGATACTGCCACAGTTGAATGCAAGTGCCACTCTTAGCCCTTCAAGTAGCGCCTGAGCTTCTTCTAGGATTGCATTTGTTAAGCCAATTTTGTCCGCCAAAGCTCCAATAACTCTGCCTCCTTCGTCTCGAATGATCACCCCAACAGCAGCTTCTCCAAGGTTGCCTCTTGCCGCACCATCAATGTTCACTTTAAACCATCCATGGCATGGTCTAATCCATCTTATAAGCTTCTCCTTCATTTCTCTTCTTGATAAGCATTATTGAGTCCCTCTGTAGAGCAACAAATAAAGAAGACATTAGGGGAATAGAAGGGGATTTGTTTTAAAAAATGCACTTGTTTCTTGATAACCAAATCAACCAACAGAGATTAGCCCAAGCTGCCATAAGCAGTTGAGCATTTGATTCCTCCTTGTCTTCAAATTTCAGGATGGTATTGAAACACCACTCCTTGCAATTCTGAACTCGACTATTTTCTGGGATTCTACCTCCCATACAACCGAACCACGTGGTTCGGATGAGGTTGTATTTGACGAAAAGATGAAGATGAGTTTCGTACTCCTTACCACATAGTAGACAAGGTTCTAGTGGGATTCCCAGACGATGATGCAGAATGTCATTGGTGGCATTCCCCTCCTGGATGAGTTTCCACAGAAAGAGACGAATTTTTTGTGCACAAGGGAGATACCAGATCCTTAACCACCCTTTTTCCTCCAGAGTAGAAGATGTGGAAGCACATAGCATATTATAAACAGAAGAGACTGAGAACTTACCTGAGGACGTGCCTTTCCAAACCAACTTATACTTGAGAGCATACTTACTGATAGGAATTTTGCTTATGAGGGTAACGGTTTGTTCTGGCCATAGTTCCCTTAGCTTTGTTGTATTCCAGGTCCTTGAGTTTTGGTCAATCAAATCTGCTACTCTCATTTGATCACCGAAGGTTGACCAGTCCATTTGGGAATTCAACTCTTGCTCCATCCAACCCTGTTCTTTGATTTCTAGCTTTAATGATACCTGTCCAGATTTTTTTGTCTTCCACGGCAAACCAAGCAGCTTTTAAGAATAGCGCATAATTAAACTTCTTGCTGTCCTTTAAATGTAGTCCCCAAACCTTAAGGGAAGGCACAATTTCTCCCAACAGATTGTGTGGATCGTCTTTTCTGAAAAACTCGGTTTAGATTCTAACCACACCTTGATCGTTTTTTCTGAAAAACTTGGTTTAGATTCTAACCACACCTAGAGGGGTGTGCGCGCCCGATTTCGGTCGCACGACGAGGCGCACGCAGAACGATGCATGCATCGGGATTTGTTTAGAATCGCCACTGCCTGATGGGGTGCAGGCAGACACCTGGGTGCCTAAGTTCTTCTATTAAGGCTTGGTCTGCGGCTTGAGATTCTAAGTAAGTTCTCGGTTGCGGTCTGGGGAAGTCCGTAGACACCCCAGTCCACCTCGTCAAGTGACGGGTCCCATAGGTTTCCCTGGTTTGAGTCAATTCTGGTCTCTTACTCACCCGATTCCTAATCCAGCATGTAATTTGATTAAGTCTGGCGGGACCGCCAAAGTGGTGTGGGTCCCTTTACTTGATTTTATCTTCTTAATTAGAGATGAGATGAGTCTGCTTGGGCGGGCCCCGTCGGAAGGCCCGCGGATTCCTTGGTGAGCTTAGTCAAGCCCATGTACCCTTGGTGGGCCAAGTGTGGCCCTTTGGGTTTTGGTCCAATTTTGACTTGATTTTATTTAATGTTCTAGTTGGATATTAAACTTAGTTCCATGCAAAAGTGAGTCTGGATTGACTTATGGGCCCCTGAGTGGGCCACATAATTGGTTGCTAAGTGGTTTAATTTATCTTTGTTAATTGTGCCAAAATGGGCCAAGCATTGGGCTTGGGGCCCTTTACCTGGGCTTGGGCTTAAAAGCCCAAGACTTCCTGAGGTAGGGTTCTGAAACCCTAAGTTGGTTGAGTTCATGGGCTTAGTGGGCCCGATAGGCCCCACCCGTGGTCTCGGCCAAACCACATCCTACTTTAAGCATGCATGGCCCAAATAGGGCTTGGGTGGGCCTCAAGTGGTCTGGCCCACTAGAATCTTTTATTTATCTTAGTTAAGCACAAATAAATAGGTCGGGCTTGGTGGGCCCCGTTGGAAGGCCCACCGGGAATCAATTTGAACCGGGTCGGTCCATGGCCCATATTGGGTTTCCGGGTGACTCGGAAACCCTACTGGTTCGCCCGGATTTGATCAAACGAACCAAGAAATCATACAAGATCAGAAAATGGCTCAAAATGAAGTCTGGCAGTGTAGCCGGCCTGAGATGCCGGTTACACACAGGTCTCTGTGTATCCGGCATCTATTGCCGGCTACACATAGGCTTATGTTGATCCGGCCTGAGTTGCTGGATCAATACACAGAAGCCTGTTTTCAACTTTTTTGCACTGGGGTTGGGCTTTTAAGCCTCCCAGGGTTCCAGGGGTTATGTGGGCTCCTGTGTGAGCCCACGTTGGTTCTGGGGATGAGGAATCACCTCAATTTTGCCTTCTTTTGGGACCTTGGTGGTTCCAGCCAAGGGGAGGAGACTTAGGGTGCTGCCTCCTCCTATTCTTGGAGTACTTTTAGTAGATGAACGGGGACCTAGGTGTCCCTGTTTAGTTCTCCCCGGTCCGCACAACAGCAAGCAAGTAAGGTGGTGAGGAAATGATAATCCATCCTATCTTACATGCTTTAACTACTGTGACCATGCACTAGTATCCACACATTGTGTGCATGGGAAGTGGAGGGTGTGTGAGTGTACCTATAACATTGCAAATAAATATACATTCATAACAGACCTGGGACAAGCATACCACCCTATCAACTTTATGCTTAAAAGAAACACATGATCCCCTAAACACACCTATTTTGGAGAAGGGAAAGAAGGGGGGATTAATAAAGGGGTACAAAAGATCAAGTAAGAGGGAACATTCTCCCTCATTAAATGGAAAGGAGCATGCAAAACAGTAGCCTAAAGGATTAATAGAACAAATTCATGGAAACTACATTAAAACAATTGATTTGAGCATGGAATAAACAAGACTTTCTAAGCATTACGAAGTACGTTCATTCTCACATATGTGAAATACAAAGTGTAGGGAAACATTACCTTGGGGTTTAAAACCCTTTGTGGTGAGCGTTGAACCCCCCTTTGAAGCTCCGAGGGTTGCTGGAGCAGCACCTCCACCCACTGACAATGGCTCCTTCTCCTTCTTCAAGTTCTTGAGTGAGGATGAAGAGGGGGTGAGGAGGGGTAAGATGGTCTTTAGGTGATGCTCTAAGGTTCAAGGAGCAAGGAGTGGTGAGAGGGGTTGGTTTCGTACCAGGAAGGGTGGAGGAGAAGAGGTGGGAACAGCAAAAACCAAGCCAACCCCTGGAAAGGGGGTTGCTGCCCCCTTTTATAACAATTTTAATGTATCCGGACTTGGAGTCCGGATACACTATAAACCATGTGTATCCGGCCTCCAAGGCTGGATACACTAAGCTGCCTTTGTATCCGGTCTTGGAGTCCGGATACAAAACATAATAATTGGCAAAAATTAATTTCGCCGCGAATTTGTCGGGATTAAGTCCGGATACACTATAAACCATGTGTATCCGGCCTCCAAGGCTGGATACACTAAGCTGCCTTTGTATCCGGTCTTGGAGTCCGGATACAAAACATAATAATTGGCAAAAATTAATTTCGCCGCGAATCTCGCCGAGCAAATCTTCGTATCCGGCCTTGAAGTCCGGATATACATAAGGGTATGTGTATCCGGTATATTTGACCGGATACAAATCAAAAAATTACGGATTTGCCCTTCGACTTGACCGATTTGACCGATCTGACACTTTTGGATATCTACGGATTGCCCCGTACGAATTTTTGTTTAGTCCTTGAGATTTTTTGGATATTCAAGATTTAGTCCCCGAGATATTTTGCTGTGTTGGCAGCCACGTGTGCAGTTCCTGCGCCACGTGTGCAGTTTCCGGCTTTTGCTGTTCGGAAACTTCGACAGCTCATATCTCTTTCATCTGATCTCCGATTTGAGCAAACTCAATTGCGTTGAACTCGTATCGGAGCCCTCTATTCAATGGCATAGGGTTAAGCACTTGGCACGGGGTTCGAGGAAAAGTCAACTTTCGGCTCATCCTCAAGTTTGACCGCCCGCAGAACCTTCATCCGGACTCCGATTCCTGCAAACCCAGTTGCGTTGGAACCGTGTCGAGATTCTATATCCAATGGTATAGAGCAAGGTACTTGGCCCGGAAATCGAGGAAAAAGTCAACTCTCGGCTCTTCCTCAAGTTTGACCGCCCGCAGAACCTTCATCTGGACTCCGATTCCAGCAAACTCAGTTGCCTTGGAACCGTGTCGAGATTCTCTATCCATTAAGATACAGCAAGGTATCTAGATTTCATTTGATCGAAAGGTCAACTTTTGACCCCCTTGGGTTTGACTTTTTAGCAGGATTTTGTATTTTTGGCTTTTTGGGAGCGCAAAAATGAGGTGCTTACAAGGGGGGTGAATAGGTGTAAACGATTGTGGAATAAAATTCTACTAATTAAAGACATGTCCTTAATTAATAGGCATGCACAAGTCTTGAACAAATAGCAACCAATCACACAAAATTGCAAATAAAGTAAAGAGACAACACAAGCAATTTTGGTGACGAAGGAAAAAATTTAAGAGAACTCTCAAAGAGAAAAACCCTCCAGGCAATTAGGTGCCACCTCAGAAAATTCACTATAAGAAAAAGATTTACAAAAAGTGGTTCAGACGACCCAATACAGACTCTGACTCACAGTGTAAGTATCTGAAGAACTCTTCAGATTTGCAACCTTGCAACGATCCAGAACTCTGAATATCTTATTAGTGAAGCGCCAAACGAACTCGCTTAGCAACCGTAGGAATTCCCACTATCAAGCTCTCCAACCTGGAATTCCAAGGTAAGAGAAGAGAAAAGAAAGAAAGGTTTTGATGGCTCAAAGGTAGAAAGGGAAGGAGAAGAAGTTCTCTTCCTCACACACACGATTTTAAGGTTCTAAAAACATCTTGGGTCACCCTAAGGAACGTCTAAACAATCCTTATATAAGTAAGAAAGAAGTGGAGAGAGAATAGGAAACAAATCAGAAAAGATCGGAATTTTATAACAATAGAAGAATGCTTTTCATCCAAATCTGCATTAATGCCATGCTGAAGGTGGGAGTTTCTCCTGAGTCAATAATTTCAATGGTTTGATCTTTAGATTTGATTAGATTATTCCAAGCATTAGTACATCCAAATAAGAGTTACTTTAGATTGTTTCTCTTATGAGGGCTTGGACAGTTTGTGCATAGCAAAAGTACTCATGCATGGTTGCATATCCTGAAAGTGGACAAGCATCTATGGTACTTTGGTAAGAAGAAATTTGCTTGGAACCTGAAATTTTTTTGATCCGAAGGTAGTAACAAGCATGATCTTTCATTCTAAATGCGAAAATCCTGAATCTTGAGGGAATCAATAAGTTTGCAGAAAATTTTAACTTCCATTGCTTTGACTGCTTTCGGTTCTTAAGTGAAAAGAGTTTCACAAGCTTGTCTCAGCTCAGCTTAATAAACTTGGTCGTTCAACTTTTATTCTTCACTCTTCTTTCATGAGCAAGTTGTATGGTGACTGAAGATCCAAAAACATATAAATCTTCTCTGTGGCATTTGCTTGTGTTGAAAAATGTCCATAAGATGTCAAACCTAAAGCATCTCAACAACTAATAAAGCAGAAAAATTTGAGCCTCAGATGACTTATTTGATCATCTCAAAGATCTTTTATGAATCAAGCCTTGGATAATTTTGGAATTGCAAATGGGGATGTCTTCTTTCTTGAAATTCTTACCTTCCCTGTGACGTCAAATACACAAAGCTTGTTATATGGAGATATCTAGACGGATCATGAATTATCTGCACACATTAAGTTACAAAATGGATGCCCTCTTTATGCCTCTGAAGATCATTCATATCAATAGAACATGAGTGTTTCAATGGATAATTGTATGTCTTTGTATGATTTAGCAAAAGATTTATGCCGGCTGCCAATCTGATAGCCATTAGGTGACAATATTGGCAAATTATATTTCGAACATTTGATACTAACTTCCCTTTCATGCATCTTAGCTGCTTTTTAGCACTCTCTATCAATTTCACATGAAGAATAGATGATTAGGTAGCAAATATGTTATTTTTTCTAGCCTGCTTACAGTTGTTGTTGCATTAGGTGAAGTAAATTGTGAGAGCAATGTTTGTTATCTTCTCACAGATCAGTCTGTGTCTTGAACTTGGTAAGAAAGAGAAGATACTAACTACCCAATCAAGTAACAACTAACAACATTGACTTACATAGATACTGTTAGGTTTAACATTTTAGTTTGGCTTTATTCAGTGTCAAAGAGAAAGTGTTTTAAGTGTGTTTATAATGTTTAGTTTGAGTCCAAGAAGACATGGTTCAAACGGCGTCATCATCGGGGTCAAATTGAAGAAGTTATGCCCAACGTTTGATCAACGTTCGCTGGCCGTTCGAACGATCATGCTACAAAGGGAAAATAGAGACTAGCGTTCGACCAACGTTCTCTGAACGTTCGACCGTTGGTGACACACAGAGAAACCCGAAAGCAGCGTGGGCTGAACGTTCGCTGAACGTTTGACCGTTGGTGTCACTCAGAGAAACCAGAGAGCAGCGTTCGCTGAACGATTGCTGACCGTTCGACCGATGGAGTTCCATAGAGAAACCCGAGAGCAGCGTTCGCCTCACGTTCTCTAACCGTTCGAACGAGAAGAGGAAAAGTGAGTTTTTGTCTTGAACGTTCGAGCCGTGTTCGCTGAGCGTTCGAACGTTCATTAACAAACTTCAGTTTTAGAATTCTGATATTTTCTGATTTGTTTCCTATTCCGATTCTACCTTCTCCTAATCTATATAAGGAGTGTCTAGACTATTGTTAGGGTAACTCAAGAGGTTTTTAGAAACCCTAAATTCGTGTGTGAGAGAAAGAGTTCTTTCTCCTCTTCCTTCTCCTTTGTTGAGCCATCAAAGCCTTTCTTCATCTTTCTTTTCTACCTTGGAGTTCCGGGTTGGAGAGTTTGTTTATGGGAGTTCCTACGGATACCAGGCAAGTTCGTTTGGGTGATCGTGTGAGAAGATCTTCAAAGTTCTGAAGTGTTGCTGTGGAGCAAATATGATGAGTTCCTCAGATACTTTCAAGTCTGTGAGTTGCAGAGTCTAGCATAGGGATGTTGAGTCGTCTGAACTACAGGTTGTAAGTCTTCTTTTCATATTGGATCTTTTAGGTGGCTCCTGCATAGCCCGGAGGGTTTTTCTCTAGTGAGAGTTCTCATAGAGTTTTCCCTTCGTCACCAAAATTGCTTGTGTTGTCTCTTTACTTTATTTGCAATTTTGTGTGATTGGTTATAGACTTGTGCATGCCTATTAATTAAGAACTTGTTTTTAATTAGTAGAATTTTTATTCCGCTGTGCTTTACCTATTCCCCCCCCCCCCCCCCCCCCCCCCCCCCTCTAGGTGTTATTAGAGTCAAAACCCTGTTTTTTCAGATACAAATTGGACACAAACTAATCTACAAACGTATCAAACTTTACCCACAAATGATCAAAACATATATGAGAAATCATGCAAAGATGAGAGAGCAGCCCTTCTTCATTTCCCAGAATGTTTAAAAAGGAAATTGAAAGAAGTTATCGTCCGTTACTATTAATAAAACCAATGCCTCATAACTGACACTTGAATTTCCTTGGATCTCTCCAACTTTTCAAGCCAGGCTTTTGTCTCACACTTGCAATAACAGGGTGTCTGACAGACCAACCTGCATGAAACACTCACATAACCCCCTGCCTCCCCATGCTTCTCCTTTTTCTGAAAAAGATGATGATGTATGCACAATGACTTGGTCTTTCCTGGACACGAAAAGGAAAAACTAGACAGTCTTCACTTGTAGTCTGCTGCTCTGTCCTCAACATCAGCAGACATACCCTACCAGGAGCATCCCTCTACTTTGAGGGACTTTCCTTAATACTTCATGGGAAATGCAGAAGTTCTTTCAGTGTCTTATCCCATGTAACCACAGCAGAGTGCTAAGCCCAGTTGGATCTGTAGTCATTGTCAAACTTGAAGACAGAAATCTGCATTTTTCAACATCATCCATATTAAGAATTCAGGTTCATTTCAACGATCAAATTAAAGGAATTGACTATGGTTAGATATGAATATGCTTTTTATTTGCAATTTTCAGTCATGGATGATCAAAGTTTTTTTAAATTAGTAGGGCTGGTAAGCCCACCTCCCCCCTCCCCTCCCCTACCATCTCTCTCTCTATCTCTCTCTCTTCCCCATTTCTGATTTTTTACAGCACCAAGCAACAGATGGGGTCGATGGATTCAGGCATGCCTGGCCCCCCTCCCATCTATTCTCTCTCTCTCTCTCTCTCTCTCTCTCTCTCTCTCTCTCTTTCTTGTTCTTTTTTTTTTCCTTTTCTTTTTTACAGATTCCACACCACATACACAGTGTGTCATGAGGAATCCAGCCATTTCAATTGGCACAAGGTATTCTCTTGTGCAGGTCGAAATAAGGGGATTTTTCCAAGCCCCAACGGAATCTGGTGGTTTCAGAATCCACTGGAAACAGTGAATACACTTTCCATGACTAAAGGATCTACAATAATTTTAAAACAATTGATAATCTGAGTTTTAAAATTGAAATGAAATAAAATAAAAACCATCCATTACCAACTTGGTACTAGTGTCAACAGATAAGGATCCATGATAAACTCGCATCCAAAAATAGGAATAAAGAAAAGGACTTAGAGGAGAGATTCTCCTGAAAATAAGCAATATCATGGGTCTAATATAATCTTTACTTCAAATTTCAGAATCAACAAACTGCATTTTTTTTATATATTCAATCAAGCATTTCAAAATTCCATTATCAAGACAGTAATTCCAGAAGACTAGCAACCATATGTTAGACAACAAAACTCAATTTGCTATTGCTAATAACAATTCAAACCCTAATAGCCAATATTGCTAATAATCATACTACATTACCCAGAAGACTCGACTGAAATAAAAGGAAAAAGGAATTTTAATTCTGTATCATGGAGACAATTGGGGGGTTTATTGATTGGCAAAGAGTACTCCACTCCATTGAGGGTAAACTTCCCATCTTTGATTCTGTTTGCCACCCGGCAAACAATGCAGCCAAAGTAAGGTGAAAGACCTTTCTGATCAATCAAAAATCAACAAACACGTTCAAAAAAAATAGCTCAAATCCATCCAAAAAACAAAAAGAGATGAAGATGATGATTATAAATATGATTATGATAAAAAAAGAAGAAGAGAAAAAGTCAGATTTTTATACGAAAGGTGTAGATAACGCTAGAACTCACGAGGTATGGCTCAAGTGAGTCGAATCCGAGAACGACATCAGCGAGTTTTCCTTCAAATCCAGAAAAAAAACTCAACATCAACAACAAATCCGTAGACCAAAAGGATCGGAATAACCCACAAAAAAGAGAAAACCCGAAGGATACCATCTTTATCAGGGACGGACAAGGAGGTGATGGTGGCGCCAAAATTACTAATTTTCACCGCTATGGTTCCATTATTGAGTTCGAAGAGCTCTGGTTTATGCGTCTCTGCCATGGCTTGCGCTCAAGAACGAAACTATCGAATTTTTGCAGATGAGACAATACAAGATGACAGATACGGAGAGAGATTTATGAGAGCGTTTCCGTTTCCGTAAGCTCAGACGAATGAAGAGGAAGGAATGAGGTCCAGTCGTGTTTGAGAGGATTTGCGTTTTTGATTTTCCGCCAACGAAGATTACGAGGAAAATGAGAGATTTGTTGCATACGGCTCTACTGTTTCAAATTTCGAAGGCGGCTCCAATCGACGAACGCAGTTCAAAAAAAGGGAATCGGCTTAAAAACAGGGCTGAAGAGGAGAGAGGGAGGTGGGACGCGTGTCGTCCACAGATGCTTCCCAAGAAGGTTCGACAGAGGAAACCGCGTAAAGGAAAATGACTCGTGAGTCCAATTGGATTTGCAGTTGACGTAGGAATTCAGGTACGTAGTTTAGTCATTTCATAAGTAACTTAATTTAGTGATTAAATTGTAAAAATTTATATTCAATTTAAGTTTGGTTCAAATTTGGATTAAAATAATAAAATTTATAACCTAATTTATTAAAGAGAAGATGAGAAAATATTCTTTAATTCCAGCCCCTCGCCCTCATTTTTTTTTCTTTCTAAACTTTGCCCTTGCTAAATACTCCTCCGACTTTTTTACGAGTTGGATATATTCGAGTCTACTTTCCAATAAAATTAAAATTTATGCCCAAATGAGGTCTTAGCAAAAGGATTGTTTTTTAGTATCGTCTAATTAGGATTTTTGGGTATAGTTCCGAGTGCCAAATTCAAGTGCTTACAATGTCCAATGAGGACTTTTACCAAACTCATCAACCTAACATTTTAGTTCCGCTGGCTAGTTAATAACTTTCAACTTTCTCTTGTAAAAGCTCTCCCTAGTCCCTACCCTTCAATGAATTGTTTTTGGAAGGTAACTGAAATCGCAACCAAGTAATGAGATATTGGTAATTTATTCATAATTAATTGAAATTTTCTTTGTCATCATCATTTTTTTCCTTCATATTATTAGGAATTTATAATTACAATTATTTGAGTAAAAGTATCATATTTATAATAAGGACAAAATGAAAAAAAATGCCATCCTACATTATTAATTAACTAGTTGTTTTACCTGTGCTTAGCACACAGGAAACATATCTACCTATCTAGCAAGCATCATATTAGAAGGCAGATAAATATTATTACCCATCATTGTTGCTTGCTTAAAGGCTTTGCTTTTTGATGTTCCACAAGTCATTATGACATTGAGTTATATCTTTAAAGTTCCTGATCAAGTTGGAAGAGTTGAACCATGTTTTGACAAAGGAAAATAAGAAAATCAAGGCTCCAGAATTCATTCTTTACAATGGCCAAGATACCCTTCACATCAATCATTAATTCATTATCGTCTACTTTGGTTTTGGCCAACATTTGCATTGTACATCAGGTGAGCTTCCCTTGAGAAAAAAAGAGGAGAAAAGGTGCTCCCTATGTAACGCATAAGCAAGCTGAATAGGAACTTGAAATGGATGCAGGAACAATTTCAACATAAGAGAAAAACTAAATCCAAATCAGTGCCATTCAAGTCCTCCCAGAGTTGTGGAACCCATACCTTCCCATACTGCACTGCAACCAACTTCTTCGGAGTCAATGCCTTCCATATTACAGTCCCACCAGCCACTTCCATTTGCATCTAAGATTACAAAACAAAAGCTGTGATGATCGATCATGATCAGGATGCACATGCTTTGCAATATCTGTGTGATTGGGATTAAAATAAAACAAAAAGGACCACAATTTTCAACTTTGTTCACTTAATCATATTTAGAAACTCATCATGACACGTTGCTCCTGTGCCTATGATTTCGTACCTTATATCACTTAAAATAAATTTTGACAAAAAAAAAAAAAGGGATTTTGGAGCTTGATGAGTAGGTGTCTTTCCAGTTGAAGAATGATAAGACCCTCCTTTTACACTACCAAAAAAAAGATAAGACACTCCTTTTAGGAATGCTAAGACACTTGGGTGTTGTTTGCCATTCAAGTAAGAAATTCAGCATGACACTTTGGTTTGGAATGAGTTCCAAGAGTCAGAATGAATTGATGGGTTAAATGGGTGTTTGGTTCCATTTGGGGAATGGTTCTCCCTATATGAGTTTTCACTACAATCCAAAATCACCCCAACACCCTATTCTGGATTTTCAGAACAAAGTTTTGCAAAAGTGCAGTATCATACTTGCGGTATTTGTAAGTTATGAAAGATATACTTGAAACTTGTTTTAAAGACTCTTTTAAATGTCACGGATAGATTTGTCATTTATGAAAACTTCTTTTAAGTTAAAACAATGGCAAACTTATGATATTTATGAGTGGTACAAAAATCAATCATTCCTCACCAAACATAAAATTTAATCTTCTCAATTATTACTTGTAATACATATAACCTTTTCAATAAACTTAGGGGTGCTCGGCGGGCCGGGCGTGCGCCCGGCATGCCACGGGCCGCCCGTGCCGCAGGCCAGGGGTATTAAACCCCTTTTTTCTAAAAAAAAAGGTAGAAAAATCATAAAAAATCAAAAAATCAGAAAAAATTCTGAAAAAATACTTTTATTATTCACAAAATTGTCTTACACATATTGGGATAGATTTTTCTCAAAAAAAAAAAATATAAATTCATTAATTATCACAAGTACAATTACAACTTTGCAAATAATACATAATTACTTGAACAAATAATACTGCATCACTATAATATAAGCACATCCCAACTAGGTTGGTATCCACTTATCTATCTTTCATTTGCAGTTTAAAAGAAAAAAAAGGAAAAAGATAGTAAAGTTCCTTTACTTTGATTACAAAAATTATAAAGAAACTTAGACTAATCTGGATGACTAAATTCATCAATATTCAAATCATCGAAGTCTCCAGCACGTTGATTATCTTCAAATTCCTGATCTCTCAATTCCGCCCTTAACCAATCTGTAAGACTGACACATACTTGCACCATCTCTGGCGTTAATCTGCTACTGTAGTCGTTCACGGTTCGTCCACCTGCGCTAAAAGCTGATTTCGATGCAACTGTGGATACCGGAACCGTTAGTAGATCACGTGCCATGGCAGCAAGCATAGGATAACTAACTTGATTTTGCTTCTACCATGTCAAAATGTTGAAAGAATTATACTCTTCCATAGTATTGAAATTTATTGGGGGGATTTCTAAATAAATCCTTAATTCAGATGATCCCCCACTACTAGATGCTGGTTGTTTTCCCTTTCTTCTCCGACTTAAAAGATTCTGAGGGGAATTATCTGGTAAAGCTTGTTGGGTTTGAGTATAACCTTGTATACTACTGCTAGTATCATATTCACAAAAAAGTCTTTCTAATAGGGTTCTTGTTTTACTTATATCTATTTGAAAAGTAGAATTCATATTCTCATTTATTCTATCTATTAAGTCTTCCACTCCTAATTTAATCCTAGGGTCCATTATAGTAGCTAAACAATATAAATTAGGCATATCTTGCCAATATTTTAAAATTTTAGCTTCCATTGCAGGGTAAATATCCTTAGCAACAGGCATTATTATATATTGTTGAAAGCAAATACTTATTTGATATAAACAAGTTAAGATACTTGGGGATGTTGGGTAATAAACCGCTGATAAATATCATGTTGCATCATAAAAAACTTTTAAAAAATCTCTTTAAATTTCTACTATTTGCCAATCAAGTTCTATTTGTTTACTTTCAGGCACTTTAGTTTTATAAAATATTGTAAGTTCTTGTCTTAATTTTAGTGCAGATTCTAGCATTAAATATGTTGAGTTCCACCTATGTCCAACATCTAGGGTAATTTTTTTAGTTTGCTTTCCTAAACTTTCACAATAATATTTAAATTCCTTAGCGGTTGTGCTAGATTGTTTTAAATATTTTACTGCATCTCCAATATTTGTTAAACGATGTTGGACAATTTTTAAGCCATTATGCATAACTAAGTTTAGGATGTGACAAGCACATTTAACATGAAAAAAGTTCCATCTATATTTAAGTTTAATTTTTGTCTTAATATTTCTACTGCAACATTATTAGCACTTGCATTGTCAAGTGCTAGAGCCATTATTTTATTGTGTATTTTATATTTTCTTAGATTTCTTCTTATAGCATTTGATATATTTAGTCCAGAATGGTTAGAATCTAGTACTTCAAAAGTTAGTATTCGTTTTTCCATATTCCAATTTTCATCTATATAATGTCCAGTTATAGCTAAATAACTTATTTGTTGTCTATTTGTCCAAATATCTGAAGTTAAAGCTACCTTAAAGTTATTATTTTCAAAAGTTTCTATTAATCCGGTTTTCATTTTTTCGTATAATTTTATAGCATCCTTTCTTAAAGTGTGACGTGAGAAAGATTTAAATTGTGGTGCCAGATATTTGGTTATTAAACAGTTAAATCTTTAGATTCTATTAATTTAAAGGGTAATTCTTCTTGTATTACCCACTTTACTATTTCAAGTATAATTTCTTCTTGATTAAAAACAAAATTACCCAAATTAACACTACTGCTAGAAATTTGGGCTTGCCTAAGGTCTAATTGGCCATGTTTTGGAAGGCATTTCTGCAAATGCTGTTGCAAGTTGCCTGTACCACTTTTTCCTTTACAACTAAAAGTTTTCTTGCAGTGGTTACAAACTGCCCTCTCTTCACTCCCTATATTTTCAATTGTAAAATTGAGCCGAACATTGGAGGTTCTACTCCTCTTGGCACTCCTAAGTGGTAGGGAAGATGATCCCATCTCTTGGGAAGGCAATTCACTTTCATGATCTTGGATGGGAGGGTCACCATATGGGGGTTGGGTTATATCATCAGAAAAGGTTAGGTCAGAAAAGGGTCTAAGAAATCCCCTTTGTTCAGTGTTAAAGAACATAAGATGCCCCTTAGGGTCCATTATCAAATTTTGGAAAAACAAATTCTTAATAAATAATATAATAATAAATTTTTGGTGATACTAATTTATAAGAAAGGTAGAAGGAGAGACTTACTTATAATAATAATATTTATACTAATTTTAAAATCGAAAAATTAAATAGAAGAAAACTTCTTTAGAATGAAGTTTGAACTTTGCAGTTGAAGCCTTCAACCTCCAAAGTCCAATTTCCCACTTCTGATGCTTGAACAATTAGAAGAGAGTATCACCAATTTCCAGAGTCCAATTTCCAATTAGAACAATTAGCAAAGCAACTATTTCTTGATAATCAATTAGAAGAGAGTAAGAGATTGTAGAAGAGGTGTGGTTTGGAGTGGGAAAGGGTAAGCCTATTTATAGAAAATTAAAAGTGGCTTTTTACCACCTTTATCCTCCAATATGACTGTTATTTTGCAGTTGGAAGGGTAGAAAATGTCTTTTAATAATCAATTACAACCATACCCCCCAATATGGCTGTTATATAGCTGTTGGAGGGGAAGGGGGTAAAATGGGCAAAAAAGTGGTTGAAAACCACTTGTCAGCACCTCATTTTTGTGCATCAAAAGTGCCGAAAGTGAAAACCCTAATTGGAAAGTCAAACTCGGAAGGGTCAAAAATTTAACTTTTTGATTGGGTACAAATTGACTACCAAACTTCATATCATTGGAAAGAGGACTTCGATACGATTCCAACGCAACTGAGTTTGCTCAAATCGGAGTCAGGATAAAGAAGTTATGGGCTAGTCAAATATGGAAATAGCAAAAATCGGTTTTTTGCAAAAATCCGAATTTGCTACTCAATTTTATACTAGTAGAAAGAGCATATCGATACGATCCCGACGCAACTAAGTTTGCTAGAATCGGAGTCTCGGATAAGGAGATATGAGCAAAACTGGCTCTGGGACGCGACTTTGCACTTCTGCTAAAAAACCCAAATTTGCTACTAAACTCCAGTTCAGTGGATAGGGAATCTCGAGCTGATTCCAACGCCATTGAGTTTGCTAAAATCGGATACTAAATGAGAAAGATATGAGCAGTCAAAATTTTTGGAAAATCTACACATGTGGCAAAAATTAAAGAAAGGACAAAAATTAAAATTTAAGAATAAAATAATAATATTTTGTAAATATCTAATAATTAAGTTAAATAAAAAATAAAATGAAAAATCAAAATGCATATGCGTTTTGTAAAAAAGATCAATGAATAAAATATTAATATATTCCAAAAAATCTAACAATTAAAATAATTAAAAAGAAAATAAAAAATGGATATGCACATATAGAGTTTCTAGAAACTCCATGTGTTGGATGGATAAGCTCAAAGAGGGACACATGTCACTCAATAAGCCATCTACTTAAAATGACCAAAACCGAAATACTTCTTTGGTTCACCTTTTTTTTTTAATTTTTTTTTCTTCTATAAATAGGGGGTCCAGCCCCATTCTCAATAGGAGCCAAAATCCCCGTTTCTCACCTCTCTCCCATTCACAAGCCTTCTCCACTCTTTATCCCCACCTTGTCTCCTACAAACCAGCAACCGTTCAAAACTTAGCCCTCACTCCCAATACCCCATAAAGTTCCCAAAATACCCCTAGATCCTTTCTCCTTCTTCTTTCATCTATATTGTCCATCACAAGAGAACTAAGTGGAGGTTACTTGAGATCGAGAAGAGGTTCCCAAGGTGCTGTCTACCTCACTTGGAGAACCATCACAAATCCAAAAGCTAAGGTAATATCAAGGTAAACATGCTTGTTATCTTCCATTCAATATATGATAAAATGAATTTCTTTTAATTAAGCTTGTTTCTAAATATGTTATTTTAGGTTGGTTATTCATTATCTTTTTCTCACCACTTTTGTTTCTTTTGTGTATGCTATGAGATCTCCTTGGTAAGAAGGGGATCTCCATTCGAAGGATGGGAGGAGGAGAGTCTCTTTCATCATATAAAGTGTTTTTTTAAATATAATCTTCACCCTTTTTCTCATGAATCCATTTTAAGAGGGGTTTGTCCTCTTTACACTTCTCATGTACCCTTAATCTCCCTACCCTCTTCCCTTTCAACTAGTTAGTGGTTGTTATTCTATGTGTTTGTTTGTTAATGCCTTCTCATGCACATCCATAGCTATATACTTATTTAATCATGCACATATATGCATAGCTTAGCATATTATTATTATTTTTATATCAAAACAAGTTTTATGTACACACGTGAGTAATTTCTATATAAGATTAAGTTTCCTCTTGATCACTTTTTGCTTTATGGATATCATTTCCATTTAGTATGCTTTCATCATTGATTTTGATGCTCCAAATGTTTTCTCTTATAGAAATAAGCATAACACACACACAATTTCTCGTCTAAACTCATTCTAACGTATTTATAACATAATTATCTAACTAAATACATCATTATATATCATAAAAACATGTTTTTGGCAATTAAACACATGTAAATACAAAAACGAAGGTAAACGGTATCACCTACCTCTTCAACGATGGTTCTCCTTCTTCTTCTCTTGAGCAGCAACGAACTATCACTAAGCAACACTCAAAACTAACCCAACGTTCTCTCTCTCCCTTTCTTTTCTTCTTCTTCTTCTTCCAACAGTCCCACCTGTTTGTGAACAGTCGTGACTCTTCGTTGTGGTTTCAATAGGAGCAAAATACAAGTATATGATTTAGGTTAATAAACTAATACTTATATATACGTCTTGATCCCCTGCATCTCACATGCAACCTTTCCTATACACACTGCCCAATCAGAACATATACCTCAATATCTCATGATTGAACAGTCAGATCTGCGTCCAACTCTGGATCTCTACTAATTATATTATCCCATACAATAATAAAATATTTCCATCAATTATAACTCCCAAGAATATTATTTATTAATTTATTTTATTATTTAAGTAAAATTCGGGGTTTTACATGATACGCACAAGAAATCCACTCCTATCCAATAAATATTAGCATCCCTATGTCATGGGTCTCAGTCTCACATTGGATAGGAAAAGGGTGATCTCGGGCCATATAAGGGTGGGTAGGCAGCATCACCTAATAGCTTAGGCTTTTGGGTGGAATGGCAAGTGTCAAGCCCGTGACAAGTGGTATCGGAGCAACCCAATTCCTGATCTAATTCCATGCCAATCACTTCAAGGGGAAGCAGCCAAGGTGGTTTGACCCGCTCCGAGGGTGGAGTCGGATTTGGGTGCGGGAGAATGTCATAGGTCTCAGTCCCACATCGGATAGGAAAAGGGTGATCTTGGGCCATATAAGGGTGGGTAGGCAGCATCACCTAATAGCTTAAGCTTTTGGGTCGTATGGCAAGCGCCTACCCCGTGACACTATGCTTTGCAAAACCTTACATTGTTTAGAAGTGAAGAGCCATTTTGAAATAGAACCTGATTACTAGGATAAAAAGAAAATGAAGAAAGAAAAAAAAATGATAACTTTGTAAGAGTCTTATTTAAAGATTTGCCAATAGTCAGGCTCAGGGATGTGCCCCATATGAGCACTCTGTCTCTGCCAGCCATTAGCAAAGTCTTTAAACAATCCTCTAAGAAGAAAATGAAGAAAGAAAGAAAATGATAACATTATAAGAATCTTGTTTAGAGATTTGCCAACGGTCGACCATATGAGAAGATTAATGTGGTTTGGAGTGGAAAGGGTTAGGCTTATTTATAGAAAATCAAAAGTGGCATTTTACCATCACTACCCTCAAATATAATTGTTATTTGGCTGTTGGAAGGGTAAAAATGGTCATTTATAGTCATTTACAAATATACCCCCTTAATATGGATGTTATATAGTTTTCTTTTTGGGGGGGGGGGGGGGGGGGGGGTGGAGTTAAAAAGGTAAAATCCCCCTAAAAGCAAAATTTTAATGTCCCAACGGCTAGCCATTATCGTCGCATGCCTGAATGTGCAGGCCTGATGGGCCCCAGTGGCACATGAGCAAGCTTGCGGGCCGTGCCGCATGGTTGTTGCATGGGCCAAGGGCCTAATAGTTCTGGCACGGCACGGCCCACTACTAGGGCACGTGCACGCTTTAAGCGTGCTGGGTTGTGTCGTGCTTGTGCCGGACCGACCTGATAAGCAACCCTATTGGTAAGCCCTAAATTAGGTTAGGGTTTAGCAAATCATGATCCTTGCTATGGACACACAAATATATATTTAAGTGTATTTGTATATATGTTTCATTATTTTTTTCTTTCGCTATAGCTTTGTAGTTATGCAATTAACTATAAAATATAAATTTGTTAATATGTGATAGAACATTTTTGAATTTTTTCTCAGGTAAATAATTTAAGAAAATATAGATATATACTCAACGTAGACATTATTAGTTATTATATTTTTTTGCTAGGTATATATATATATATTATGCCATGGTAAAAGTGAGATTTGAGATTTTACATTCATAGCAAAAAATATAAGAAATATTCAAAAGTCTACATTTTGTTTGGAGCAACTGGAACTCAAATAATAATTTTTGGATTGAGTTTAGAATCTTTAGATGTAATAAGTCTGGGTTTAATTGGGCCAAGGTCGAGTTTGGAAGAGAAACGCTCCCTTGGAAAGTGTGTCAAATTGATAACCTTTTTTCTTCCAAAACATCTTTTGAAATTTTTGCAATGATCCATTATGTTGGGGATATGTTTGTCTTTTGCTCTTTTACGTATTTTAGGCACATAATTGTTTACTTCATCCATTATTTCTGGCAAATCATCTCTTGCTCTCCTTCAATATCACTGAATGACAAGATTACACTCTATTGTTGTTATATATTTTCATAAAAATCTCTTTAGTATTTTTAATCTCAAATAATTATTTATATCAAATTTTAATAATATGCACACAATACTGCACGTGCCAATGCTAGTATAAGGAAAGTAAACGTTATACCTAGTGCTCTAGGATCTTCTGTGAAGCATAGGATCCTCTGTGAAGTACAATCCAATAGACCAAATTAATTTGGTCTGATCCTCTCCGTAGGGAGGTACCTTCAGCTTATATTGGGGTACCTTCGACTTATATTGGGTTACCTTAGGTTTAGAAGGGGGTACCTTAGGCTAATTTTGGTGGCTGTATATGGCTTACCATGGGGGGTACCTTAGGCTTAGGCTTATATGAGAGTACCTTAGACTTACATGAAGACACTTTGGGCTTACAGTGTAGTACCTTAAACTTATTTTGGAAGGTACCTACCACGATTTAGGGAGATAGCTTCGGGTTATAGTGGGGTAGCTGAGTTACCCCATGTTTGCCTGAGATACCACAGTATTTGACAGAGGTACCACATTGTTTATTTGAGATACCCTACATTTGATGGACTTCATTTAATTTGATCCAACGTTTGAACCGTTGGATTGCGCTTCACTGAGGATCCGCTTCCCGATCCGTTTCGTATACCCAATGACCTAACAAAATTGGCAAATTTGGAGATGCCACTGTTAGAAGGAAACGTGTCCCATAGCTTTGTTAAAGAGACGATGCCACGTGGGATGGCGGTTACTGGTAAGAGGGTGTTAAAGAAACTTGGCGAGTCAGCTTCGTTTCATTCGCCTCTCTTCGCGACTTTCAAAACACTGCAAGAGCTGTGTTCAGTTACTCCAGTACATACATCTTCCTTCCATAACTAGCGGAAAAACTGCGAACGAGAGATGCGACGAAGGAGCGCGGCGTATTTCTCCGTTTTGCCGGAGGGATGCGTCTCGATCATCCTTTCCTTTACGTCTCCTCGAGATGCTTGCAGATTGTCGCTGGTGTCTACAGTCTTCCGATCGGCGGCGGAATCGGATGAGGTTTGGGAGAAATTCTTGCCGCCGGATTGGGAAAAGATCATATCGAGATCGTTTTCTAAGTTTCCGGTGGTTTTCTCATCGAAGAAGGATCTGTATTTCAGGCTTTGTGACCATCCCATTCTCATCGACGACGGTAAGAAGGTACGGATTTCGAAAGGCTTTTGTTGCTCCAGATGCGCTATCTTGGCCTTTGGATTTTGGATTAATGACTTCATATATCAATAACGTTGTTTGTCCTGAGCATTTGATTCTCCATGGTTGCATCACGCAATGTGTAGAAAATAACTTTTTATTTTGTCCTCGCTTTCTAATAGATGCTGTTTGTTGTAAAGCATTTTGAAAACCTAAAAATTTCCAAAATTTTTTTTTAATGTTTTTGGGAAACAAGTGAAGAAAAAGCCAACATTAGTTAAAATCAATTAAGTAAAAATCAGTAAAAATGCATTTGGTAAATCTAATGATCATGATTTAAAAATGTATGTGCTGCAGGGTATATTATGTTGGATCAAGTGGAAAAACTAGTGGAAAAGTGGTTTTACATAGTAAAACCACTTTTACTATGTAATTTGCCACATAGTAAATCTATGTCACACTAGCAGTAGAGTTTTAATATATCTCAGAAGTCTACTTTTTATTATAAAAATGTAATTGATTTTAAAAGCATATCTTTAATCATACAGTTTTTGGGATTAATATTGGTACATGGTAGACTATGAGAATGAAATGGACAAGGGTGGTGTAAATGGCCAATTTTTTGGTTTAAGTTGGCGACATTACCACACCTTGTGGCTAGATTTGAAGCAAGGAGAATGCATAAGTTTCCTTTGCAAATGGTATTTTTTGTTTTGCACCCTAGGCATTGTTACATGATAAGACATTTATTTTTTGCCACAGACTGATGATTTGATCAATGCATACCATCCACCTAACAGTGGGCTCTGTAGACAGGTCATTTGGATAACATTTTAAATCACATAAAGCATGTTAATACACGTGCATCAAATTTCATCATGAATGGTTGTAAACTAGCAATTATTCAATTATTTCTTTTTCTTTTTTTATGTTTTGTGAAACGCCATAGTTGAATGCATTCAGACAAGGATCATGGTTTTCAATAACTGGAAAAATTATATTTATAAGTGAAACTTAAATTGGGAAAGGGAATCAAGTAGAAGTACACATGGATAAGTGTGGCCAGCTTTAACAGTTGAACAGTTGAATTACATGGTGCACCAGGTTGTTGGCTGTGGTGTGTTTCACTAGTATAACATGGCCTCAATTTCTTTGTAGGAAGGATGTAATTCATTGTAGGAATTGATGATGATGGTGGTTCATTTATATATGTTATCATTTTATCTATTATTTATGATTCTTTTGAGGCTAAGGATCACTGAACAGAGTAGGTTTTCATATTGTTTCTTCTCTCATTAGAGCTTTGGCTTGGAGAAGTTGACTGGGAAGAAATGCTATATGCTTGGGGCGAGAGAGCTTTTGATTGCATGGGGAGAAACTCCTCATTCCAGGAGATGGAGATCTGAGCCCAAGTCTAGGTCAGTATTAGCCTACATTATACCATTATTTCTCTTTTTCTTTCCTTACGTGATCGTGTTAACATATGCACATAATCAAGGTTCTCAGAGGTGGCCGAGATTCTTGTTGTTTGGTGGCTTAGTATTAGTGGAACATTGGGGACACGATTTTTGTCACCTAAAACAACTTATGCAGCTTACTTTGTGTTCAAGTTGGCGGAGTGTGCCTACAGTTTTGATGTACGGCCTGTCGAGGTGTTTGTTAGATTGCTCAAGAGTGAGAAGAAAAGTGGGCATATTTGGTACCTAGATCCCGAGGGAAAGGCAAGGCTACAACAACCAATGGTAAGATCTGCATCAAATATTCTTCGGCTTCAGCATGAGAAGCAACAGCCGCGAAAGAGAGGAGATGGATGGATGGAAATTGAGATGGGCGAGTTCTTCAATGACCCTGAAGAAGATGAAGCTGTGAAAATGAGTTTGATTGAGTACTCTATCCTAAAATCTGGTCTCGTCGTCGAAGGAATTGAGCTTCGGCCTAAAGAAAAATCATAAAGAGAGAGGCCTCTCTATGCATTCAGGTGTTGCAGTAAATTTCTTTTCTTCTTTTTCCCTTTTCTCATGCTCCAGTTGTTTGTAAATAATTATAATGGCAAAGTCTTTATGAAATGGTTTTAATCACCTGAGTGTAATACCTTGTTGTAGATGGTTGAAATTTATTGAAAAGCTCGGTGAAAGTTCGTGTCAAACTGTTGAACGTCATCTGATCTGGGCAGTTTCTTATAAACTGGTAAGACATATTCCAGCTAGTACAACATTCATTATAAAGAACAAGTGTTTGGACTTTTAATTTCTGAACTTCATGCTTAAAAAAATTTGCTTTAATGAGTAATATTCTACTGCAATACCTTTTATGTTCTATAATTTCTTTCTTGAAAGAAAAAAACAAAATTAGGGCTTGGAGTTGTGACTGTCTAGGAACCATAAATCTGCTGCATCACAAATAGAAATCCGGTTCTCGTGACGGTTTTTTGCATTTCTTGACCTCAGGGTGTTATAATTTTGCATAATATGTTTCTTGGAAGTGTCCATATACTATTTCTTAGAACTAAAATGGTTGCAATATGTAGACAAGACATAATTTCTTGTGATCTATCTAAATGGTAGCAGGATACAAGAATTGTATAATTTCTTGTGATACCTTTATGTTCTCTCGCTACCTATACATAAAAAGTCCTGGGTGTTGATTTGAGCCTAGGATTTGGAAAAATTATCCATACGTTGTGGGATGTACTCATGGGATGATGTCTTCTCTCATTCTCTCTAATCTCCTTGTATTTAGAGCTAGAAGTAGTGTGGGTTGGGTTGTGACAAGTTTGGAGTCA
Organism: Buxus sempervirens; assembly: GCA_947561395.2. Classification (NCBI taxonomy): domain Eukaryota; kingdom Viridiplantae; phylum Streptophyta; class Magnoliopsida; order Buxales; family Buxaceae; genus Buxus; species Buxus sempervirens. The sequence continues at coordinate 21,214,487 of OX387195.1, forward strand.
GTCCAATCTAAAATTTACTAGCCCAAGATGGCATTTGGCCTATCCTAACCTAAACTTGTTAAGTCAAAATCCAACCCAAACTTTAATATTTGAGTTCAGGCTAAGTTCGGATGTTCCTAACAAAATTTAAATTTTGTAATATTCCTTTCATTTTTGCTATGAATGCAAAGGTTAGAATTTCACTGATTAAAATCAGGTTTAACTTTTGTATGTAGCCTTCTGATTGGTCCCTTGAATTTGAGGAAAAAAAACCTTAATTAATCTATTTCTTAAACAAGTATTTTTTTTTAAAAAAAAAATTTATAATAAGCTAAACACAGGCTTCTTGTATTTGTGGTTGCCCAATTCTCGTTGTAGAGGATGTGCAATATGGTATAAGGGTATAGGCACATTACTGAACCACTTAAATTTTTCTGTATCTCTTCTTCCTTTTGTTATTCTCGATTTTACTGTTCAGTTGCACAACTCGCAAAAATACTAGCATATATACAGATTTTGTTCCTTCAATACATGTGCACCATTATCTATCAAACCAACAAGCCAGTTCCTCCTACAAATTTCCTATTGGCAATTAAAGCCATTTGTAATTGAATTTTGGTTTCTGTGGCAGATTCTTATGATCCCAGTTGCATCACATTTTCAACGCAGCTGGAGAAATGAATGAAAATTTTTATACACCAAAACAGCCATAGTTATAATCATATTAAATAGATTTTATGTTTCACCTTTTGAGACTGATTTCCAGAACTACTTTATCAGGAAACTAATTGTTATCAGCTTTGATGGTAAATTTGCATGGTATATTTTCAAAATGAAAAGTGTTGATCACATGGCATTACAAGTTAATAACTAACAACAAGAGAGATGACTAACATTTCCTTCAAGTACCTGAATATAAATTACTATTGCAAAACTAACCAAAAGTTTACATTAATGTCTGAACCCCTTTCAGACCTGAATTCATTACAAAATTAATGACCTTACAAAACTTTAAACAATGTAAAAACCATAATCTTTTACTCATAAGCAAAAATCATTAACACAATTCAATTCTTGTTCTTTGGCTTGCACAGGTGGCTTGGTGGAGTTGTAGCATTAATGGAAAAACAAACTGTCAAAAAAAAAGACTCATGAATTCTGGTGATAAAATTGACATAAATTATATAGTAATCATACATAGATTGATTTAAGACTTAAAAGCAAAAGTTCTTAAAAATTATACTTGTTTGTAGCACAGCTCATACCATCTCAACTGAACTCATCTCCAATGGAGCTACTTGTAGCCCCATAAAATAAGTATTTTTCTTATCTGTTTTGTTCTTCTTCTATGCACATGTAACTATGTAAGAAAAAAAAATAACAATGAAAAGTAACAAGAAGAATATGAATATGGCATGCATTCTTTAAGAAACAACATGACAAACCGAGGCGTTGGTTTATTGAGAAATCTGAGCATGTTCATCAGCAAAACATAGGAAATCAAAGAAACTATGTGTATCTCCAAAGATATTAATATTCAAAATATTTTACTTAGCAAAGAACAAACATTACCACAAGAACGTTAAACCAGTTGTTTTTCCTCTGTATTGGGTTGAAGATAAGTTGGTCTTGTATATCTATTTTGTTTTCCCTATTCCTATGTGGTATTATATTTAAAATTACAAAACAATTAAAAAATTATATTTTGTGACAATAAAATGTAATTAAAAATTACAAAATATTTAAAATTATGAAGATATAAGATTGAATTGTTGTTTATAATTTTAAATTAACTAGCTTTTCGTTAATTATAATTTCTTTTGTATACCTTGAAAACTTTTGGTTTCCTCCAAAATCTCATTTTTCAAGAGAACACAATCGTTCAATAACGATAAATCCATTTTAAAGTACTCCCAAATACATTGTTTTGCCTTAAATAGAAGAATCAATTGACAACTGGTGTGAAATCTCCTCATGAAATCCTTGTTGTTTTTGGCCTTCATCTCTAAAACACTATATTCATTTATATTATCTGTGGACTATCATGTGGATCTCATCCAAAAACATCAAATGTTATATTTGATGGCCATCATGTTTATTATTTGTTGAAAATGAGCTCAAGAACCTCTCTTGGATAAGTCCTTGTATTCCGTGCTTGGACTTGCTTGCTAAAATTTCATTTGAAATAGGTTAATTGGACAATGGTGTGATCTTAAAAATCATGTTTGAAAGATATAACCAAGAAAATTTTGATCGAGAAAAGAGCCTGTATGCTTGGTGGAATTCTTACTATGATTAAGCTTTTCGACAATTAATTTGAGAACATTAGTAGTCTTTATAGGAAAATTCATTTTATTTCCTAAACTATGCTTATTGATAGCCAAAAAACTACATGTCTAACTTGTCTTCTTAGCTACGTATCTATATAACCTTATATAAACATATCTATATAACCTTATACAAACGTGGATTCCAACCTGCTTGCAAATAATTAAGATTCAGTCATTTTAATAAAATAATTAAGATTCAGCCATTTCTACATGATGTCTTGGTTTGTTTGTCAGGTGAAACATTTAACGTAAAGGAAAGGAAAATTGGTTTTAAGTGATAGTTTTGTCGAAATAATTCAGATTCAATTGTCTAATTTTTTTCAAGAATTAGTTATACTTTTTAAAATAATTTAGAGCCAGTTTCATTTTTTCATTTTTTGTTTTATCCTTTTTTTTAAATGATTGAGAATTAGTCATATTTTTAAACATAATTTAGATTTAGTTATACTCATGTTTTAACAAAAAATAATTCAGATTCAGTCATTATTTTCAATAATAAGTAAATAGTGATATTTTGTTATATAGCGTGAAATAGTTTTTTTTTTCCTTCCTTATATACCGTATTTCCCTGTGCCCTGCCGCTCCCTTTATTTACTATTTCTACAGTCTCATATAGAGGGGGAACAGATTTTAAGTGATACTTTGTATTAAATAACTTTGCTGAGATGCGACACATGCGTTGTTCATGCGGTAATTGCTGTAGATACAATCCATGTTTTTGCTCCGAGGCCGAGGTCTTTGGTATTAGAAAGGTGTTCTACAAGTGCGGTGAAGCTTATACGTGTGTAACGTCCTTGTCTTCCAAGCTTTAAAGGAATAAGTTTTCAACTAATCTCCTTTCTTTGTCCTTCTCACATTAGTTGTCATATTCTAATATCTATAAATGCGGAATTTGTTTGTTGGAGGAAATATAGTTAAATTGTGTTAACTAAATCACTTTTTTACGTGTATTTGCCTTTATTTTTTATACATATTATTACATCTTCATTTTTCTATCAATTTAAACCTTGTTCATACGTGTAAAGCACGTGCTGGGCACCCCTAGGAATATTAAAAGTTACAAACAAGTTTCAAAATTCCTCACTGACCTAAATATTACATAATAACTGACTTAAGATCTGACTTTTTATAGATTAGAATAATGAAATCAGAGTCATGTTTTCTCCGGCTGATTGGAATAGAGCATTTAATTGATATTGTTGATGTTTGCATATGGTTATTTCAAATCCCCTAAAATTTTTAAACACAGAAAACAAGAAACGTGTTTGGAATTGACCGGTTTCAAACTATTTTTGAAAAACATTAAAGATTTTGAAAAATGAAAATAGAGGTTTTTAAAAACGCAAAACCGTTTTTAGTGATTTGCGATGGCAATTTTGTAATACTTTTAGTTGAGTCCTCCTCGACTCCCATTGTCTTCTTCACTTCTAGTCTTCAACTTCCTCCATTTTCAGTTAATGCTTCCTCCATTTTCACTTCATTACATTTTTCATCGCAATAGTTTGTCATAGAATTCGTTAAAGGAGTCCAGCTCTTCGTTAGGGTTTCCGAGAGAGTTCTTTGCTAGGGTTTTCGAGAGCCTCTGAGTGAGGGTGTCAGTCACCGATACTTACAGCAGCTGAATTATCCTAGGTGATAAGCAAAACCTTGTCGTTTATGATGTAAGTGGCAATGGTGGAGAATCGGAAATAGAGAAATTCGAGGAGAGAAAATTGGTTTCTAGTTATGCTTTTTCAAAATAATTCAGATTCAGTCATCACATTCCTATTATTGAAAATTAAGGATAATTTATTAACATAATTAACAAGTGTTATTTTAATATTTATGAAGATTTTCTTTCCAAAAATACCCTTAAAAGCTTATAAAACTCTCTAAATGCTTATAACAAACCATGATTATAAGGGCATTTTTGAAAGAAACTTTTTGTGAACAATAAATAGTTGAAAATACTTGTTCTCAACTATTTGAGAAAATTATCACTAATTATTAATTAGAAAAAATTGGATGATTTAATTTGAATTATTATTTAAAAACACCACTAAAAACCAATTTCCTCAAAAAAAGAAGTATATATAAAATTGAGGAGAACATTTGGACTTGGTTTCTTGAGAGTTGAAATTCATAAATTTGGAATCTAAAGATGTTGATCTCACCATCCCATTAAAACTTTCTTATAATCCTTATGGAAGGATTCATATATATAAATAAAGTATTAATCAAAATCAGTTTTTGAATTATGACTACCCAAACATGTTTTTGTTAATTTTGAAAACTTCAATCGTTTTTTTTTTTTTTATCAATTGTTAACAAACAAGTTTCTTGTCATTTGTTTTTAAAAACCCAAAAACAGTTGAAACCGTTTTTAGTTTTCAAACTGTTTAAAAAAAAAAGGTTACCAAACACCCTCGTAATTAATCAGTATTAGTTACTGATTGATCTCTGAACTTTAATTTATTAAATAAAATGAATTTCGTTTATAATATATAAGAAATTAATGGGATTGCCTCTCTTTTTTTTTTTTTTCAAAAAGTCAAAAGGGGGCCAATCTTTAGAAGAAAGCTTGGGCAAAAGTTAATTAAAATCAGGACTGTTTTGACCCACTAGGAGTTCCTTAAATGTTAAGAAAGTTGGGCAAACCATCTTGAGAAAATTCCACAGCTACTAAACATTCTTTTTAGCACAATACAGGGGAAAAATCAAACCTTACAATGACCCTGAAGCCTGTTTCAGCTTGTACTTTGCCTGTTAAATGTAGAGTTCTACCATTCTTCTAGACTGAATATGACTCACAGTAGAAACACATCACAGATAATTATCTATTAATGAACAGAAACCATCTTCTAGCTCAAGCCAGATAACAAATCCCATACAGCATCTGTAAAGTTCTTCATTCATTCAGCAACAGCGCTTCCTTTCTCCTTTCTTCTAAGATTAACACACAGCAAAAACACGCCTTTCAACAGTAGTGATTAATAGGATCAAAATATAGATGCCAATAGAGAGAAAAACCTAAAAGTAATTCAATTAAATCTTATTTACTCTCCTTAGGCCTCAACTCAATCCCTTGGATAACAAGTCCAGCCTTCCAGTGACCCCCATTCACCTCTAACAAACTCATCTCCACTTCATCCCCTCCCTGGTCATTGAAGAATTCTCCCATCTCAATCTCCATCCACCCATCACCTCTCTTCTTCGGGATCTCTCCTCCCTGTTTTCTAGCTGCATTTGCTGCCAGCCCCATCACACGATTAAGTCCGCGGCTTAAATGAAAGCCAGTACGCCTCCTCGGGATAATTTGGCGATATAGCTGGCCATCATTGCCTTCTGCGTCAAGAAAAACTTTTCTTGGTTCTCCACTCCCTCCACCTCCAATGAATCTGACTGAGACTTCTGCAGGTAAAAAGCTCAATCCATAGGCTCCTGACCCAGTCTTGAACACAAAATAGGCTGCATAATTGGTCTTTGGGGATAGCTTGCTGGTGTCCATCTTGCAACGGATTTCAAGCCAACATACACTCACAAGCTCGGCCACCTCTGCAAACCTGTACAAGCATATAGACTAATATATTATATATGATAGAACATATAAGAACAAGATAAGGTTGTGAAATGAAGTGACAAAGACCTTGAGTCAGGCAGAGACGTCCAGTTCCAATATCTTGGAGTATCTCCCCACACAATCCCTAGCTCCCTTGCCCCCAACATATAGCATTTTTTCCCACTCAATTTCTCCAATCCAAAGCTCTGCATCAACACCAGTACCAACAATATGTTATTTTATATCAATACATGCCTCTGTCTGAGCATGTGTATGTGTATGCATAACCAAAGAAAAGTAACGAATCATCATAGGAGTAGCCCCACGCAGGATTTCTTATCAGAAACATCTGGCTTAGAACAATTCCCATGCAAATAAGGTTTGAATTGTCTTCAGTTCTCAATCACATAAAGTTTCATAAATTCTCTGCTAGAGAACTTATGCTTTGTGAAATCCGATCTTTGCTTCCAAATTTATGTAACATTAAAAATACACGGAGGGGGAAAATTTTTCAAAAAAGTTGGAAAATAAATTACCGATAACTTACAAATCCATGGAAATTCTATTTTCTCAAATATTATATGAAATCCATGGGAATTGTGCTACAACTGGCAATCTGTTGTTCCAGTTAATCACTAATAAACCCTAATCCTAAGCACTACTAAACCCTAGACCACCTTAAAGCCTGAGCACTACACCACCCTAAATCACCAATAATTATCTGGGAGAATTTTCTTTCACAAAAACACCCTTATCTTGAATCCATATAAGAAGATACAAACACCAATAAAGGATGAACAACCTACATGCATATTTTGTGGTACCAAGGAAATGATGAATGCCACCTCCTCCATTATTAAGGTGGTCCTCAAATCTCTTCTTGCATCATTATTCTTTTTGGTGGATGTTTTTACTTAAACCCCACATATGCTTTGTAGGATAAATTCTTTGTGCTTCTTAGCATATAAGAACCTTCACTACTTGCATCCTAATACCTAGACCAAGGACCCCAGATCAGATCCCTGAATTCTTGATGCTGCAGGTAGTGCAGATGGCCTCTTATTGGGCTACCTCATCAAACTCACAAGCACATCGCGTGTGCATGCATGTTAGTTCTATGAGGTGGTCCAATAGAGAGCCACCTGTACTACCCGTTCCATCAAGCTTAACTGTATATGATCTGCTCTCTTCTTTTCAATATACCCCAAAAAACAGAAAAAAAAAAAAAAAGGGAAAATGTTCCTCTACATCCAATTACCCGAATAAAATTTTGAGACATTATACCATGAGAACATCTCTTCCTACCACTATGAATCTAATGTAACAGTTTTTATTCTGTATTCTTTGTTTCTTTATCACACTCGTGGGCCCACATCACCCTCTCCTAGTAAAGTAGTAAGCCCTTGTCTACCTTACCAAAAAACCAGGAACCGCGGCCAAAGGAGAAGCCAGTCATTGAAGCTCAAGACAACAGCCCCATGTGGCCACACCATGTAACAAACCAACAATTACGATAACAACAAAAGAGGCCCATGCCGTCAATCCAGATAAAACCGACTAGAGATAAAAACGGAGCGGGTCCCAATGTTTTAAACCCGACCCAAAAGTCCAATAATTTCAAAGAAAGGACCCTTTGAAATCTGAAGAAAAATGCAGGAAAATGAAATTCCCATTTTAGGTGGAAAAAATACTTTCAGATGGCCCACAGTTTCCCGTTTACCCGACACAAAAATCAGAATGGAAAGTTCATCTACCATACCTAATACCTATTCTACAGATTTATATTAAAATAAAACCTAAAAAGTGATGTATTTTTTACCTTATTACCCCCGTCGACGAGCACAGGAGTATCGCAGAGCCAGAAATAAAGTTGTTTCTTAGAAGAGAGAGTAACCATGGACGGAGACACCGACTTGGAGATGATGTCGAGACAATCGGACGGCAGGAACCTCTTCCATACAAGATCCGATTCGCTCGCCGACCGGAATACCGAAGAGACGGCAGCGGATCTGCAAGCGTCCCGGGGACTAGTCAGAGAAAGGATGATCGAGATGCATCCTTCCGGTAAGACGTAGAAATCAATCGCACTCGCTACTTCCATGGCGCGCGTCTATTGCTACTTTGTCTATCTTTCTATCTCCCTCTCGGAAAGAATCTATATATATATATATATAGCAAAGATTATCTGATGAAGAAGAAGAGAAAGGAAAGCTTCGTGGCTAAGGTTTTCGTGGAAGAGATTCTCTCTCTTTTGTACAAAAGCTCGACAAAGTCCTCTGATCCTTCGTGGCTAAGCATTCCGAGCGGATCGACCTCAAAATTACTATGTTGGCCAAATTTGCAGGCGGTTACCTTTTCGCACGTGCTTATATGGCGGTGATGGGATGCTTAACTACACTATACAAGAGCCGTTACGCAAGCCCAGTTTTTTTCTTGGGCCTTAACAAAAACCCAAGCCTGGTACTCAATAAATTCACTCCAAGGCTCTAAGTTGGGGAGGGTTGAAGGTAAGAAAGGAAAAGTATTTTATTTTATTTATAAAAATATTTATCATAAAGAAAAAAGAAAATTAATTTATTTTTATTTTTATTAGTAATAAAAAAAGATAATGATTAAGAAAATGAGTCAATTAATTATAAGTGGAAATCTTACAAATTTTCTTAACAAGAAAAAGGAAAAAGAGGTTACAAAAAAGAATGCGGGTTTATTTATGTTATCATATATATATATATAGCAAAGTTAAATACAGAAACACTACCTTCTCTATCCTCCACGTGGATATCTCCTTCTTTCTCCAATGGCCCTTTTGGGCCCCACTGAAACCCCATACACTTTATCCTCCACGTGTACAATATTCTCTCTTCAAAACAATATTTTCTCGAGAAATTGGTACAAGAAACCGTGGATACACTTCTTGATAATGGGATTCGTGGATAACCAATGAGGGGCAGTATTAATAAAGTTTACAAGTCATTTTCAGATGTAATTGAAGGCAAAGAGGGAAGATTTTGTGAGACTCTGCTTGCCAAATGGGTCGATTATTCGGGGCGTTCCATCATTGTTGTGGGACCTTCGCTTTCATTACATCGATGTGGATTGCCTTGCGAAATAGCAATAGAGCTTTTCCAGACATTTGTAATTCATGGTCTAATTAGATACAGGCGTTGCAACCCATTTTAGTAGAAGGATGTGCTATTTGTTTATATCCCTTAGTTTGTAGGACGTCCCAAAGAAAGTGGACATGGCCCTTTCTCCAATATTATCTTTAACTAAATTAAAATTATCTCCATGAAATCCTATAATTTTAAATATTTTAATTAAGAGTAAATAGATGTTAAGTGATTTAATTAGATTAATTAAATCAATTAATTCAGTAATCCAACTCTTGATTAGAATAGAAAAGGTTGATATGACTCAGATCTCAAAAGTTTGTAGAAATCCGACGGTCGAATGCTAAGTTATTGATGTAAGTATGTTATTTAAATTCTATTGGCTGATGTGTTTTGTTTGGTGGAGGAAGATCAAATTAGAGAAAATGGGAGCAATCAAATCAGATATCTAAGGAAGTCTAAAAAAAAAATAAGGTAAGGAAAATTTAAATTATTTTTGTGTTTGGATTGGTGGTTGTAATTTAATTTGATGGGAAAGCATGCATGGAATTACATTTAAATAAAACCCACCGGTTTAAGTGGTTTGGTCTGGTTTGGGTTGGTCTCAGGTGGGTTGGTTTGGTTCAAGTAGATTGGTTTAAGTGAGTAGTATAAACATGATTCATCGAGAACTCTCTACGGGTTGTGTGCAGAGAAAAGAACAGAAACAAGAGAAGAAGGGTAGAGGAAGAAGAAGGGAACAAGAAAGAAGGAGGGCTGCTTAACTGAATTCGCAAGTAGTATTTTCTATCAGAGATTGAAGCAAGAATTCCGATTGTGTTTTGAATTTGGTTGGTTTCCTTTGGAAGAAGAACAATATTTAGCCGATGTGAGTAATTCTTAGATCTAATAGTGAAATTTTGTTAAATTAAGCATATGAACACTATTTTAAAGATTTTAGTTGTCCAGAAAACCATACGAATTGGTTTGAGCAATTAAATTAAGGATAGAGTAGATCAAATCACATTTACGAAACAAAATTAGTCGCGTTTTGGAAAATTTTCCAGGGATTGCTAAACCCTGCACTCGAGCGCAAGGGTCAGGCGCCCCTTATTTGTTCTTTTTTTTTAAGAATTGCGGAGACTGCTTGAGCAATCTCTCAAGCGGTTTGTAGGAAAACAAATTAGCTGGAATTTTGTTAAATAAAGAGATGCTCGACATAGGCGCTCGAGCGATCTTTTCGAGCGCCCAATTCTAAACCTATTGATTTGGAAAATTTTAGATGATTTAGAAGTGGTTTCTAATTATCTTGGACATGGTAAGAATTTATTAAGAAATTGATTAGATTTTTGAAATATATTAGTTAGGCTATATAGGAATCTTGTTAAATTGAGTTTGCAATGTCAAAATTTGTTTCATCTGTGAATTGTGCTAGTATAGCATATGGTATTCTTATTATAGTAAATAGGTACCTAAAGGCCGATGGCCAATGACATTTAAATAACAATGACATATTATATCTATGGGTGGTGGATTGCTGTTCACCCTAGCTGTTGAGAGTTGGGGGTAGTGAAAATACATCCACCACAGATTTTGATTCTAGGGGTAGTGAACTTAAGTTCACCAGATGCCTTGAGGTATTGTGGGTAGTAAACCTAAATTCACCCCAGAAGTTCAGATTTTAAGATTGTTTACAATTGAGCCTAAGGAAACCGAGGTTGGCTTTTATTGTCTAGTGGGTTTGGTTGTAGAGATGGATCCATGTCTAAGTCAGATAGTGTGTTGGAGTGACTTGTGTGAGATTAATGCTCGTGTCCAACATACGTAGCATTGATTGCGATCAGTGAGGTTACCCTATGTGAGGGTGAGTTGTAGCAACCCGTAGCATCATTGCCAACGGTGAGGTCATTCTAAGGTATGCATAAATGTATATTAAAATTACTAACCTTGAGTAACAGTTTGACTGGGTTGCTTTTTGCCAACTCATATGTGAGTGCTCCGCTTGGGAATTGACCCTAGCTAGGTCTTTTGCCCTAGAAGCTGTGAGGTGATAGTTGGACGCTACTGTTAAATCACCTAAGATACTCTAATCCACGAGTCCTGCACTGACGCATCATTGTGATTGATTGTGGTTTATTGACACCGTGGTTTGCATTAATTCTGATTTTATCTTCTCATTGTTTCATATGAGTCTTGGGTACTTCTGGGAATTAGCAAACTTTTAGATATTGCTTAAAAAGTATAAACTGCTACATTGTATTATAAACCTGAATCCATTGTGTTTAGCATGCATTTGCTACTTACGGGGAAGAAATTCTCATGCGTTTTGCTTTATCAGTTTTTGTTTTCAGAACATCCTGCAGGGCGGGTACGTGCTGGGGTAGACAAAGATAGTGACTCAGACAACTATTGTTCAGAGGATTATTATTTTCCTGGCTAGAACTGGGTTTTTCTTTTTGTAGTTTTTCTTTTTGTAGTTTTCTGAATTTTTGGACGTGTAAATGTTGTTCATAGAGAGAGAATGTGTGAAACTTAGTGGAACTGTATTTGTGGACTTATCTTTTTTTATATCTATATACATGTTTAGATTTTGTCAACACATACACCACGCTTAACTTGTTTTATTTTTAGTGCACTCTGATGTGAACAGGTTAATCATGTTTAGGAAGTGCCAATGGGACCTTACTTGATGTCTAGGAACTGGCATATAACTTTAGTGAACATGTTTGGTTCCAGGGCGTCACAATCTCCAATATTATATTTAACTAAATTAAAATCATAAGATTAATCCTTATCTTTTCATAGTCCTAGAAACCCATAATTATCTATCGAAAAGATATTTGTGACTTCCCAAGTAAACTAAAATTTTAAGATTAATCCTTATCTTTTTAGAGTCTTAGAAACCCATAATTATCTATCGAAAAGATCTTTGTGACTTCCCACCTTATTTTTATATTTTATATTTTTTGTCTTTATCTTTTATTTAGATTATCCATAACTAAACCTACACCAAAAATAAAATTGCAATAAAAACAAAAACAAGATAAATGTTACCTAAAAAAATATAGGTAAAAAACGTTAGAAGATGAAACAAAAATAAGATTGACTTTATTTAAAAAATTTATCTTTTTAATAAAATAGGAAAGGAACCCTAGAAATAAGCAAAAACAACATGATAAAGATAAATATATAGGAACAATAACAATATATATTTAATATGAAAAAAAACATAGGAAAGAAAATTATTGGAAATATATGCTTACAGATGTTAACAAAACATCCCACTATTATACAATGTAGCAGTTATTTTAAATTATTTAAAAATATGTTATTTTAAAAAAAATATATAATCTTTAAACTAATATCAATTATTTGAATGATTCTTTTTCGTGACAAAAAAATATTTTAATAATATCAATTATTAAATAAAATAAGTAACATTAAACAAAAGAGACGTGGAAAAATAAAGAAAATATCATTTTAACAAATAAAGATATAGGAATAAGTTTAGGATAATTAAAGCCTATAGAAATAACAATAAAACAATTTAATAGTAAAAGCCATTATAAATTAGTTAAAAAAATTTATTTTATTTTTAAAAAAAAGGTCCCTATGCTTAGCACAAGGTAAAACAACTAGTATGTATAGTAAAGCAGAATACAGAAACACAACATTCTCTCTCCTCCATGTGGACACCCCCTTCTTTCTCCAATGGCCCTTTTGGGCTCCACTGAAACCCTATACTCTCTCTCCTCCACATGTACATATTCTCTCTTCTCTCATAGATCTTTTGGGTCCCACATAAACAAGATAAAATTTACTTAAAAAAACACCATATATTCTCTATACTCTCTCTCCTTCACATGTACATATTCTTTCTTCTCTCATAGCTCTTTTGGGTCCCACATAAACAAGATAAATTTTACTTGAAAAAAAACCATATTTTCTCTATTTCATGGGTACATATTCTCTCTTATCCCATTGCTCTTTCGGGTCCCACACAAACAAGATAAATTTTATTTTAAAAGTCTTACTAAAAAAATAGAAGGGACATCCCAAAGAAATAAATATATAGGAACATGACCCTTTCTCTAATATTATCTTTAACTAGATTAAAATTATAAGATTAATCCTTATCTTTTTAGAGTCCTGGAAACTTATAACTATCTTTAACTAAGTTAATAATCAAAGATATACGAGAAATATTTATTTTACTAATATAACTAGTAGGCAGCCTGTGTGCTGCACGAGCATTTTTGGTGACGAAATGAAAAAAAAAAAAAAATAAAACCAAGCCCAAACCGTTTTAAAAGTATAAAATTCTGAAAATTTTTTATTTTTAAAAGGATAAAATCCTTAAAACTTTTGATTTAAAAACTTAAAAAATGGAGCAATATGGAGCGTTATCTTCATATAATAAGATCCCTAAAACTTTTGATTTAAAAACTTAAAATATGGAACGACATCTTCATATTTAATTTAAAAGGATAAAAACCCTAAAACTTTTTATTGAAAAATTAAAAATTTTCTCTACATGCCACGTACCCCACCAAGAGGATAAAAGCCCAAAAAGAGAGGGAGAGGAAGGATTAGAGGTTCAAATACCTGAGGCTGCCACGTCAACCTGACCCTCTTTACTTTAATATATAGTAATAGATATTATTAAATTTTAAGTAGTTAAACTATTATTATTTATTTAACTATTATAATTATTTATTTGAATCCTGTTGATAAAAGATTTAATGACATAAGGAATTGCTGCCATTAAATCTTGGACTATAAATAAGTTACTGGCATGATTACACATTGTAGCGGTTATTTTAAATTATTTAAAAATAATATATGTAAATATATATATGTTCCCGTGCTTAGCACAGATAAAACAACTAGTTAATTAATAATGTAGGATGACATTTTTTATTATTTGTTCTTATTATAAATATGATACTTTTATAAATATTATAAATTACTCAAATAATTGTAATTATAAATTCCTAATAATATAAAGAAAAAAAATGATGATGACAAAGAAAATTTCAAATAATTATGAATAAAACATTACCAATATCTCATTACTTGGTTGCGATTTCATTTAACTTCCAAAAACAATTCATTGAAGGGTAGGGACTAGGGAGAGATTTTACAAGAGAAAGTTGAAAGTTGTTAACTAGCCAATGGAACTAAAACGTTAGGTTGATGAATTTGATAAAAGTCCTCATTGGACATTGTAAGCGCTTGAATTTTGCACTCCGAACTATGCCTTAAATTCCTAATTAGCCAAGAGTAAAATCAGTCCTTTTGCTAGGAGCTTATTTGGGCATAAATTTTGATTTTATTGGAAAGTAGACTCGGATATAGTCCAACGCCACTAGTTTTACACAAATTGTAAGCCAAACAGCAAAATTGTCTCCAAAAAGTCACATGAGCATTTTTATAAATAAATGTAATTTAGTCTACCAGGTAGCAAAATTGCGTATAAGGATTACAAGTTTACCAAAAATTGTAGTTTAATTAGGATTATAAGTTTATCTTATTTTTTATAATATTTAAGAATTATTTGTTTCCAATTTTTGCTAATATTTTTATTTTTTATTTTTAAATATTACCTAATGGCCTCATTTATTTATTTATTTACAAACATGTGTTCTTTAATCAAGTATAATTACTACTAGTTCCTTTTCTCATGCACTACGCACGATAAGCGAGGGAACAGTTGTAACTCTCCACAGTTTAATCGTAAGAGTGGAAGGAGAGGTGGTTATATATTGGTATTGTTTTGTTTCTGGAAGACATGGTTTAGGAAAACCCCTTAATTCTTTTTACTAATAGTATAGATTATATTATAAATTTTATTATTTAAATCCAAATTGAACCAAACTTAAATTTAATATAGATTTTAATTTTAATAACAATTTAATCAATAAATTAAGTTCCTTACGAAACGACTAGATTGGAATGAAATCTTCCGCCATGTTTGTCTGAATCGACAACTATAGTAGCCGTGAGATGCTGACATGTGGAGCATCTTACAACTACTATTTTTTGCTTGTCTCAAGCTTCAGTCCAGTATAAAGTAGCCGGAGTTTACTTCCTTCGACACAGTGATTTTTTTCTTCCTCTTCTTCTTCGCGTAATGGAGCGTTTGAGAGCGTTTGAGAGGAGAGAAGCAGTGTTAGACGAGCGGTGGAAGTAGCGAGTACGATGGATTACATCAACGAAGGATGCATCTCGTGGATCCTTTCTCGGACCACTCCCAGGGACGCGTGCAGATCCGCTGCAGTCTGCTCGATATTCCGGTCGGCGAGCGAATCCGATATCGTTTGGAAAAGTTTCCTGCCGCCCGACTACGAAGAAATCATCTCCAGGTCGGTGTCTCCGGCTCTGGCGGATTTATCTTCCAAAAAAGAGCTCTATTTCCGGCTCTGCGATACTCCCTTGCTCATTGAAGGGCGCAATCTGGTAAGTTTATCACTTTCAGCATTTTTGACAATTGTTCTGTTTTCCTAGAAGTTTAATTTTGTCTGTAAAACCTGCAATTGCGACCAGCTACAGTGAATCATTTTTGCCTCATGAAATCGATCCAGGCACTTGTAATTCACATAAAAATAAGAATGATCAGGTCTGTTAGTACAACCATCTTGAGACGGATTGTAATTCCGGTGACATTAACTTGTGTGTGTAATGTTTTACAGGGGTTAAAGAAAGTGATACTGCAGGAGAAAGAGTAAATAGGTTTTATGTAATATTAAGGAGGTTTAGGGTTTGGTAGTGCCTAGGGTTAGGGTTTATTATGGGGTACCCTAAAACAATAGATTATCAGCTTCGTGGCCACTTATTTAGCACAATTTCCATGGATTTTATATTTGAGAAGATGGAATTTCCATGCTTTTGCAAATTACAAGAAATATTTTTTATCTGCCAAATTCTTGCACTTAAAATTATAGGGTTTCTTTTTTGTTTTAACATGAATTTGGAAGTAAAGATATAAATCCCCAGTTTTCACAAAACATATAATTTTTCTAGCAGACAATTTATGGAACTTTTTGAGTTTTAAAACCGAAGATATTTCAAACTTTATATGCATTGGACTTTTCGTAAGCCAAATGTTTCTGATTTTTTTCTCTCTATTACTATTACATGTTAATCCATTCAGAATAAGGCATCCTGGTGGTGTTGAAGTATAGCTTTGATGATTCATTACTTCATTTGATGTTGAGTTAGTGGCTAATCCTGCGATGATTCATTACTTTCTTTGGTTATGAATATGCATTCACATGCCACTGGTGTTGATGTAGAGCTTTGGATTGGAGAAATGGAGTGGGAAAAAATGCTATATGATGGGGGCAAGGGAGCTAGGGATTGTGTGGGGAGGTACTCCAGTATATTGGAAATGGACGTCTCTGCCCGAGTCTAGGTCTGTGTTACTTACTCCATTTCACAACCTTATCTGTTCTTCTTATCTGTTCTATCTATGTATAACATATACATGCATGTGCATGTACAGGTTTGCAGAGGTGGCCGACCTTATGTGGGTATGTCGGGGGCTTGAAATCCGTGGCAAGATGGATAGTGGCATGCTATCCCCGAAGACCAATTATGCAGCCTATTTTGTGTTCAAGATGAGGGAAGGAGCCCGTGGGTTGAGCTCCGTACCTGTAGAAGTCCTAGTCAGATTTATCGGAGGAGGAGGTGGAGTTGGAGATGGTAAACAAAGAAAAGTTTTTCTGAGCAGGCCCCATGAAAGTAATCGTGAGATGGAAGCAGAGGTCCCAAAGAAGAGAAGTGATGGGTGGATGGAGATTGAGATGGGAGAGTTCTTCAATGATCAGGGAGAGGATGAAGTAGAGATGAGTTTGTTAGAGGTGAAAAGGCTCTACTGGAAGGCTGGCCTTGTCGTCGAAGGGATCGAATTGAGGCCGAAAGAGAGTAAATAAGATCAAATGAGTTCATCTTCATTTTGATATTAGAAGAAAGGAGAAGGAAAGCCCTGTTGTGAATGAATGAAGAGCTTTACAAAAACAGTGTATCATTTGGTCGATCTGGCTTGAGTTACAAGATGGTTTCTCTTATTGAAAAATCTCGACGGTCAGAAAAGAATGGTAGATTGATAGGAGGGTTTTTGTAAATCAATAACTTCAGTTCTTCCCTGTTTGACCTATGAAACTTGCTGTCTTTATATCATTCAAAATATCTAAATTATAAAGTCTATACATCTCTTCAGATCTATTGTCAACTATTGCAAAAAGATTAATAATAATAATGCCAGATAAATTTTTTTTCAATAATTCAAAATCCAAAAAAGACATCCATTGCATAATAAAACTAATACATTGAACCACTAACGTGTACGAAAATCCAAACCTTCCTCGTTTCAGCTGGAAGACATGAAAATGATTCTAACTCTCTTCAATTAGCCTTTAATATCAAAAGCTTTGGGATGCTCCATATGGAGAGATCTTCAACTTTTGCTACTTCATCCAAAACTATCAATGCACTTGTCTAAATTATGTAAACAAACTAATTTGGTTTACATAATTTAAAACTAAAACCAAGTCATAGGCTTTGAAACCGAACCCAAAAAATGTCCCAAAACTGGTTTGGATCGGTCTGTTCTTGGTTTTAACCAGACCAAGTTGCACCCCTAGTTGCAACAATTATGCAAATTGGTTATCCATATTTCATGACTTAAGATGATGTCTCTGGGTTCTATCTAGTTTGACTTTTGAATCTGAATTGATAAACTCACCATATTGGTCTACCATCTAGAACAGATTTATCTTTCATCCAAAGAAAAACAAAAAAAAGATTTATCTGCTGAAATCTAAACATTGATTTGATATATAAACAAAATAGGGGTCTCCCTTCGAGTTTGACTAATCTCATTAAACCAAGACAACCTTCCTTGGTTTCAAGCAACCATTCAAATGATAGAGGCATCTATCCGACTTCTTTAATATTTTAATAAAGGCCAATTCATCGTATAGGATACTTGAGAAACATCTTTGCACTTACAGGGTTGATTGTGGTTTCAAGAGCCTTAGAATATCAGTCATAAATTGGACTAGCAATGTGACCGGCAAATAAGTTGACTAATTATGATACTTCAGATTTGTTTATTTTTTCTTTATAAAATTTTGCTAAATTAATCTTTGTTTTTTTTCTTTATAGCACAACACAAATTGCTACTGAAGGGTAATGAAAAAAGCTTGATTGAAATCTTTAGGTAAAAATTGTTTGGCCAGAAAAAAAAAATCACAATGAAGAATACTTTTAGGCTCAAGGGGATAATATGTTTAGCTAGAAGCTTATTCATGTTGAATATGTTGAACATTGATTTCTGGACGATGAACAATGGCTTACCTAAGCATCAACAAATTGAAAATTACCTTGGTAATGTAAATGTATTTCACAAAATAATATACCATGAAAAGCAAATAACGTGTGAAAATTGAATTATTAAAGTATTACAATTGTTAGATGATGATTCAGGGTGCCCGTGAGAAGAAAAAAAAAAGATAAAAATAATCGATTTTGCACAAAAAATGGAAAGAAAAACAGGTTGAGTGAGCCATACTATAATAGCTAAATGTTTTCCACTACAATATCAGGATCAGGTTTAATGTATGCGTCCTCCTCTCGTCTTGCCAACTCTTTCAACATCTCTGCAAATTTCCAAAATCAAAGCCATTTGATTCGATCTCAAGGGAATCATCACACTATATCCTTAGAGCCAATTGACAAAGCGATGGTTTTCATTTAGGTTTTTTAACTTACCATAGCGGGTTCCAACTCCCTGACATCTTGCAGAGAATGCCAATGTTTCTCTGACCGTCATGTCTCCTATGTGGAGTGGAGATCATTCTGACTGATATAAATTGCTGTCCTGAGGGACAAACTCATGTTACTCATCCATTCCATGGCCATTGTAAATGGACCTGGATCCTCTACGGTCGAACTCGGAAGGAGATCCAACCCGTAACCATTCATGCGACGCCACCTCAGCCTATTCGTGCTATCACTGCCACGTCATGATGAAAGGGCAGAAACACAACCACGTTAACGTTACGTGTTTCTTTTAAAAGAAAACTAATTTTTTATTTGGGTGCGACAGTATGCGCTTCGGCTATCACACCCGCATACTGGTTGACATTTGGTAAGCTCCTCTTTCCTTCCCTTGCAGAACCCAGTCACTTCAAAACATCCTCCTCTCTTCTTTCTCCTCTTCCTCCTCTCTTCCTTCCTCTGTAAATCGACGTTGCTCCTATAGTTCGAATCGACATTGCTCCTTCTATAATTAGTCATTAGCGTTGAAGATTCCATCACCAAGCAAATCCACGAACCCTCATTTTTTGGAGGGACCAGAACACCCCCAAGATGTGTTTGGAAACACATATGAGCTCTCTTCAAAATCTCTCTTCAAAACCCCCATTTTTTGAGTATGATCTCTGCAAGTTCAGAAAGCAGAGGTTCCCCGCTCCCTATCAATCAATAAAGCAGAGCAAATACAACAAAAGAAACCACACTAAAGGGGCCCCATGAACACTATTATGGCGAATTAATTTACTATTGGTCATTCTCGAAGGATAGAGAGTGTTAATGGCGACTAAGTCAATGAGAGAACCGCAAGCAGGGTCCTCTTCTACACCTGGGTTATGACGAATAATCTCCACCTCGGCATAATCTGCTTGGAAGGCCCATGTATGCGGGTCCCAAACATTGCTACTATAAACAGTCTGAATGGAGCGAACGCCGGCATCCGGGGCGACTGAGATGTTCAACCGCTCCTCTTGTGAGAACTGAACATTACTGTAGCACATCCCCTTAGTTCACCTTCACCTTCTACTGTATTGAGGCTTCTTTCCCTAGCCTCACTGCAAAATCCCACTCTCTGCAAACAAGCAATTGGTTGCAGGACGATGAAATGGAGTGCCATTGCTTACTTGATAAGAGGTCAATGGTAGAGGACGAAGAGCTCTCTGAACAAACAGCTCGACAGTCGAGGGTAGATCGTCCATAGACAATTAATTCTCTGTTTGAGTCCGTCACAAATCCTGACGTCTTTCCGTTTGATGATGTGGCAGGGACAGACTTATTTTCTGACGAGGCGTCATGGGAGTGGCTACCGGTTGGGCTGTTTTACGGGTTTAACCGTAGAGGATCCCGTTCCATTGTAAATTACTCTCCTAGAAAACTATGGTCTCAGAAGAATTCGTATCATTATCCAATTCGAAGGTAATATAGCTCACCAAAGTAGTAAATAGAGAACCCCACCAAAAGATTCACAAAAGGAACTCAGATTTCCTTCTTTTTAGTTCGGAATCGAGCTTTCCGGCCAATGCCAATAGCAATGTGGTCTTTCTAGAGCTTGGAGGGCCCAGAAGAAGGGTCATTCTACAAAAACCAAATAAAAAAATTAGAAACAGCTTGTCCGAGAATCCATGTTTACATGTGAAAGGGAAAATCAATTTAATCGAAGTCTTGATTTAAATTGAACCCATCTTCTCATCTGCTAGGCTTCTTGATTGCATTGACATCATTAAGGATTGGAAACGGTTTCTTTCTATTTGGAAGAACAGGGATAAAATTTAGGAATCCCTTTCAACCAGAACAGAAAGAATCATACCATCAGTATTATGAACAAACAAAATGTAAGAATAATAGCAGAAAACAAAAAATTTCTGTAAATGAAATACCTCTATCAAATTGATAAAGGAGTTGGGGATGGTTGGTGAAGCTCTGCTTCCCACATGAGCTGTTGCTTCAACATTTAGATGCTCAAACCGGACTTCAATCGTCGGAATATCGAGTCCAGCTCTAAGATATACCAAGAAATTAAACACAAAAAACATAACGGGGTATACCAAAAATCACAGAAAACATTTGAAGCGAGTGATATTGACTCTTTTCTATCATTCTGTTTTTTAAACAAATTCATGGATTAGGGAGAGAATGAGGAGAAGAGAGATACCCATGACCATAGGCTCATCCGGTGGGATGCCTTCCTTGTCTTGTATCTTGGCCTTGACGTTGTCGATGGTGTCGGAGCTCTCCATCTCCAAGGTTATCACCTTTCCGGTGAGGGAATTCACGAAGATCTGCATGCCTCCCCTCAATCGGAGAACCAGAGAAGTGTGGATTCCTTTTGGATGTTGTAGTCGGCCAAGGTTCGGCCGTCCTCAAGCTGCTTACCAGCGAAGATCAGCCTCTGCTCCTCAGGAGGAATTCCTTATCCTGGATCTTGGCTTTGACGCTATCGATGGTGTCAAAGCTCTCGACCTCGAGAGTAATGGTAGGGTGAAGAAATCAAAGGGGTTTTGTGGCCGTATTCTGGTTTGCGTCTCTGTTGCTATGGTGAAGAAGATGGGAAAAAAAAAAAGTCAGGCGCGAGGTACGCCTGCTTATGGTTTCGCCGACGATTGAGAGATTGAGGGACAGTGATTGAGAGAGAGAAGGGAGAGAGGGAGGGTTCACAGCCTCCTCGAACCCTCTCGACTGTAGTTCCTGCGGAAAAGAACGAAGTCCCTTTTACATTTTTCTGTTTTTCGGAAAAGCGAGGCTCAGGCACTCCGACACCTTGCGAGCCTGTCACCTCAGCCCCAAAGCCTTGCGAGCCTGCCACCTCAGTGCCACCCTCTGCCCTGCCTAATATAATAGATTGGGGCAAGGTGCACTTTGGTCAATCCTCATACATCATTAGTGGAGCCCACTCTAAACTAATTTGTTGTTTGTATTCTTTAAATTCTTTTTTTTGAAAAAAATTAGAAATCTCTCTTTTAATAACAGGTTTTAAGTACGAGAAAATGATACAAATTATACCGAACCTAACCTAATTCAGTTAGGTTTGAATTGGGTTACGGGTTTTCTTTACATAATTGGTTCGGTTTTGAATTTGGGTATTTCAGTTCTGAGGTCGGTTCGGTTCGGTTTTGGATCGACCATCAATACTTTGGTTTGGTCTTGAGGGGAGGCCAACTCGAACTAAACTGCACCGAATTGCAGCCCTAGTGGTTATATGTTGGCGTTGTTTTGTTTCTTGAAGACAAGGTGTAGGAAAAAAAGAAAGTCCATAATCAAAGAATATCCCCCCTATTTCCTTTTACTAACAGTATACATCAGATTATAAATTTTATTATTTAAATCCAATTGAACCAAACATAAATTCAATATAAATTTTAAGTTTTAATAACAATTTAATCAATAAATTAAGTTCCTTCTGAAATGAATAAACTGCATACGTGAATTCCAAGGCTATCAACTGCAAATCCAAAGGAAAAATGTCCTTTTGGACACCGTTTCACTCCCACTGTTGGTATATTCACTCTCTCGTTTCCCAAGCTTCAGTCCAGTATAAATAAAGTTGCTAGAGTTTACTTCCTTGGACGCAAAGCTTTCCATCTTCCTCTTCTTCTTCGCGTAATGGAGCGTTTGAGAGGAGAGAGAAGCAGTGGCAGACGAGCGGTGGAAGTAGCGAGTACGATGGATTACATCAACGAAGGATGCATCTCGTGGATCCTTTCTCGGACCACTCCCAGGGACGCGTGCAGATCCGCTGCAGTCTGCTCGATATTCCGGTCGGCGAGCGAATCCGATATCGTTTGGAAAAGTTTCCTGCCGCCCGACTACGAAGAAATCATCTCCAGGTCGGTGTCTCCTTCTCTGGCGGATTTATCTTCCAAAAAAGAGCTGTATTTCCGGCTCTGCGATACTCCCTTGCTAATTGAAGGGCGCAATCTGGTAAGTTTATCACTTTCAGCATTTTTGACAATTGTTCTGTTTTCCTAGAAGTTTAATTTTGTCTGTAAAACCTGCAATTGCGACCAGCTACAGTGAATCATTTTTGCCTCATGAAATCGATCCAGGCACTTGTAATTCACATAAAAATAAGAATGATCAGGTCTGTTAGTACAACCATCTTGAGACGGATTGTAATTCCGGTGACATTAACTTGTGTGTGTAATGTTTAACAGGGGTTAAAGAAAGTGATACTGCAGGAGAAAGAGTAAATAGGTTTTATGTAATATTAAGGAGGTTTAGGGTTTGGTAGTGCCTAGGGTTAGGGTTTATTATGGGGTACCCTAAAACAATAGATTATCAGCTTCGTGGCCACTTATTTAGCACAATTTCCATGGATTTTATATTTGAGAAGATGGAATTTCCATGCTTTTGCAAATTACTAGAAATATTGTTTATGTGCCAAATTCTTTCACTTAAAATTATAGGGTTTCTTTTTTTTTTTTTTTTTTAAACATGAATTTCGAAGTAAAGATATAAATCCCCAGGTTTCACAAAACATATAATTTTCCTAGCGGACAATTTATGAACTTTTTGAGTTTTAGAAGTGAAGATATCTCAAACTTTATATGCATTGGACTTTTTGTAAGCCAAATGTTTCTGACTTTTTGTTTCTCTCTATTACTATTACATGTTAATCCATTCAGAATAAGGCATCCTGGTGGTGTTGAAGTAGAGCTTTGATGATTCATTACTTCATTTGATGTTGAGTTAGTGGCTAATCCTCCGATGATTCATTACTTTCTTTGGTTATGAATATGCATTCACATGCCACTGGTGTTGATGTAGAGCTTTGGATTGGAGAAATGGAGTGGGAAAAAATGCTATATGATGGGGGCAAGGGAGCTAGGGATTGTGTGGGGAGATACTCCAATATATTGGAAATGGACGTCTCTGCCTGAGTCTAGGTCTGTGTTACTTACTCCATTTCACAACCTTATCTGTTCTTATATGTTCTATCTATGTATAACATATACATGCATGTGCATGTACAGGTTTGCAGAGGTGGCCGACCTTATGTGGGTATGTCGGCTTGAAATCCGTGGCAAGATGGATAGTGGCATGCTATCCCCGAAGACCAATTATGCAGCCTATTTTGTGTTCAAGATGAGGGAAGGAGCCTATGGGTTCAACTCCGTACCTGCAGAAGTCCTAGTCAGATTTACCGGAGGAGGAGGTGGAGGTGGAGATGGTGAACAAAGAAAAGTTTTTCTGAGCAGGCACCATGAAAGTAATCATGAGATGGAAGTAGAGGTCCCAAAGAAGAGAAGTGATGGGTGGATGGAGATTGAGATGGGAGAGTTCTTCAATGATCAGGGAGAGGATGAAGTAGAGATGAGCTTGTTAGAGGGGAAATGGCTCCACGAGAAGCATGGCCTTGTCATCGAAGGGATCGAATTGAGGCCGAAAGAGAGTAAATAGGATCAAATGAGTTCAGCTTCATTTTGATATTAGAAGAAAGGAGAAGGAAAGCCCTGTTGTGAATGAATGAAGAGCTTTACAAAAACAGTGTATCATTTGGTCGATCTGGCTTGAGTTACAAGATGGTTTCTCTTATTGAAAAATCTCGACGGTCAGAAAAGAATGGTAGATTGATAGGAGGGTTTTTGTAAATCAATAACTTCAGTTCTTCCCTGTTTGACCTATGAAACTTGCTGTCTTTATATCATTCAAAATATCTAAATTATAAAGTCTATACATCTCTTCAGATCTAATGTCAACTATTGCAAAAAGATTAATAATAATAATGCCAAATAAAATTTTGTTTAATAATTCGACAATCCAAAAAAGACATCCATTGCATAATAAAACTAATCCATTGAGCCACTAACGTCTATGAAAATCCAAACCTTCCATTTAGCCATTAATATCAAACGCTTTGGGATGCTCCAAATTAAGAGATCTTCAACTTTTGCGAACCATATGTTCGGTTTTAATCAAAATCATCAACTCAAACCCGAACCAAACTTAATTTGGTTTACATAATTTAAAACTAAAACCAAACCATAGGCTTTGAAACCCAAACTAAAAAATGACCCAAAAATGGTTTGGATCGGTCTGTTCTCGGTTTTAACCAGACCAAGTTGCACCCCTAGTTGCAATTATGGAAATTGGTTATTCATATTTCATGACTTAAGATGATGTTTCTGGGTTCTTTCTAGTTTGACTTTTGAATCTGAATTGATAACCTCTCCATATTGGACTACTTCTAGAACAAATTTATCTTTCATAAAAAATAAAAAAAAAAGGATTTATCTGCTGAAACAGAAACAAGATAAATGTTACCTAAAAAATTATAGGTAAGAAACGTTAGAAGATGAAACATAAATAAGATAGACGTTATTTAAAAAAATTATCTTTATAAGAAAAGAGGAAAGGAACCCAAGAAATAACCAAAAACAACATGATTTAGATAAATATATATGAATAATAACAATATATATTTAACAAGAGAAAAAACATAGGAAAGAAAAATATAGGAAACATAGAAAAAGAAATATGCTTACGGATGTTAACAAAACATCCCACTATTATACAATGTAGCAGTTATTTTAAATTATTTAAAAATATGGTTTTAAAAAAAAAAAAAATATATATATATATATATATATATATATATATATATAATCTTCTAAAAGAATTTGATTTTTCAATTTTATAAATTTCTCTTATTTGAAATTAATCATTTTTAGTAATAATTAAATTCGAAATATGATTATCGTAATCAAACGAATATCAATTATTTGAATGATTCATTTTTGTGACAAAAAATTATTTTAATAATATCAATTATTAAATAAAATAAGTAACATTAGACAAAAGAGATGCGGAAAAATAAAGAAAATATCCTTTTAACAAATAAAGATATAGGAATAAGTTTAGGATAATTAAGGCTTATAGAAATAACAATAAAACAATTTAATAGTAAAAGCCATTATAAATTAGTTAAAAAAATTTTGTTTTATTTTTAAAAAAAAGATCCCTATGCTTAGCACAAAGTAAAACAACTAGTATATATAATAAAGCAGAATGCTGAAACACCACCTTCTCTCTACTCCACGTGTAGGGATGGGCAACGGGCCGTGTCGGCCCTAGCACGGCACGGCCTGACACGCCACGGGCCTGGCCTGGGGGGCACGGCCCGCCAGGGCACGTGGCACGCGGGCCCAGGCGGGCTGGCCCCCGCGCCGACCCGCGGGCGAGCCCGCTGGGCAAGGCGGGCGGGCCCGCTGGGCCCGCCTGGCCCGCCAGAGAGCTAGCCAACGGCTAGCTCTCTTTTCCCTCCATAAAAGTGGCTTTTAGCCACTTTTATGCCCATTTTACCCCCCCCAATAGCCATATAACAGCTATATTGGGGGGCTATAGTTGTAATTGATGATTAAAAGACCTTTTCTACCCTTCCAACTGCAAAATAACAGTCATATTGAAGGGTAGAGGTGGTAAAAAGCCACTTTTAATTTTCTATAAATAGCCACTCCCTTTCCCACTCCAAACCACACCACTTCTACAATCTCCTACTCTCTTCTAATTGATTATCAAATAGTTTCTTTGCTCTAATTGTTGTAATTGGAAATTGGTGATACTCGATCTCTTCTAATTGTTCAAGCATCAAAAGTGAGAAATTAGACTCTGGAGGTTGAAGGCTTCAATTGCAAAGTTCAAGATTCATTCTAAAGAGGTATTATTCTATTTAATTTTCTGATTTTAAAATTAGTATAAATATTATTATTATAAGTAAGTCTCTCCTTCTACCTTTCTTATAAATTAATATCACCAAATATTTATTATAATATTATTTATTAAGAATTTTTTTTTTCCAAAAATTTGATAATGGACCCTAGGTATCCTATGTTTTTTGACACTGAAGAAAGGGAATATCTTAGACCCCTTTCTGACCCAGTATTTTCTGATGATATAACCCAACCCCAATATAATGACCCTCCCATCCAAGATCTTGAAACAGAATTACCTTCACAGGATATGGGATTGTCTTCCCTACCACCTAGGAGCACCAAGAGGAGTAGAACCTCTGGTGTTTGGCTCAATTTTACAATTGAAAGTGTAGGGAGTGAAGAGAAGGCAGTGTGTAACCATTGCAAAAAACATTTTAGTTGTAAAGGCAAAGGTGGTACAGGCCATTTGAACCGGCATTTGCAAAAATGCCTTCCAAAACATGGCCAAATTGACCCTAGGCAAACCCAAATTTCTACTAGTAATGTTGCTATGAGTAATTTTATTTTTAATCAAGAAGAAACTAGGCTTGAAATAGTAAAGTGGGTAATTCAAGAAGAATTACCCTTTAGATTAATAGATTCTAAAAGATTTCACCGTTTAATAACTAAATATTTAGCACCACAATTTAAACGTTTTTCACGCTACACTTTAAGAAAGGATGCAATAAAATTATATGGAAAAATGAAAACTGCATTAATAGAAACTTTGTCAAATAGTACTTTTAAAATAGCTTTAACCTCAGATATTTGGACAAGTAGACAACAAATAAGTTATTTAGCTATAACTGCACATTATATTGATGAAAATTGGAATATGGAAAAAAGAATAATAAATTTTGAACCACTAGATGCTAGCCATACTGGAATGAATATATCAAATGCTATAAGTAGAAATCTAAGAAATTATAAAATATATAATAAAATAATGGCTCTAGCACTTGATAATGCAAGTGCTAATAATGTTGCAGTAGGAATATTAAGACAACAATTAAACTTAAATATAGATGGAAGTTTATTTCATGTTAGGTGTGCTTGTCATATCCTTAATTTAGTTGTGCAAGATGGATTAAAAATTGTTCAACATCATTTAATAAATATTAGAGATGCAGTAAGATTTATAAAACAATCTAGCACAACCGCTAGAGAATTTAAATATTATTGTGAAACTTTAGAAAAGCAATATAAAAAAATTACCTTAGATGTTGAACATAGGTGGAATTCAACATATTTAATGCTAGAAGCTGCATTAGGATTAAAACAAGAAATTACAATATTTTATAAAAGTAAAATGCCTGAATGTGACTTAGAAGATCTTGATTGGCAAATAGCCGAAATTTTAAGAGATTTTTTAAAAGTTTTTTTATGATGCAACAAGATATTTATCAGTAGTTTATTACCCAACATCCTCAAGTATTATAACTTGTTTATATCAAATAAGTATTTGTTTTAAACAATATAAAGATGTACCCATTGCTAAGGAAATTATCCCTGCAATGGAAACTAAAATTTTAAAATATTGGCAAGAGATGCCTAATTTATATTGTTTAGCTACTACAATGGACCGACCCTAGGGTTAAATTAGGAGTTGAAGACTTAATAGATGGAATAAATGAAAATATGAATTCTACTTTTCAAATAGATATACGTAAAATAAGAAATCTATTAGAAAGACTTTTTTGTGAATACGATACTAGTAGTAGCATACAAAGTCATACGCGAACCCAACAAACACTACCAGATAATTCCCCTTGGAATTTTTTAAGTGGGAGAAGAAAGGGAAAACAACCAACATCTAGTAGTGGGGGATCATCTGAATTAATGATTTTCTTAGAAAGCCCCCCAATGAGTTTCAATACTATAGAAGAGCATAATGCTTTTAACATTTTGACATGGTGGAAGCAAAATCAGGTTAATTATCCTGTGCTTTCCACCATGGCACGTGATCTACTAACGGTTCTGGTGTCCACAGTTGCATCGGAATCAGCTTTTAGTGCAGGTGGACGAACCGTGGATGATTACAGGAGCAGATTAACGCCGGAGATGGTGCAAGCATGTGTCAGTCTTACAGATTGGTTAAGGGCAGAACTGAGAGAACAAGAATATGAAGATGATCAACTTGCTGGAGACTTTGATGATTTGAATATTGATTTTAGTCAACTAGAGTAGTCTAAGTTTTGTTATAATTTTTGTAATCAAAGTATAGGAATTGTACTTTCTCTTTTTTTTTTTTTTGTTTCTTTTAAACTGCAAATGATAGATAGATGAGTGGG
Source organism: Buxus sempervirens (assembly GCA_947561395.2). Lineage (NCBI taxonomy): Eukaryota > Viridiplantae > Streptophyta > Magnoliopsida > Buxales > Buxaceae > Buxus > Buxus sempervirens. The sequence goes on from OX387195.1 coordinate 21,243,218, forward strand.
TGCCAACCTAGTTGGGATGTGCTTATACTATAGTGATGCAGTATTATTTGTTCAAGTAATTATGTAATTTTTGCAAAGTTGTAAGTGTACTTGTGATAATTAATGAATTTATATTTTTTTGAGCAAAATTTATCTCAATATGTGTAAGACAATTTTGTGAATAATAAAAGTATTTTACATAAATTTTTTGGGATTTTTTTTGGATTTTTGGGGGTTTTTTTTAATTTAAATTAATTGGCCCACCGGGCTAGGCCCGGCACGGCACGCCTGCTGGGGCGTGCCGTGCCGGGCCTGGGTATTGGGCAAACGGGCCTGGCGTGCCGCGGCCCGCCAGGCCCGCGGTGTAAAACCCCAGTTTTGAGTAGAAAAAAAAATAAAATAATAATAATAGAATAAAATAAATTAACAGTCACAGTAAGGAAAATAAACAAATAATAACAGTAGATGAAATAAAATATATGCACATATAGATGTAGGTGCAGGTTAAATCAAATTTATTATTGCTAGGAATTTGTGGTCATCAGTGTTAACGAAAATAAAGTGGAAATATTAATAGGTAAGTCGTATTCGGACCCGGTAATAAATAGAAATAGGTCAATATTTGTAAATCCGGGAAAGCCCTACACTAATGAGGGGTAGAAAGGGGATTCCGAGGGTAAAGGGCGAATTAGGTTTAATCCGGGCGGTGTCTATAAATAGGTAACTCATACAAACTTTTCGGGGATTCGGGAAAAGGTTGTTGCTCGGGAGGAAATTAGGGCGGCGGCCGAGCAGCTTAACTCTCGAGATGAAATCCACCAAGGATGGCGGGAAGCTTGAAGAAGGTCTTCAATACTGGTGAGTAGCACTGATTTAAAACTGAGGTTTTAGTTTATTCGTGATGTATTTTGAATTGCATGGTCGTATTGTGAGTTCTGGGTTTTTCTGGAATACCGTAAGTCCGAACGGCAGATTGAAAATTTATTTGAAACTAAAAATGTTTAGATTAAATCCAAAATGGGTTGGAAGTCTTCTAGGAGCATTAGGAGTGTAATGGAGCAATAACAGACCTAAACAAACCAGCCAGAATTGGAGATCTTGAAATAACAGAGACTTGAAAATCGCAGTGGGTATCCGCCCACTTGGCGCCCACTTGCGCCCACTTCAGGAAGTAGGCTCATAGGAATATTGATCTAGCGCCTAGCTCGCGCTTACTTGGCGCTCAGCTCGCGCCTACTCAAATTTGATGCGCCTTTCTCGCGCCTATCCCGCGCTCTTCTCGCGCCTTTCTCCCGCTCAGCTCGCGCTCACTTAGCGTCGAGTGAGCGCATAGTCCATTTTCGCCTGTTTTCTATCCGCTGACTGGCGCTCACTTCCTCGCTCACTTCAGGAAGTGAGCGCATACCCAATTATACTTGCCGAATTTGATTTCCGACTGAACCAAGGGGGATTTTGATGTCTTGGGGTTTATATCACTTCACCAATCACTTGTTGGTAACCTTGGAACCTGCATTTCTTATTTAATTCCTAGGAGAATTCTAGTGGCAAATTCTTAAAGGTTTCTAAGGATGATTGTAGGTTATTTTATACATGTTGTGCTGGATACCAAAACTCTAGGAGTTCTTAGTCGTTTTCTCCTCGAATTTATACACTGTTCTAATTGAGAAATTATTGACTTCTGGTTTCATTTGTTTTGGAAAATGCTGAAATGTATTGTCTTGTTATAAATAACTGTGCTTTGTATTCAAATGGCATGGTTTTGTGGAAATGAGAAATACTGAAAGTATTGAGATACTGTTTGGTCCAGAGGGACAGGTGATGAATTGTGATGAGATATACATGATGTGGAATGAATGGTTTTACTTTAAATATTGGAATTGAGATTATACGATGTTTTACTGTTTTGGTCTAGCTTGTCCTGGATCTAGAGTCTAAGCTTAGTAATGGGATGCTTTTATTTTATTGGAGTAATGGCATGGCCATAGAGTGTTGCCACGACTGGTGTAGAGCAGCCAGAAACCCTGAGTAGGCCTGGTTGTCAATGTCGAAACCCTGAGTAGGCCGGCATTGGATGACGAAACCCTGAGTAGGCCGTCATTTCAGAGTATCCGAAACCCTGAGTAGGTCGGAACTGTGTACATGGAGGTGTGGAGGTCGCTCTGGCATGTTGATTAACCAATCAAATATTTGTATGACATTGACCATGTGGATTTATTATTTATTTATCTGTTTTAGATGCTATGGAATAAATAGTGGAATTTTTCTTTCTTGGAGCATGGTTATAATGATTTAGTTTCTGGAATTGATCGGAGTTTTGTTGACAAAGGAATTACCGATGTTAATTTTGTACATTTTAAATTGCTTCCTAGACCCCTGGGGTCAAACAAATTTTAAAAGGGTTGACGCTGATTTCACCGGGTTATTCTTGTTTTCTCGGGTGATTACTCGATCATAAACTTACAACTAGAAGATGTGTATTGCTGCATGCATGTGCTACTCGCTGAGATATTCATATCTCACTCTTTTATTTCTGTTTGTTTTTCAGATACGTATGGAGAGCCGGAAATTGCGGGTAGTGAAATTGGGTCATGTGAGTTTCACTTTGGGATTATTTTAGCGCACTCTGTTACCTAGCATTATTTTAGTTCATGTTTTCCTTACTCTGGTAGTGCGATCCTGTTCTTTATACTAACCTCTGGGTACGAGTTACGGGTTTCCATGTGGCTCGGACCCAGGGCGTTACACGCGGCACGGCCGGCCCGCGGCCCGCCCGAGCACGCCTCAGGCGTGCCGGGCCGGCCCGCCGCCCAACCCTATCCACGTGGACATCCCTTTATTTCTTTAATGGCCCTTTCGGGCTCCACTAAAACCCTATACTCTCTCTCCTCCACATGTACATATTCTCTCTTCTCTTATAGGAGCATACATCCTCTACAGCGGGGGCTGTAAACAGCCCCTCACATTCGGTGTGGGCCCCACCATTCATTTGGGGGGCCCCACACCATACATGTGAGGGGCTGTCTACAGCCCCCGCTGTAGACGATGCCCACTCCTCTCATAGCTCTTTTGGGTCCCACATAAACAAGATAAATTTTACTTAAAAAACACCATAATTTGTCTATTTCACGGGTACATATTCTCTTTTATCTCATAACTCTTTTGGGTCCCACACAAACAAGATAAATTTTATTTTAAAAGTCTTATTTAAAAAATAGAAGGGACATCCCAAAGAAATAAATATATAGGAACATGGCCCTTTCTCTAATATTATCTTTAACTAAATTAAAATTAAAAGATTAATCCTTATCTTTTCAGAGTCCTAGAAACCCATAATTAATTATCTATAGAAAAGACCTTTGTGACTTCTCAATTAAATTCAAATTATAAGATTAATCCTTATCTTTTTAGGGTCCTAGAAACCCATAACTATCTTTAACTATGTTAATAATCAAATAATCAAAGATATACGAGAAATATTTATTTTACTAATATAACTAGCAGGCAGCCCATGCGATGCACGGGCGTTTCAGGTGACGAAACGAAAAAAAGCCCAAACCGTTTTAAAAGGATAAAATTCTGAAATTTTTTATTTTTAAAAGGATAAAATCCTTAAAACTTTTGATTTAAAAACTGAAAATATGGAGCAATATGGAACGTTATCTTCATATCATAAGATCCCTAAAACTTTTGATTTAAAAACTTAAAATATGGAACGACATCTTCATATTTAATTTAAAAGGATAAAAACCCTAAAACGTTTTATTAAAAAATTTAAAATTTTCTCTACACGCCACATACCCCACCAAAATGATAAAAGCCCAAAAAGAGAGGGAGAGGAATGATTAGAGGTTCAAATACTCGAGGCTGCCACGTCAGCTCGACCTTGTTTACTTTAATATATAGTAATAGATATAATTAAATTTTAATTAGTTAAACTATTATTATTTATTTAAATAATTAAAGTGTGTTATCCAAATGTTTATATAATAATTTAATTAGTTAAACTATTATTATTTATTTAACTATTATTATTATTTATTTGAATCTAGCTGATAAAAGATTTAATGACATAAGGAATTGCTGCCATTAAATCTTGGACTATAAATAAATTATTGGCATGATTACACATTGAAGCGGTTATTTTAAATTATTTAAACATAATATATATAAATATATATGTTCCTGTGCTTAGCACAGGTAAAACAACTAGTTAATTAATAATGTAGGACGACCATTTTTTTTTTTTTTTGTTCTTATTATAAATATGATACTTCTATAAATATTATAAATTACTCAAATAATTGTAATTATAAATTCCTAATAATATAAAGGAAAAAAAATGATGATGACAAAGAAAATTTCAAATAATTATGAATAAAACATTACCAATATCTCATTACTTGGTTGCGATTTCATTTACTTTCCAAAAACAATTCATTGAAGGGTAGGGACTAGGGAGAGCTTTTACAAGAGAAAGTTGAAAGTTGTGGCATAAAGGCTTTCATTTACCTGTCCCATGCTTTGGTGAAGGCCGAGCAAGTGAATTTCATCCATGGCATAAAGGCTACTAGAGTATCGGAACCTGTCAGTCATCTCCTTTTTGCAGATAACTTACTCCTCTTTTGCAAAGCTACAGTTAATAACATCAATCACTTTTTGGCTATCACTAATGCTTTTTTCGACATGGCAGGTCACAAATTGAATTTAGATAAGTCAGAGCTTTTCCTTAGTCTGTGCATCAAGGGCCAGGCCAAAGGTAGGATTGCAAGGACCTTTGGCATTAAACCAACAAAATGTCCCGACAGATACCTGGGAATTCCCATCTTTCTAACTACTCCAAAAGGAAAGTAGTTTAAAGGGCTGATGAAGAAAATCAACAGAGACTTTCTGGTTGGAAAGCCAAAATTTTAACTCAAACAGGAAGAGTTACCTTGATCAACTCTGTTCTTTTGAGCACAAGTTAGTACATGATAAGTAGCCTCAAAATGCCTCATAAAATCATGGATGAGAATGACAAGTAGGCTCGCAAGTTCTTTTGGCATAAGCAAGACAAGGAAAATGTTAGGTTCTATATTTTATATTGGCTTAATTCCGTGCCAAAAAGTAAGTGTTTAATGTGTTGAAAGTGTTTGGGATAGGTTGTAGGAGTCTTGATTCAAACGGCGTCTAAGTCGGAGTCATATTGAGGAAGTTATAGTGTTCATTAGATAGTCGTTTGATGTGCCGTTCGAACGCTTATGCAAAGTTCAAGTACAGAGAAACCCGAGAGTTACGTTCGAGAAGACAGGACCTGCCGTTCGACCGTTCAATGCATACAGTCAAACCCGAGAGTTGCATTCGAAAAGACAGGATCTGCCGTTTGACCGCTCAGTACATACAAAGAAACCCAAGAGTTGCGTTCGAGAAGACAGGACTTGTCGTTCAACCGTTCAAGGTCTGCAGAGAAACCCGAGAGTTGCGTTCGCCATCATAAGACTCATCGTTCGACCGTTCGTGTTATATATACTCAACATGAGTCTTTCGTTCGAACGAGAAGAAGTTAAGCAGTTCTTCGTATTGAAGGTTAGAGCCGCATTCGATGAACGTTCGAACGTTTTATACGGAAAATCTGTTATAAAATTCCGATCTTTTTTTATTTGTTTCCTATTCTCTCTCCACTTCTTTCTTACTTATATAAGGATCGTTTAGACGTTCCTTAGGGTGACCCAAGATGTTTTTAGAACCCTAAAATCGTGTGTGTGAGGAAGAGAACTTCTTCTCTTTCCCTTTCTACCTTTGAGCCATCAAAACCTTTCTTTCTTTTCTCTTCTCTTACCTTGGAGTTCCGGGTTGGAGAGCTTAATAGTGGGAGTTCCTATGGTTGTTAAGCGAGTTCTTTTGGCGCTTCACTAAGAAGATATCCAGAATTTTGGATCGTTGCAAAGTTGCAAATCTGAAGAGTTCTTCAGATACTTACACTGTGAGTCAAAGTCTGTATTGGGTTGTCTGAACCGCTTTCTGTAAGTCTTCTTCTTATAGTGAATTTTCTGAGGTGACACCTAATCGCCCGGAGGGTTTTTCTCTTTGAGAGTTCTCTTAGAGTTTTTCCTTTGTCACCAAAATTGCTTGTGTTGTCTCTTTACTTTATTTACAATTTTGTGTGATTGGTTGCTATTTGTTTAAGACTTGTGCATGCCTATTAATTAAGGACGTGTCTTTAATTAATAGAATTTTATTTCGCAATCGTTTACACCTATTCACCCCCCCCCCCCCCCCCCCCCCCCCCCCCCCCCCATGGTGTGGTTAGAGTCTAAACCGAGTTTTTCAGAGAAGACGATCCACACAATCTGTTGGGAGAAATTGTGCCTTTCCTTAAGGTGTGGGGACTAAATTTAAAGGACAGCAAGAAGTTCAATTGTGCGCTATTCTTAAAAGCTGCTTGGTTTGCCGTGGAAGACAAAAAAATCTGGACAGGTATCATTCAATCAAAGAACAGGGTTGGATGGAGCAAGAGTTGAATTCCCAAATGGACTGGTCAACCTTCGGTGATCAAATGAGAGTAGCAGATTTGATTTACCAAAACTCAAGGACCTGGAATACAACAAAGCTAAGGGAACTATGGCCAGAACAAACTGTTACCCTCATAAGCAAAATTCCTATCAGTAAGTATGCTCTCAAGGATAAGTTGGTTTGGAAAGGCATGTCCTTAGGTAAGTTCTCAGTCTCCTCTGTTTATAAGATGCTATGTGCTTCCACATCTTCTACTCTGGAGGAAAAAGGGTGGTTAAGGATCTGGTATCTCCCTTGTGCACAAAAAATCCGTCTCTTTCTGTGGAAACTCATCCAGGAGGAGAATGCCACCAATGTCATTCTACATCATCGTCGGGGAATCCCACTAGAACCCTGTCTACTGTGTGGTAAGGAGTACGAAACTCATCTTCATCTTTTCGTCAACTACGACCTCATCCGAGCCATGTGGTTCGGCTTTATGGAAAGTAGAATCCCAAAAAACAGTCAAGGTCAGAATTGCAAGGAGTGGTGTTTCAATACCATCTTGAAATTTGAAGACAAGGAGAAATCAAATGCTCGACTGCTTATGGCAGCTTGGGCTAATCTTTGTTGTTTGATTTGGCTATCAAGAAACAAGTGCATTTTTTAAAACAAATCCCCTTCTATTCCCCTAATGACTTCTTTATTTGTTGCTCTACAGAGGGACTCAATAATGCTTATCAAGAAGAGAAATGATGGAGAAGCTTGTATGATGGATTAGACGATGCCATGGATGGTTTAAAGTGAACATTGAAGGTGCGGCAAGAGGCAGCCCTGGAGAAGCTGCTGTTGGGGTGATCATTCGAGATGAAGATGGCAGAGTTATTGGAGCTTTGGCGGACAAAATTGGCTCAACAAATGCAATCCTAGAAGAAGCTCAGGCGCTACTTGGAGGGCTAAGAATGGCACTTGCATTCAACTGTGGTAGTATCTGCATAGAAAGTGACTCAAATATTATAGTGGAGGTATTTTCTGGAAGAGCTGCTTCGCCATGGAGAATCGAGCTTATTATGGAAGAAGCCCGCCACCTTAGATTATTGTTTGTGGCGACCCACATTGCCAAAATCTACAGGGAAGCCAACACTGTTGCGGACGGCTTGGCGAATTATGCTCCAGACAAATTCTCATGTTTGTGGAAGACTCACATCCCAGATAGCATAAAAAGGCTGGTTTTTGATGACTTTCTGGGTAGGACTCATTCAAGAATTGTACCGGACTAACCTCTTTTATAATATTTTTACTTTCCCATCAGAAAAAAAAAAGTTGAAAGTTGTTAACTAGGCAGCAACTAAAACGTTAGGTTGATGAGTTTGATAAAAGTCCTCATTGGAAATTGTAAGCGCTTGAATTTTACACTCGGAACTATGCCTTAAAATCCTAATTAGCCGAGAGTAAAAAACAATCCTTTTGCTAGAGCTTATTTGGGCATAAATTTTGATTTTGTTGGAAAGTAGACTCGGATATGTAATTCCAACGCCACTAGTTTTACACAAATTGTAAGCCAAACAGTTAAAATTGTCTCCAAAAAGTCACAGGAGCATTTTTATAAATAAATGTAATTTAGTCTACCAGGTAGCAAAATTGCGTATAAGGATTACAAGTTTACCAAAAATTGTAGTTTAATTAGGATTACAAGTTTATCATATTTTTTATAATCTTTAAAAATTAGATTGTTTCCAATTTTTGCTAATATTTTTATTTTTTATTTTTAAATATTACCTAATGGCCTTTTTTATTTATTTATTTATTTACAAACTTGAGTTCTTTAATCAAGTATAATCACTACTAGTTACTTTTCTCATGTACTAGTAGGGTGCACGTGCGTAACTGCACGATAAGGGAGAGAACAGTTGCAACTCTCCACAGTTTAAACATAAAGAGTGGAAGGAGAGGTGGTATTGTTTTGTTTTTGGAGGACAAGGTTTAGGAAAATCCCCTAATTCTTTTTATTAATAGTATAGATTATATTATAAATTTTATTATTTAAATCCAAATTGAACAAAACTTAAATTCAATATAGATTTTTAGTTTTAATAACAATTTAATCAATAAATTAAGTTCCTTATGAAATGACTAAACTGGAATGAAATCTTTTGGCCTGCTTGGTTGAATTGGCACCTGCATAGCCGTGAGATGCTGTTACGTGAGCATATCCCTGCCACTGTTTTTTGCTTGTTTCCTAAGCTTCAGTCCGGTATAAAGTAGCTGGAGTTTACTTCCTTGGACACAAAGCTTTCCTTCCTCTTCTTCGCGTAAGGGAGCGTTTGAGAGGAGAGAGAAGTAGTAGTAGACGAGCCGTGGAAGTAGCGAGTACGATGGATTACATGAACGAAGGATGCATCTCGTGGATCCTTTCTCGGACCACTCCCAGGGACGCGTGCAGATCCGCTGCAGTCTGCTCGATATTCCGGTCGGCGAGCGAATCCGATATCGTTTGGAAGTGTTTCCTTCCGTCCGACTACGAAGAAATCATCTCCAAGTCGGTGTCTCCTTCTCTGGCGCATTTATCTTCCAAAAAAGAGCTCTATTTCCGGCTCTGCGATACTCCCTTGCTCATTGAAGGGCGCAATCTGGTAAATCATCACTTTCAGTATTCTTTTTTGACAATTGTTATGTTTTCCCTAAAATTTTAATTTTGTCTGTAAAAATTGCAATTGCGACTAGCTACAGTGAATCATTTTTGCCTCATGAGATCGGTCCAGGCACTTGTAATTCACATACAAATAAGAATGATCAGGTCTGTTAGTGCAACCATCTTGAGACGGATTGTAATTCCGGTGACATGAACGTGCGTGTGTAATGTTTTACAGGGGTTAAAGAAAATTTGACTGCAGGAGAAAGAGTAAATAGGTTTTATGTAATATTAAGGAGGTTTAGGGTTTGGTAGTGCCTAGGGTTAGGGTTTATATGGGGTCAACTAAAACAATAGATTATCAGCTTCGTGGCTATTTATTTAGCACAATTTCCATGCATTTTATATTTGAGAAGATGGAATTTCCATGCTTTTGCAAATTACTAGAAATATTTTTTATCTGCCGAATTCTTGCACTTAAAATTATAGGGTTTCTTTTTTGTTTTAACATGAATTTGGAAGTAAAGATATAAATCCCCAGGTTTCACAAAACATATAATTTTTTTAGCAGACAATTTATGGAACTTTTTGAGTTTTAGAACTGAAGATATCTCAAACTTTATATGCATTGGACTTTTTGTAAGCCAAATGTTTCTGACATTTTGTTTCTCTCTATTACTATTACATGTTAATCCATTCAGAATAAGGCATCCTGGTGGTGTTGAAGTAGAGCTTTGATGATTCATTACTTCATTTGATGTTGAGTTAGTGGCTAATCCTGCAATGATTCATTACTTTTTGGTTATGAATATGCATTCACATGCCACTGGTGTTGATGTAGAGCTTTGGATTGGAGAAATGGAGTGGGAAAAAATGCTATATGTTGGGGGCAAGGGAGCTGGGGATTGTGTGGGGAGATACTCCGAGATATTGGAAATGGACGTCTCTGCCTGACTCAAGGTCTTTGTCTCTTACTCCATTTCACAACCTTATCTTTTTCTATATGTTCTATCATATATATAATATATAAGTCTATATGCTTGTACAGGTTTGCAGAGGTGGCCGAGCTTGTGAATGTATGTTGGCTTGAAATCGCTGGCAACATGGACACCAGCAAGCTATCCCCAAAGACCAATTATGCAGCCTATTTTGTGTTCAAGATTAGCAAAGAAGCCTATGGGTTGCACTACCTACCTGCAGAAGTCCTAGTCAGATTTATCAGAGGAGGTGGAGGTGGAGATGGTGAACGAAGAGAAGTTTTTCTGAGCAGGTTCACGAGAGAAGTTTTTCTGAGCAGGCGCCGTGAACGTAATCATGTGATGGAAGCAGAGGTCCCAAAGATGAGAAGTGATGGGTGGATGGAGATTGAGATGGGAGAATTCTTCAATGATCAGGGAGAGGATGAAGTAGAGATGAGGTTTTTACATTTGAAGGGGGGTAACTGGAAGGCTGGACTTGTTATCGAAGGGATTGAGTTGAGGCCCAAGGAGAGTAAATAAGATCAAGTGAGTTACTTTTAGGTTTTTATCTCTATTGGCATCTATATTTTGGAAGGAGTGTTTTTGCCGAATGTTAAATCTTAGAAGAAAGGAGAAAGGAAGCCGTGTTGCTACATGTGAAAACAAGGGAATTTGAATGAATGAATAGCATTACAGATGCAGTATGGAATTTGTTGATTTAGGTTGAGTCAGAAGATGACTTCAACACCTGAATGCACAGAGAGGCCTCTCTGTATGATTTTTCTTTAGGCCGAAGCTCAATTCCTTCGACAACGAAACCAGATTTTAGGATAGAGTACTCAATCAAACTCATTTTCACAGCTTCATCTTCTTCCGGGTCATTGAAGAACTCGCCCATCTCAATTTCCATCCATCCATCTCCTCTCTTTCGCGGCTGTTGCTTCTCATGCTCAAGCCGAAGAATATTTGATGCAGATCTTACCATTGGTTGTTGTAGCCTGGCCTTTCCCTCAGGATCTAGGGACCAAATGTGCCCACTTTTCTTCTCACTCTTGAGCAATCTAACAAACACCGCGACAGGCCGTACATCAAAACTGTAGGCACGGTCCGCCAACTTGAACACAAAGTAAGCTGCATAAGTTGTTTTAGGTGACAAAAATCGTGTCCCCAATGTTCCACTAATACTAAGCCACCAAACAACAAGAATCTCGGCCACCTCTGAGAACCTTGATTATGTGCATATGTTAACACGATCACGTAAGGAAAGAAAAAGAGAAATAATGGAATAATGTAGGCTAATACAGACCTAGACTTGGGCTCAGATCTCCATCTCCTGGAATGAGGAGTTTCCCCCCATGCAATCAAAAGCTCTCTCGCCCCAAGCATATAGCATTTCTTCCCAGTCAACTTCTCCAAGCCAAAGCTCTAATGAGAGAGGAAACAATATGAAAGCCTACTCTGTTCAGTGATCCTTAGCCTCAAAAGAATCATAAATAATAGATAAAATGATAACATATATAAATGAACCACCATCATCATCAATTCCTACAATGAATTCCATCCTTCCTACAAAGAAATTGAGGCCACGTTATACTAGTGAAACACACCAAAACCAACAACCTGGTGCACCATGTAATTCAACTGTTAAAGCAAAAAATTGGCCATTTACACCACCCTTGTCCATTTCATTCTCATAGTCTACCATGTACCAATATTAATCCCAAAAACTGTGTGATTAAAGATATGCTTTTAAAATCAATTACATTTTTATAATAAAAAGTAGACTTCTGAGATATATTAAAACTCTACTGCTAGTGTGACATAGATTACTATGTGGCAAATTATTTTGTAAAATCACTTTTCCACTAGTTTTTCCACATGATCCCATTTAATATACCCTGCAGCTCATGCATTTTTAAATCATGATCATTAGACTTACCAAACGCATTTTTACTGATTTTTAAAATCTTAATTGATTTTTACTAACTTTTGGTTTTTCCTTCACTTGTTTCCCAAAAACAAAAGAAAAAATTTTGAAAACTTTTAGGTTTTCAAATTGCTTTAGAACAAACAGACTCCGAGAATAAACACTTTGGCCTTCTATTAGAAATCAAATTTCAACAATAGTGGACTTGTCATGTTAATAAAGATGAAAGACAAAGACAAAGACAAAATAAAATGTTTTTTTTTCTACACATTGATTGATGCAACCAGTGGAAAATCAAATGCCCAGGACAAACAACGTTATTGATATATGAGGTCATTATTATTTGAATTCCGGTTGGTCCAAATAAAATGTAGACTTTTAAATATTTCTTATATTTTTTGTTATGAATGTAAAATTTAAAATCTCCTTTTTACTATAGCATATTAGCCCAATTAAACCCAAATTCATTGTATTTAAACTCAACCCAAACATTATTATTTCTTATATTTTTTGTTATGAATGTAAAATATAAAATCTCATTTTTGCTACAACATACTATATATATATATCCTCTTTAAATTATCTACCTAAGAAAAAATTCACAAATGTGCTTTCACATATTAATTAATTTTATGTTTTATAGTTGATTGCATAGCTACAAAGCTAGCATGAAAGAAAAAATAATAATGATACATATATACAAATACATGCCAATATACATATATGTATATGCATGTGTCCATACAAATGGACATATGTGTATGTTTATGCATATAATTAAATCGAATTGAGAGTTGTGAGTATAAGCTTGAACTCAACCCAAACTCAACTTTGTGTTGTATACACATATATACTTCTTAGAAAAAAAATTTTTTTTTCCATTTGAGTATCATTTCCTTGCTCATTTATAGTCCGATGACGACAGGATGGATTTGGGCAGGTTTTAGCAAACCCTAACTTGCCCCTATAAGGGCTTAGTCCATACGAAACTTACTACTAACACTATTGGGGTTGGTAATAGGCCACATTGAATTTCAAAACATAAATAATTTTAAACGAAGATTCAAATTAATTATATTAGCAAAGTGCATGTTCAGTAATGCACATATGTAAATAGATTGTTGAAGAAGAGAGAACAGTTCTTAACCTTTTAAAGTTAAAATGAATTAAAATGCACATATGTTTCCAATTTTTGCTAATATTTTTATTTTTTATTTTTAAATATTACCTAATGGCCTCGTTTATTTATTTATTTACAAACTTGAGTTCTTTAATCAAGTATAATTACTACTAGTTCCTTTTCTCATGTACTAGTAGGGTGCACATGCGTAACTGCACGATAAGGGAGAGAAGAGTTGCAACTCTCCACAGTTTAGTAAAGAGTGGAAGGAGAGGTGGCTATATGTTGGCATTTTTTGTTTCTGGAGGACGGAAAATCCCCTAATTCTTTTTACTAATAGTATAGATTATATTATAAATTTTATTATTTAAATCCAAATTGAACGAAACTTAAATTCAATACAGATTCTTAGTTTTAATAACAATTTAATCAATAAATTAAGTTCCTTATGAAATGACTAAATTGGATTGACATCTTCTGCCATGCCTGAATTGGCACCTACAGTGGCCGCGAGATGCTGCCATGTGGATCATTTCACAGCCACTATTTTTTGCTTGTTTCCCAAGCTTCTTTCCGGTATAAAGTAGTTGGAGTTTACTTCCTTGGACACAAAGCTTTTTTTCTTCCTCTTCTTCTTCGCGTAATGGAGCGTTTGAGAGGAGAGAGAAGTAGTAGTAGACGAGCCGTGGAAGTAGCGAGTACGATGGATTACATCAACGAAGGATGCATCTCGTGGATCCTTTCTCAGACCACTCCCAGGGACGCGTGCAGATCCGCTGCAGTCTGCTCGATATTCCGGTCGGCGAACGAATCCGATATTGTTTGGAAGAGTTTCCTGTCGTCGGACTACGAAGAAATCATCTCCAAGTCGGTGTCTCCGTCTCTGGCGGATTTATCTTCCAAAAAAGAGCTCTATTTCCGACTTTGCGATACTCCCTTGCTCGTTGAAGGGCGCAATCTGGTAAGTTTATCACTTTCAGCATTTTAAATAATTGGTTCAGTTTTCAATTTGGGTATTTTGGTTATGAAGTTGATTTGGTTTGGTTTTGAGAGGACCATCACTACTTTGGTTTGGTCTTGGGTTGAGGCCAACTCGAACCAAACTGCACTGAGTTGCAGCCCTAATGGTTATATGTTTGCATTGTTTTGTTTCTTGAAGACAAGGTTTAGGAAAAAATGAAAGTCCATAATCAAAGAATATCCCCCCTATTTCCTTTTACTAACAGTATACATCAGATTATAAATTTTATTATTTAAATCCAATTGAACCAAAAATAAATTCAATATAAATTTTCAGTTTTGATAAAAATGTAATCAATAAATTAAGTTCCTTATGAAATGAATAAACTACATACGTGAATTCCTAGGCTATCAACTGCAAATCAAAGGAAAAATGTCCTTTTGGACACCGTTTCACTCCCACTGTTGAAATCTTTTTTATTTTTTTGGTAGTGAACACCGCAAGATTCTATTTCTTAAAACATGAAGAACATATACAAGACCACGGGCTTCATCGAATAGCCCATTACACAAGAAACCTGGAGATTTAACCACCCAAGTACATGAAAAAATTATCTAGAGCGAATGAAAAATTATCTAAAGTAAAGTTAGCAAGGATCAGCAATGGAGTTTGCTTCACGGAAAATATGAGAAATTTTTACATTGACCAACATTGAAATCAACTTCTGAATCTCCAAAAGATAAGGCCGAACCTTCGACGGCAGGTTAGATGAAGACTTTTTAAGGAGAGAGATAACAGCCAATGAGTCCCCTTCAACTGTTGAAATGGAGTAAGCAATGGAGTTAGCAAGGCCGAACCTTCCACTGTTGAAATCTTGTTGCCTAAGCTTCAGTCCAGTATAAATAAAGTAGCTGGGGTTGACTTTCTTGGACGCAAAACTTTCTGTCTTCCTCTTCTTCTTCGCGTAATGGAGCGTTTGAGAGGAGAGAGAAGCAGTGGCAGACGAGCGGTGGAAGTAGCGAGTACGATGGATTACATCAACGAAGGATGCATATCGTGGATCCTTTCTGGGACCACTCCCAGGGACGCGTGCAGATCCGCTGCAGTCTGCTCGATATTCCGGTCGGTGAGCGAATCAGATATCGTTTGGAAAAGTTTCCTGCCGTCCGACTACGAAGAAATCATCTCCAGGTCGGTGCTCCTTCTCTGGCGGATTTATCTTCCAAAAAAGAGCTCTATTTCCGGCTCTGCGATACTCCCTTGCTCATTGAAGGGCGCGATCTGGTAAATCATAACTTTCAGCATTCTTTTTTGACAATTGTTATGTTTTCCCTAAAATATTAATTTTGTCTGTAAAAATTGCAATTGCGACGAGCTACAGTGAATCATTTTTGCCTCATGAAATCAGTCCAGGAACTTGTAATTCACATACAAATAAGAATGATCAGGTCTGTTAGTGCAACCATCTTGAGACGGATTGTAATTCCGGTGACATGAACGTGTGTGTGTAATGTTTTACAGGGGTTAAAGAAAATGATACTGCAGGAGAAAGAGTAAATAGGTTTTATGTAAAATTAAGGAGGTTTAGGGTTTGGTAGTGCCTAGGGTTAGGGTTTATATGGGATCAATTAAAACAATAGATTATCAGCTTCGTGACTACTTATGTAGCACAATTTCCATGAATTTTATATTTGAGAAGATGGAATTTCCATGCTTTTCCAAATTACTAGAAATATTTTTTATCTGCCAAATTCTTGCACTTAAAATTATAGGGTTTCCTTTTTGTTTTAACATGAATTTGGTAGTAAAGATATAAATCCCCAGGTTTCACAAAACATATAGTTTTTCTAGCAGACAATTTATGGAACTTTTTAAGTTTTAAAACCGAAGATATTTCAAACTTTATATGCATTTGATGCAAATGCAGAACATGGTGCCCCAGCGGAAATCACTCCTTGAATCATGGAGGATGGAGGATTAGTCGGCTGTTACTAATTTAATTTTGGATTTCAAAATTCTGTTGCTAATATTGATTGATTCTTTCCTAATTTATTTCTGTGAGATTTTATTGCTATGTTCTTAGTTTATTTCCTAAACTATAGCATCATGTGTAATCCTTTAAAGGAGGTAACGATGGAGAAATAAAACAGTTGACAAGTTTTGTTGAATAAAGAATTTTGATTGGAGAGATTCCATTAACAGAGAGATTCTGTTGAATATTTTCCCCTCTTGGAAGTCGACGTGAGGTTGGCTCTGGAGGTTTGCACCAATTTTGGTATCAGAGCCATCTTCTTCCTCAAGGGATTTCGTGTTTCATGCCTGTAACCCGCAGTGGTAATTCTTACAACATGTCGAATAACCAAAACCCAAACATTGACCTACTCCAATTACAAGCACAGATCACCCAGCTTGCACCTGCCCTAGAACAGATGAATCGTAGGATGGATGCCATGGATGATCACCGAACTCGAGATGAGTTTGAACCTCATCATAGGAGGTTGTCGAGGCCTCCTCCGGGAGATGAAGTAGATGGTAGTGAAGGGGACGAAGAGGGTGACAAATACAGGGAGAGGAACAGGGGATTTGGCGATCGTGGAGCTCGTTTTGAGCGGAATGGCCGTGGCTTTCCCAGGGAACGAGGCGGGCGTGACTTCAACCATCATCCTCTTGATAAATTAACCAAGGGGATAAAGATAGATGTCCCAGATTTTTTTGGGAAGCTGGATCCCAACGCTTTTGAAGATTGGTTGATGGCGATAGAAGACTATTTTGATTGGTTCTTTGTGCCCGAGGATAGAAGAGTTCGTTATGTCCATATGAAGTTAAAAGGGCATGCACGAGCTTGGTGGGGTAGTGTGGAAGAACAATTACGTCGTACTCAACGTGCACCGGTGACTAATTGGGGAGAGATGAAGGAGCGGCTGAAGGAGAAATTCTTGCCTATCGACTACGAGCAAATGATGTTTGAAGAAATGCTGCAATGGAGGCAAGGGACGTTGACTGTCGATCAATATACAGACCGCTTCCACGAATTGACTGTCCGTAGCAAGGTGGTGGAAAACGAGCAACAAACTCTAACTCGTTACCGTACAGGCTTACGTAATGAGTTGCAAGAAGAGATGCTGATTGCACGACTCCTAAACATTGATGAAGCTTATCAATTGGCTTTACAAGTCGAAAAGCAACTGGGGTTCTCAAGTGGGAGGCGGATGGCATCTATGGATCCCAAACAGGAACGAGCACCAACACAATTATTCCAAAAAACACCTTTGTCCACTGACCAGGGTAGAAACGCTGTGTTGGGAGAACAAAAGGGAAAGGCCAAGCTTATGGGCGACGGACCACAATGCTACAAGTGTAAGGGGTTCGGACACTTTGCTGTAGTATGTCCTACAAGAGAAAAAAAATTGGCATTTGTGTGTGAAAAAAAATTAGAATGCTTGATGCAGTTGAGGGAGTTGGGGAAGAAGAAGCCGAAGAAAGTGATGGCGAAGACATTGAGCACTTAGGAGCAACCAACCTGCCTAGTTGTGTGATCCACAGAGTTTTGACTGGTACTAAGAAAAAAGTCCAAGGTGATTCTGATTGGAGGTGCACCAACATTTTTCATACCCGTATGGAGCATGGTGGCCGTGCGTTGAATGTCATCATTGACAACGGGAGTGGAATGAACGTAATTTCTAGCGATGCGGTGGAGCGCTTGGGTTTGACAGTTGAAAAACACCCCACTCCTTATCGAGTAAGCTGGGTTAATGAAGACAACCCCATCTTGGTAAAGCATCGTTGTTTGGTGAAATTTGCATTGGGGAAAACTTACATGGATGAGGCCTGGTGTGACGTGGTTCCCATGACCGTTTGTCACTTGTTATTGGGTCGACCTTGGCTCTATGACAGGAAGGTGTTGTATGATGGGTATGCTAATTCTTACTCCTTTAAATTTAATGGCAAGAACTTTGTTTTAGATCCTTTGCAGATTTCTGAATTTGAAGCACGACCAAAACAAAAAAAAAGAAGAAGCTGTTCCAGTGCTAACCATTCGGCAGTTCACGCAAGCTCTAAAAGAATAACAACTCGTGCTGTTGGTGGTGAACCAAGAGACTAAACAGGAAGATGGTATTATCCCCAACGAATTTACAGAGATGCTAAAGAAGTTCCAGGACATTATGCCCGATGAGATGCCGAAGCAGCTACCACCAATGCGAGAGGTGCAACATGCTATTGATCTAATCCCAGGATCTTCTCTGCCCAACCTACCGCATTACCGTATGAGTCCTACGGAAAATGAGGAACTCAACCGACAAATTCAGCAATTGCTTGATAGTGGTTTCATCCGAGAAAGTCTTAGCCCTTGTGCTGTACCAGTTCTACTTACACCCAAGAAGGACAACACTTGGAGGATGTGCATCGATAGCCGAGCAATTAACAAAATAACGGTGAAGTACAGATTTCCCATCCCCCGGCTTGACGACATGCTAGATTTATTGAGTGGCACATCTATCTTTACAAAAATTGATCTTCGTAGTGGGTATCATCAAATTCGAATCCGTCCCGGGGATGAGTGGAAGATTGCATTCAAGACCAAAGATGGATTATTTGAGTGGTTGGTCATGCCTTTTGAGCTAACCAACGCGCCAAGCACATTCATGCGTGTTATGACGCAAGCACTCAAACCTTTCTTGGGTAAATTCGTAGTCGTCTATTTTGATGATATTTTGATTTTTAGCCAGTGTTTGCAGGACCATCTAGACCATGTGCAGCAGGTCCTAGAGACCTTGAAAAGAGAACGGCTTTATGTGAATCATGGCAAGTGCTCCTTTATGAAGAATCAGGTGTATTTTCTGGGGTTTATTATCTCATACCAGGGGATTGAAGCTGATCCTACCAAGATTCAAGCAATTAAAAGTTGGCCTGCTCCTCGCAATTTTTCTGAAGTGCGCAACTTCCATGGGCTAGCCACCTTTTATCGGCGTTTCATACGGCATTTTAGTACGATCATGGCCCCCATTACCGAGTGTTTGAAGTCAAAACAATTTATGTGGACTGCTGCTGCCGATAAAGCATTCAGTGAGATCAAAACAAAAATGGGAGAAGCTCCAGTTCTGAAATTGCCAGATTTTTCCAAAGTATTTGAAGTTGCATGTGATGCATCGCATGTAGGTGTGGGAGGAGTCCTTAGCCAAGAAGGCCATCCTATTGCCTTCTATAGCGAGAAACTCAATGAGACCCGTAGGCGGTATTCGGCGTATGACATGGAATTTTATGCGTTGATTCAAACTCTTAAACATTGGCGCCCATATTTGATTCATAGAGAATTCATTCTTTATACTGATCATGATTCCCTCAAGCATTTGAATGCTCAAAGTAAGTTGAACGCAAGGCATGCCCGATGGATGGATTACCTACAGCAATTTGATTTCGTCATCAAGCATAAGTCCGGGACTGAGAATAAGGTAGCCGATGCCTTAAGTAGGCGGCCACATTTGCTGGTGGTATCTTCAGTTAATACTGTGGGGTTTGACAGCCTTAAGCAACAATATTCTACAGATGAAGACTTTAGCAATATTTGGAGTAAGCTCACAAGTGGCATGGACGCAGCTCAGAATGAATTTTCACTCAAAGATGGTTTTTTATTCCATGGCACTCAGCTATGCATTCCGTGTGGATCCTTTAGAGAATTTATTATTTCAGAGCTTCATGGAGGAGGCTTAGCGGGACATTTCGGTTTTGATAAGACATTTGCTATAGTCTTTGATCGGTTTTTTTGCCCTCGACTGCGTCGTGATGTGCATAAAGTGGTGGCTCGTTGTCGGGTTTGTCAAATAAATAAAGGCACTAAGCAGCGAGCAGGTCTTTATACCCCCTTCCAATTCCAGATAGGCCTTGGCAGCACATTAGTATGGATTTTGTGCTCGGATTGCCCAAGACACTACGACAGCACGATTCCATCATGGTGATTGTAGATCGCTTCTCCAAAATGGCTCATTTTATTCCTTGCCACGGGACTTATGATGCTTCCAAAACAGCGGCACTATTTTTACACGAAGTTATCCGACTGCATGGAGTTCCAGCCACTATAGTGTCCGACCGAGACGTTAAGTTCATGAGTTATTTTTGGAAGACTTTGTGGGCAAAAATGGGGACGAAACTACTGTTCTCTAGTGCATTTCATCCTCAAACCGACGGCCAAACCGAAGTGACAAACCGGAGTTTGGGAAATTTATTGAGGTGTTTAGTAGCAGACCATGTGGCAAGTTGGGACTTTGTATTGCCACAAGCAGAGTTTGCTTTCAACAACTCTGTTAATCGCTCTACTAGTTGTACACCATTTGAAGTGGTTTATGGTTTTCGTCCTAACACCCCCTTGGACCTCCATTCTCTGACATTGCCATCTAGACCAAGCGCAGCTGCGCTGGATTTCTCTAGTTACATGAAGGACATCCATGAAGAAGTCAAGCGGCATCTGTCCCTTAGCACGGAAGCATATACAACCGCTGCAAATACTAAGCGGAAGGACAGACACTTTGATGTGGGTGACATGGTCCTTATCCGCCTAAGGCCTGAACGTTTTCCTCCTGGGAGTTTCACCAAACTCCATGCTCGACGTGCAGGTCCTTTTAAAGTGGCCAAGAGGTTGGGTCCTAATGCCTATGTCATTGAGTTACCTGATGACTACGGAATCAGTCCTGTTTTTAACATTGAGGATCTCACTCAATTTCATGGTTCGGAGGAACCAGTGCCAGCAGCTACGGACCTACCTCCCCAACGCGATGCAATTATTCGTGTCCCTAAGAATATAGGTCCAAGAGATGAAATTGCATCTATACTTGATCACCAGTTTGTTACTGTGCGCATGGTCGCACGGGTAGGCACACCTCCTAAAGGGTAATTCGGGAAAGTTGGAGTCGCCACTGCCTGATGGGGTGCAGGCAGACACTTGGGTGCCTAGGTTTTTCTATTAGGCGGTCTGCGGCTTGAGATTCTAGGTAGGGTCTCGGTTACGGTCCGGGGAAGTCCGTAGACACCCCGGTCCGCCCCGTCGGATAACAGGTCCCACGGGTTTCCTGGTTTTGAGTCAACTTGGTCTTGGTCTATTCACCCAATTCCTAAGTCAAAGCATGCACATTTGGTTTAAGTCTGGTGGGACCACCTGAGTGGTGTGGGTCCCTTTACTTGCTTTTATCTTGTTTGGTTAAGTGGTCTCAGTCTGATTGGGTGGGCCCCATTGGAAGGCCCACGAATCCCTTGGTGGGCCAAGCATGGCCCACATGCTCCTTGGTGGGCCTCGATCTAAGCCTGGGAGGCCCTTTGGGATTTGGTTTAGTGAGATGATTTTATTTCAAGTTCAAGTTGGGAGTTAAATTGAATTTCATGCAAAAGTGAGCCTGATGGGTTTGTGGGCCCCTTAGATGGGGCCCGCAATGGTGGCCAAGTGATTTGACTCATCCTGTTTTAGTTGTGCCAAAGTGGGCTAGGCATGGGCTTGGGGCCCATAACCTAGATTTGGGCTTGAAAGCCCAAGGCATTAGAGTTGGGGTAGTGGATCCCCTCCTTATTTGGTTAATGGGCTTGGCGGGCCCGATAGACCCTGGCCCACAGTCTCGGCCAAACCACACCTAGGCTATCCAACATGCTACAAATTGGGCTTTGGTGGGCCTCCAATGGTGTGGCCCACTCGATTGATTTAATTTGTTTATTTGAAACAAAGTGAGTTGGTTGGGCTTGGTGGGCCCCGTTGGAAGGCCCACAAATGAATCCAATTAGACCAGAGTGGTCCAAGTTCCATTTTGGGTGACCCAGAAACCCTACTGGTTCACTTGGCTTGATTAAAAGATCATAAAAATAACATAAAACAAAGAACATACAAAAAATGACATTTCCACAGTGTAGCCGACCTGAGTTGTCGACTACACACAAAAGCCCATGTAGTCGGCCTGGGGTGTTGGCTACACACAGAAATACATGTAGCCGACCACCAAGGTTGGCTACAAACAAGAATCTACTGATCCGACTTGAGTTGTCGGATCAGTCTAAAAGTGGTCTTTTTTGGGATTTTTTCAAGTGGGCTAGCTTTTGGGGCTTCCCAACACCCTTGCAGCAAGCAAGTGAAGCAAATAAAGTTCATCTAAGCAACAAACAAGATGCATGCCTTAGATCCTAGTGAGTATGTGCATGTGCACGTGCATGACCATACTTTATATGAACAAAGTTGTAGCCAAGGAAGATGGGGATCCTTGCAGGGGGCTAATGCACATGAACATGCTTGGTGTGTGTTTGTGAGGAAAAGTGAAAAAAGGGGGGTAGGTCACCATTCCAGCAGCAACTAAAAGAGGTCACAATGGGTGGTATGGGAAAAAACATGCTTCCAAGATACATGTTAATAAAGAACCTAAATCTGAACAAGTAACCATGATGCAAAATGACATACTTAAACACACATGAAACCAAGATGTAAAGCCAAACAAGAGAAGGGATGAGAGGGGGAGTTAATGGGGTACAAAGGAATAGAAAATGAAGGGAACAAACTCCCCATTCGAATGGGATAAATCAGTAGCAAAATAGGACTCTAAAAACCATTAAGAACATATGCAAGGTGATCCTCTTCCTCCCTTGAAGCCGACCATGTGTCTTCCCCTTACCATGGGATTTTTCTTGTGCAAAATGGAGAAGAAAAAGTAGAGGAGAAAGACATTAACATGCTAGGAGAAGAAGAAAATAACATGCTAAAAATGGAGGACACTCCAACTTGGTTAGAACATGCTCATTCCAACTTATGATGTACAAAATACTAGTGACAGCATTACCTTGGGGGCTAAGAGCCCTTTTGAGATGTGGTTGAGGATCCTTTGGGGTGTGGACAGCAGCCGTACACCCCCTTGCTCCTTGCACCACCAAGCTTCTCCTAGCTCCAAATGAAGAAGAAGAGAAGATGAGGGGATCAAGAGAGGTTTGATTGAAGGAGGTTCAAGTGTGGGAGAGGTGGTTAATAGGAGGGAGCTTGGAGATGGAGAAGGGCTTGTGGGAGAGAGCTTGGGAGAAGAAGAATGGAGTGAGCCACAAAAATGAGCTCCTCCCATACGTATGGGGCTCCATGGGGCTTTTATTATGTTGATTATGATGGGTGAATGCATATGATGCATGCATGGGGAAAAAGTGTTTGGAGGAGAGAGAGAGAGAGAGAGAGAGAAGGATGCATGAGGTGGTGCATGCATGGATGATGCATAGGGGATGCACATGGGGAACACTAATCATGAGGGAGAGAGAGAGAGGTGCATGCATGATGCATGCATGGGTGATCATGGGGGGAAGAGAGAGAGAGAGGTGTATGCATGATGCATGCATGGATACTCATGAGGGAGAGAGAGAGAGAGAGAGAGAGGTGTTTTAATGCATGATGCATGGGGATGCACATGGGGAACAAGAATTTATGAAGGAGAGAGAGAGAGAGAGGGAAAAGATGTGGTGGGGAATTAAGCATGTGGGGGATGAGTTATGGAGGAGAGAGAGGGAGAGAAAGATGTGGTGGGGAATTAAGCATGTGGAGGTGATATTCTTGGTAATTGTAGATTAGTCCCTGAGCTATTTTAATATCAACTTGCTATTCACATATTTGCCCCTAGATAATTACAGATATGCCATCAGATATTTTTGACTGTCCTGATTATTTACGGATTTGCCCCTAGACACCTTTTTCTACTGTTTTCTCTGCTGTTTTTGCCACGTGGGCAGTTTTTAGGGTTTATTGTTTTGCTCATAACTTATTATCCGGAACTCCGATTCGAGCAAACTCAGTTGCATTGGAATCGTGTCAGGATGACCTGTCCACTGGGACAAGTTTGGGTAGCTGTTCTGGGGTTTAGCAGAAAGTCAATTTCTGCTCCCCCTCAAGTTTGACCGGTTCATGTCTTCTTCATCCGGACCCCGATTTGGGCAAACTCAATTGCGTTAGAACCGTATCGGAGCCCTCTATCCCATGACCTAGGGGTAGGCCTCTGGATCGGATTTTAGCAGAAAGTCAACTTTTGGCTCTGCTCAAGTTTGACCGCCTGCAGAACCTTCATCCGGACTCCGATTCCTGCAAACTCAGTTGCGCTGGAATCGTGTCGAGATTCTCTATCCAATGATATAAAGCAAGGTGGCCAAATATCACTTAATCAAAAAGTCAACTTTTTGTCCCCTCGGGGTTTGACTTTCTGCCAGGGTTTTGAGCTGTTTTGCTGTCTTTTAGCACATTTTTTTTGTTTTCTTATTTTCTTTTCTTTTCTTTTTTTTTCTTTTTTGGTTTGATCAAAATTTGGGTGCTTACAGTTACTACTCGGCGTGGAGGCTATTACAAGTTTTTGGTACAATGGAAAAACCGTCCTCCGTCTGATTCTGTTTGGCTACAAGCTTCGGAGCTCAAGCGACTTCACCCCGACTTATTTACTGCCTATGTTCATCAAAACTTGCCGGAGTCAAGTTCTTCCGAGTGGCCGGCAATTGATGCAAATGCAGAACATGGTGCCCCAGCGGAAATCACTCCTTGAATCATGGAGGATGGAGGATTAGTCGGCTGTTACTAATTTAATTTTGGATTTCAAAATTCTGTTGCTAATATTGATTGATTCTTTCCTAATTTATTTCTGTGAGATTTTATTGCTATGTTCTTAGTTTATTTCCTAAACTATAGCATCATGTGTAATCCTTTAAAGGAGGTAACGATGGAGAAATAAAACAGTTGACAAGTTTTGTTGAATAAAGAATTTTGATTGGAGAGATTCCATTAACAAAGAGATTCTGTTGAATATTTTCCCCTCTTGGAAGTCGACGTGAGGTTGGCTCTGGAGGTTTGCACCAGCATTCCTTTTGTAAGCCAAATGTTTCTGACTTTTTTCTCTCTCTCTCTATATCGATTACTTTCTTTGGTTATGAATATGCATTCACATGCCACCGGTGTTGATGTAGAGCTTTGGATTGGAGAAATGGAGTGGGAAAAAATGCTATATGATGGGGGCAAGGGAGCTAGAGATTGTGCGGGGAGATAATCCAATACATTGGTAATGGACGTCTCAGCCTGAGTCTAGGTCTGTGTTACTTCATTTCACAACGTTATCTCTTCTTATATGTTCTATCTATGTATACCATATACATGCATCTGCATGTACAGGTTTGCAGAGGTGGCCAAGCTTGTGTCTTTTAGTTGGCTTGAAATCCGTGGCAAGATGGATACCAGCAAGCTATCCCCGAAGACCAATTATGCTGCCAATTTTGTGTTTAAGTTTAAGGTAGGAGACTATGGGCCTGAACCTGCAAAAGTCCTAGTCAGATTTATCGGAGGAGGAGGAGGTGTAGGAGGAGATGGTGAACGAAGAGAAGTTTTTCTGAGCAGGCACCGTAATCATGTGATGGAAGCAGAGGTCCCAAAGACGAGAAGTGATGGGTGGATGGAGATTGAGATGGGAGAGTTCTTCAATGATCAAGGAGAGGATGAAGTAGAGATGAGCTTGTTAGAGGTGAGAGGGCTCCACTGGAAGACTGGCCTTGTCATCGAAGGGATCGAATTGAGGCCGAAAGAGTAAATAAGATCAAATGAGTTCAGCTTCATTTTGATATTAGAAGAAAGGAGAAGGAAAGCCCTGTTGCTAAATGTGAAAACAAGGTGATGTTAATGAATGAAGAGCTTTACAAAAACAGTGTATCATTTGGTCGATCTGGCTTGAGTTACAAGATGGTTTCTGTTATTGAAAAATCTCAACAGTCAGAAAATAATGGTAGATTGATTGGAGGGCTTTTGTAAATCAGTAACTTCAGTTCTTCCCTGTTTGAGTTATGAAACTTGCTGTCTTTATATCATTCAAAATATCTAAATTATAAAGTCTGTACATCTCTTCAGATCTGTTGTCAACTATTGCAAAAAGATTAATAATAATAATGCCAAATAAAATTTTGTTTAATAATTCGAAGTCCAAAAAAGACATCCATTTGCATAATAAAACTAATGCATTGAGCCGCTAATGTGTATGAAAATCCAAACCTTCCTCATTTCAGCTGGAAGACATGAAAATGATTCTAACTCTCTTCAATTAGCCGTTCATATCAAACGCTTTGGGATGTTCCATGGGAAAAGATTTTCAACTTTTGCTACTTCATCAAAAACTATTAATGCACCTGTCTCATTTAGTAAAGCATATGTTCCGTTTTAAACAAAATCATCAGCCCAAAACTGAACCAAGTTAATTTGGTTTACATAATTTAAAACTAAAACCTAACCATAGGCTTTGAAACCGAACCCAAAAAATGACCCAAAACTGGTTTGGATCGGTCTGTTCTTGGTTTTAAAATTGTAAGATTGATCCTTATTTTTTCAGAGTTCTAGAAACCCATAATTATCTATCGTAAAGATCTTTCTGACTTCCCAACTAAACTAAAATTATAAGATTAATCCTTATCTTTTTAGAGTCTTAGAAACCCATAATTATCTATCGAAAAGATCTTTGTGAAATATCGAAAACAATTACAATATTTATTTAATAAGAAAAAAAAAACATAGGAAAGAAAAATATAGGAAACATACAAAAAGAAATAAGCTTACAGATGTTAACAAAACGTCCCACTATTATACAATGTTGTAGTTATTTTAAATTATTTAAAAATTTGTTATTTATAAAAAATAACATATAGTCTTCTAACAGAAATTGATTTTTCAAATTTATAAATTTCTCTTATTTGAAATTAATTATCTTTAGTAATAATTAAATTCAAAATAAGATTATCATAATAAAAATAATATCAATTATTTGAGTGATTCTTTTTCATGAAAAAAATTATTTTAATAATATCAATTATTAAATAAAATAAGTAACATTAAATAAAAGAGATGCAGAAAAATAAAGAAAATATCCTTTTAACAAATAAAGATATAGGAATAAGTGTAAGATAATTAAAGCTTGTAGAAATAACAATAAAACAATTTAATAGTAAAAGCCATTATAAATTAGTTAAAAAATTATTATTATTATTTTTTTTAAAAAGGTCAAAACAACTATTCTATATATAATATATAGCAATCGGTAAACTAACGAGAAGGCTTCAAGCAGGGGACTCTCAAACCTAATAGTTCCACATGATCACTTACGTGGCTGCTTACCTGTCCCAATAAATAATCAACCCAAAACGTATCTTTCTCTTGCAACACATGCCTTTTCCTCTCCCATAACGCCCACTTTCCTCTCTTGTAATAAACGTTTCTCCTCAAATCGGTAGAAACGAGAATCAAACAACAGAAATCTAGGGAATCGATTGGCACTCGTATTACCCAAAAGAGGAGTGAAGACCTTAGGAGTGGCAAAGAAGAAGATGGAGAAGGTCTGTTTACACCTGCCGTACCCCGGCAATTGGATGGAATATTATGTGGCTACAAGTATCCCTCAATTTAGGGAAGTGGGGTTGGTTAAGAAACTTACCACTACGTAGGAGGTTGGCCACAAGATAGGACCCTCTAAAAGAACATGAGAAGTGGGGTCCTCCACTTTCTATAAGCGTGGGTGGTTTGTGTAAAGGTGGGGTTTAACTTCCTAAGAGTGGGTAGTTGGGAGACTCAGTGATCGAACCAAACAGCTTATAAATAGGGACCTGCAGACAAGGGAAAGAGATCCCTCGATCAACACACAACTACATTAGCTATTC
Source organism: Buxus sempervirens (assembly GCA_947561395.2). Classification (NCBI taxonomy): domain Eukaryota; kingdom Viridiplantae; phylum Streptophyta; class Magnoliopsida; order Buxales; family Buxaceae; genus Buxus; species Buxus sempervirens. The sequence goes on from OX387195.1 coordinate 21,270,926, forward strand.
TAGTCTCCTCAGACATCTTATTCAGTCTTCTCAGACCACCCTACTCCCATGCTATCCTCATAGCATGAAGTAGTCTATCCTCCTGTTACTTTCTGTCGCAACAACACATGCAAATCCCCTTTACTCCTAGACAAGGCTAAGAAGATACGCCCTACTCCGATCATAGGTAAGATCTCGCTTACCCCTTCAAGCAAGGCTAAGGGCAGTCACGATGTGCACCCCAGAACCAGTAATCTTCAAGGCGGCCCACGATCTCTTCTCTCTATACTCCGATCACAACTATAGGGAAATAGGCGGCAGGTACCGAGATTTTGTTGGTCTTCTTTTTAACTTTTTATTGATTCTCATCACCATTCATCCTTGAAACGGCCGTCTCCCCACATGGTTCATCCATCCTTGAAACGGCCGTCATCCCACACGGCCCTCAATTGCTGCAGATTCTACATCAAACGGCCACCACCAACGTGGCCGTCGTCAATATTGTCATAAAATTGGGGGGAAGAACCTTGGAGCACAAACCCCAATCCTCTTAGCAATCGCCAAATCAGAAGTCTTCCAATCTACAGGCAGCCGGGTCGTATATGAATCGCAACCCGTTTGGTTTTACGTACTAACGGTGTCGGGGTCAAAAGTTTCCGACTCCTTCCTTGCATCGGCACAGATGTTGGCACGCCCGCATACTCACACATCCCGGAGCCAAATCGGAAATGATGGCAACATCTTTTTGGCACACCCGGTGGGACCCTATATTGGCAAAATATTTTATGTTATCTTGTTTGCCATAACACTCAAGGGGCAAGACGAGACAAACTATGGCCATTTGGCCAATTTACAATTCATGTAACATCCGGATGTTACGTAAAGCGGTCATAAACAAACGGCCGATTAATTTAAAGTTTGGTTATAAGAATGACCAATTTTTAAATTGGAAAAAGTAGTTGAAAAAACAATCGGCAATGATTACTCAAATAATTAAAAAATAGTCATCAGCTGCATGTTTGTTTAAAAACCAAACCCTTTCGGCCGTGATTACTGAAGTAATTAAAAAATCCGGCCATTTATTGCTTAGTAAAGAAGGAACTAAAGAGGTCCCTTAAATACCATCGGATTGGTCAACACCCGATTGATCGGGACTTGATTACTGGTATAAGCTTTGCTACTGGGACTATGATCTGCTCAGTCATGATATCACTATGACGAAGTGCCAATTATCAGGGCCAATTGTGTGCTCTTATAAGTCCAATGATGAAAATTTCCATCCGTGGACCAACGGTAGAACTCCATGATGGCAGCAGCTTCAATCGGCATGTCGATTGAAATAACCCACTCGGAGTAAAACCAGAAGGACGCTTGGTGACACATGAGCATCTGAACCTAAGTATCCCGATTGCCTCCATCATCTTGAGCACTCAAGGCTTATCCATGAATTGATTTTGCGGGACAGGAAGATCCCAAGTCCTATTTGGAATGCTGAACCACTTGGAGTCCCAATTTTGCAGGACAAGGAAGCTTCCTAGTCCTACTGGGAAGCGGCACAGTATTTGGTACCGAGATGTTCCCAGTAACCTTAGTGCACTGATTTCCAAGATTCGGGAATTCAGGCAGATGGTTGCATCATGGTCGAGTGACCATCAAAATGATTCATGGCCTCTCATAGCCATGATCTGTTACGAGAGTCTCATGACCGAATGGCCATGATCCATTAAAACATTTAATTTTTATGACCGACCAAATCGGTCAAGAATTTTACCCACTTTCACTACTTTAGTGGGGATGGTCAATGGTCGTAAATCAGCCACATTTGTTTTACAAAAAGGTCACCCGGCCACATGTTCCTCCAAAAAAGAAGAAACTGGAACGTCCTTTTTACAAAAAAGTCACCCGGCCACATTGTTTTTCGGTCAAAATAAAGTATAAAATTTGGCCGATTCTTGTCTTATCCCATATGGGTCAAATCAGACCCATCATAGGGCTGGTCTCATGACAAGTGTATTATCACTTCCTCATTACGTCTTACTGCAGTGACGTAATGAGAAAGTTTGGGGGAGGGGGGGTGGCAATGTTTATGGAATATTATGTGGCTACAAGTATCCCTCAATTTAGGGAAGTGGGGTTGGTTAAGAAACCTACCACTACGTAGGAGGTTGGCCACAACATAGGACCCTCTAAAAGAACATGGGAAGTGGGGTCCTCCACTTTTTATAAATGTGGGTGGTTTGTGTAAAGATGGGGTTTAACTTCCTAAGAGTGGGTAGTTGGGATACTCAGTGATCAAACCAAACAGCTTATAAATAGGGACCTGCAGACAAGGGAAAGAGATCCCTCAATCAACACACAACTACATTAGATATTCCTGTCTCCTCAGACCTTTTATTCCATCTTCTCAGACCACCCTACTCTCATGCTACCATCATAGCATAAAGTAGTCTATCCTCCTGTTGCTTCCTGTCGCAACAACACATAGAGATCCCCCTTACTCTTAGACAAGGCTAAGAAGATACGCCCTTCTCTGATACGGCTAGGTACGATCTTAAGATACGCCCTATTCCGATCATAGGTACGATCTCGCTTACCCCTTCAAGCAAGGCTAAGGGCAGTCATGATGTGCACCCTGGAACCAGTAATCTTCAAAGCGGCCCCCAATCTATTCTCTCTATACTCCGATCACGGCTATAGGGAAACAGGCGGCAGGTACCGAGATTTTGTTGGTCTTCTTTTTACCCTTTTTATTAATTCTCATCACCATCCATCCTTGAAACGGCCATCTCCCCACACGGCCCATCCATCCTTGAAACGGCCATCATCCCACACGGCCTTCAATTGTTGCAGATTCTACATCAAACGGCCACCACCAACGTGGTTGTCGTCAATATTGTCATAAAATCGGGGGGAAGAACCTTGGAGGACAAACCCCAATCCTCTTAGCAATCACCGAATCATAAGTCTTCCAATCTACAGGCGGCCGGGTCGTATCTAAACCGCAACCCGTCTGGTTTTGCGTACGAAGGGCGCCGGGGTCAAAAGTTTCCGACTCCTTCCTTGCATCGGCATAGATGCTGGCACGCCCGTGCACTCACACGTCCCGGAGCCGAGCCAGAAATGATGGCAAAAAGGTCATGAACCATCTCTTTGAGAAACGACTGAAATAGGTGGAGCATTGACACCATCTCTCTCTCTGAAAAAGACCCTAGGAGCGGCAAAGAAGAAGACTAGTTTACTCGTCTTCATCTCAATCTCTTTGCCTTTCTCCTTCTCTCCTTCTATCTTTTTTCTTACAAAAAAACCGTAGTGATCTATCAATATGGATTTCTCAATGCTGCAGTTGTTGTTTTTACTTGCTTGAGTTGGATATCTGAATTCATGACTTCGATTTCCTGCAAGGGCAAAAGAGAAACGCAGATTCAAAAATGTGGAAGTAGATGGTAGAAGTTAAAAACATAGTAGTGAAGGGGATGAGCTGGAGAATCCATTTCAATTCACGACCTGAGTTGGCTTCCCAAGGAGGGTTGCAAACATGTCCCCCCAAATCTCTAGCATCACTAGCACGTTAAGACTGTGGCTGACGTGTTGTTACCTCACACAAGAGCTTGGAACATAATTCTCCTTCAAGAAATATGGCCTGAGTCCATGGTACAAAGCATACAAACCATTCATATCAGCCACAGCAGATCAATGGATGAGGTAATCTGGAGAGAAGGTAAACATGGTAAGTTTTCAGTTAAAAATGCTTATGATTTGTTAATTGGAAGTGAGGACGTGAGAAGTGACAAGACATGGTGTAGGTTGTGGAAGTTGCAATGCCCTCAAAAGATAAGGTATTTCATGTGGAACGCCATCCATGATGGCCTTCCTACTAACGATCTTTTCCACCGCAGAATTGGAACCATTGCTCAGGACTGTGTTCTATGTAGAGAGAGAGCAGAGAGCCCCATGCATATGTTCACAGAGTGCCACTTCACAAGGGCCCTGTGGTTCGCCTGCATAGGAGGAAGGCTGGACAGCATTCAATCAAGACCAAGCATCAAGAAATGGTGGGAAGACAGAGTGGAGGAAGCAGAAAACGAGGAAGAGAAGCTAGTGGCTTGGGCAAACTGTTTGTGGGCATTGTGGAAAGAGAGAAATAAGGTAAATTTTGATGGACAGAAAGAGAACATTGACTCATGTGTGCGTTTATGGAATATTTTACAGGAAGACTCGATGAGGATAATCGGCACCACAAGACCAAAACCAAGGCAGAGGAACATGTTAGCATCAGATGGAAAAGGCCAGAAGGTGATAGAATTAAGGTCAATGTGGATGGAGCCTCAAGAGAGTACCCATAGTCACGCGGTATGTGGGAGTCATTATAAGGGGAGCTGAAGGGGAGTTTAAGGCAACAGTAGCAGTAAGATTGGGGGGTTGCCTCTGCGTTGACAGCGGAAGCACATGGCATGCTTGAAGGAATCAAGATGGCAAAAGGACTGGGGTTCTCCAATGTTCAAATGGAAAACTGATTCTGCTACAATTGCTTCTCTCATGAACAAGAACATCGAGCTTCTTCCATGGACTATTGCGAACATCATTGAGGAAGCCATTTTCATTGCCTTCTGCTTCAGTTTTTTTTCTATTTCGCATGTGTATCGTGAGGCAAAACGAAGTAGCTGTTTTCATTGCCTTCTGCTTCAGTTTTTTTTCTATTTCGCATGTGTATCGTGAGGCAAACGAAGTAGCTGACCGGTTCACTAACTTCACGCTTGATGATTTCTCTTGTGTGTGGGTTAATAGACCACCCCCCCCTTCTTAGGCCAATATCTGGCCAAAGACTTCAGCAGGGGGGGGGGGGGGGGGGGGGGGGAGGGGGGGGTGGGGTGGGGTGGGTGGGTTAATAGACCACGCCCCTTCTTAGGCCAATATCTGGCCAAAGACTTCCGGGGGGGGGGGGGGGGGGGGGGGGTGGCCCCGACTTTTAGATATGTAAACAGTATTATATAAAAGTTTTTCCCATTTTTCTTACCCAAAAAAAAAAAAAAAAGAGTTGGATATCTGAATTGACGATATTGATTCGCTGTTTCTCTCCCTGCTGTTTCTTGTTATTTCCTTGTTTCCCTATTTGATTTGTATCTCTTGCTTAATCGCCAACAAAATCGTCATCAACAACTAACAGCAGCAGTTAAAACTTCGGTCTAATTAGATACTGGTCTGCATCGATGATGTTACTTGCAAATCTTGTTGATGTTGTTGGTTACAGTGATGTATACAGGGATTTTCCCCCATCCTCGATCTTCAAGCCCTGAAGTGGATAGCATGTCTTGGAAAATACTACAAGGATGGGGCTAATGAGGTATGGCTTCCTAATTTTGCGAATCTTTTGAAGTTTACATTGTATAATTGAAATGCGACTTTTTTCTTTTTTATTTCTGGAATTAATATTTCATTTGAGGTTAATTTTTTTTTGAATATAATAGGCTTATGTGATTTTCCTCTATGGGATTTGCCAATGTTCCAGTTTTTGTGATTCAGCAATCGTCCTACGTGTTCCCAAAGGTAATCTATATTTACAAGGTTGCAAAAGTACTTCTTTAAATAGTTCCATTGTATTTCTGAATTTTATTGATTGCTTTCTAATTCCGGCTTTGAACTAATGCAAGCAAACTTTTACACAAGTTTTAATTGCTGTACTTTTTAGTCATGAATTCCTCAATCCTAATTTCTGCAGGAATCTACTTGGAGAAGACTTGGGGCCATAGGTACAAAAGAGCTTGATCAGCTTGAGCATCAACTGCAGATGTCCTTGAAGCAAATTAGATTGACAAAGGTAATGAATACTTTGTAGCAAGAATAAAACATATTCATTATTTGTATATTTACAGAAGACTATTATCTAGATTTAAATTACTAAAGTGGGTCAGTAACTGCTTTTCCACATTAGCTAGGAGAAATTTCTTGTTATCCATCTTCTGTTTTTTTTTGTGGCATTGAAATTGATGTCTAGGTAATAATCTTTATGTCTATAATGCTGTACACAACACAAATATTTTAGAAATAGTGGCTCATAGGTGTTTATTTACCTAAATGATCTGGTGAGTGTGGGATAAAGGTAAGTTTTGACCTATTTCATTAAATTTGATAGAGGCATAACTTGGGGCCAAGTTTGGGGCTTGACGAAATGTAGTGTATGTGGCCCTCACATCGGCTGGAGCCTCTTGCGTGGGAAGATCGATTGGAGCATCCACCTTTCTTCACCACATGTTCTACTCATTTATCATACCAACGTATCATGATGAAAATGGGTTGTACCCAACAATAAGTTGGGTTATACTTATGATGAATGTGATTGTAGCCATGATAAGTTGAATTGTACCTATGATATGTAAATTGGGTTTGTACCCACGAAGAGTT